>VYZT01034700.1:0-97489 GCA_013400735.1 Pomatostomus ruficeps | reverse complement strand
AAAAAAAAAAAAAAAAAATTACTGAGCTTTTTGTGAGTAATTCATTTCTGGCTCTGGAGGAGAGATGTCTCAACACTCTATTGAAGACTTTGTGTTTCACATCCAGTAATGCTGCAGGGATCTGGTTTAAATGAAACTGCAACTTGCTTACATTTAATCCATGTGTCCAATAGAGTTAATTCCTAGAAAAAATAGTGCTGTTGTATGCTGACAGCTTATTTTGACAGGTGTTAAATGCTTTGCATGCAGGCCTGAGGATGTTTGGCAGCTTAAAACATTTGGTTATTACAAGTTCTCTCTCTCAAAATGGAATATTCCATGCAAAAGGAAAATGCCCTCCATAATTTATTTTTTAAAGCTTTTTTTTTATTTTGTCAGAGTAATTCTGAGAAGCCCTTGCCATAGGACCAAAGAGTGTAAGTTAATTGAAAGATACAGTGAACTGCATAGAACAATATATGAATAAAAATGCACTACAATGGTCAAGACTAGGTATTGAGCATCCTATACTACAGTTACACTGTACACAGAATCTGATGAGATTGCCAGATGCAATAATGGGTAAAAACTAGATGGTATTGCCTTGATAAGCATTTTGCATATTATTAATGATAATATTTTGAATTTTTCCCCAGGCACAAAGATGTCATTGTCAGCCAAGGTAAATAAAAACATTTATTTTTAAATACTGGATGAAGTTGAAAATATTTACTTTTGACTGAATAGTATTTCCTGTAAATGAATACATTGGGACATATGCTTATGAAACAGGGGTTTAGAAGTAAAATGGCATTAATCAACTCCAAGAATTCATTTGGCAAAAAGTTATTCCAGACATGCATATGAATCGTTGAAACTAGGGAGAAATACCTCATCATGTTGGATCTTTAGTAAGTACAGAAATTTTTGGTAGGTGGGTGGTGGGAGGATTTGATTTACTTTTGTGAAACAAACCCCTTTTTAAAAATTATTTTCTCTATGTGTATGTGCCTAGAGAGAGGTTATGAAAACAAAAATCTAATGTTTAGACCTATGTGTCAGTCTTCATCCAAGCAGGTGTGAGTGAGACTTTAGAAATAGTTTTAAGATATTTTATTTCTGTCCCATAACCAGCAAAAATGTCAACCCGTGAAAAAAACAGCCAAGGTAAGAATTAAGCTATGCCCTTTGGTCGCTTTCTCCTAATTTAGCACTCTCACGAATCTTTTATTTGGCTTTTCACCCATCAAAGAGCATCAGTGCATATTCTCTTAATATTTCAATTCTCTTCTTATGGGAATGTATATGCATATGCACATTGCAATCTGTATAGGGATTATTTGGGGATAGTTAAAATAAATTATGACACACATCGTTTCCTCAGAGAGGAATATGTATTCAAATAGAAGTCTTGCATTGTTGCCTAAGACATCAGAGTATTAAGAACTGCCAACTAAAAGATTTGTTCTATCTCAGCTTTCTGTCTTGCCAATATTACAACATATAAATGCTGATTAGACAAGAACAGAGACTGAAGGTTTTAACAGTCTCCTGAAATGAAAAATTACTCTCTTCTGAAGCGTATGTCTTTGCACCAATGCATCTTTCATTCTGTGGCTACCTGCTGCTGCTGGCTTGTTCAGTCAGGGAAAGGAGCCATCTATCTGAACTTGGTGGGATGTCACCACAAAAGAATTCCACTTCTGCCATTTCTGGTGTTGCAAAATTACTCTGCTTTGATGTCCTGCAAACTGTACTGAAGCATGCAATTTCAAAACTAAAGCATGTAACCCAAGTGCATGCTGTACACGACAGTTCTATGTGCAGGGGTTTTAGCTCATGCTTTTTTGCTGCTAATTAACAAAGCTGTAGTCTTCAGATTCTGTGCTGTCAGCAGGTTTACATTATTCACAGTTTGATTGCTTTTGGTCTCCTTCAAAAAAAGGAAAAAAACCTCTCAGACTTTTTGACAGTTAATACACAAATTGTTGGAATGAAAGCAAAAATCAACTTGAATCCAATTGTTTTATCTTCTTCTAGTTCACAGGGAAATTACAGGTATAAAAATATTCTGAACTGATGCTTAGCAAAAGCATCTTCAGAGGCAAGATGTGTGAAAGAGAATGAATAAGTATCAAGAACAAAGAAGAAATGTTTCATTACGTCACGGTGCTTAACACCAGCTGTGGAACAGTACATATGTGCGGCAATGGTTACTGTAAAAGGAAAGCTAATCAGTAGTGGCCAGACCAGCTGCAATTTAGCTTTGCAAATTTTTGAATAAAACTGTTATATTAAAAATAACTTTTTTAGTAAAAACAGCTTTTTGAAAAACCAAGTTGCAGATAGCTAAAATACCTTCAGTACTAATTATTTTCTTACAACGTGCTTCTACAACTCTACATGTTCTGCCAAAAATGGACCATCCTGAAGTTCTCTCATCCTGGTAGCTGTAACTTCAGTGGCCTCGATGTGTTTCCTGCTATCTACTGTGTTACTTTGCAGAGGATGTGATGAATGGGCACCTTGCAAGTGTGTCCTGAGCCTAACTGGAATGAAAGAGAAACATGATGCAGATAATAGCCCCACATATATGGGAGGTGGAGGGAAAGTCTTGTCATAAAAAGTGCATTTGCTCGATTTTAAACACATAGTGTGGCAAAACATTATTCTGCCTCTGACATAGATGCAGTTGCAATTAGAGGATCTAAAAATTCTTTTTTTAAATATGGATAGTTTAATGTATTTTTGGACAGGTTTTAGAGTATGTTTTTGTGTGTGAGACTCTGTTAGCTTTTGTGCCACAGAAAAAAAAGTGTAAGTTACTTACTAAGCAGTAGGCTCTCCCATCCATTCCAGGATAAGTTTAGCAATACTTTGTCACTTCTCTGTCAGGGCAGGTGACTTTAGCCTGTTTTGTACTTGGCAGTTGCCACATTAGTAAACCAATTTCCAGTTGGCACCTTGATCCAACTGCTCAGGAAGCTGAAGTGTTGCACAAACAGTTAGCATAAGATTTCTGACGTAAATCCTGTGGACTTGAGCAGTGTTGTCTTGGACAGGGTGGGATGAAGAGTTGTGCTTGCTCGTGGTGTTTGTACAGAACCTTCCTGTTCTGGAACGCAAAGGCGCAAGAAGCTACAGCTGCTTTAACACTCCTTTGTGGCTTGCCAGCCTTTGCCTCTAGGGGCGAGCAGTCACTAGCACGGTGTTAATTAAGTTACAGCAGCTCCCCTGAGCTGCTCATTTCACTGAGCTGTGTGTAAAACACTGTGTATGCCCCCAGCACTCACCTCCCATAAGGATTGCGTTCCTGTGCTTCCTAGACCTAGAAATTCTGTGAAGGAGGCTCTTGGGAATTCTGCTGATGTGCAGACTTGTCAAGCTTCAAAGCAAATAAATCTATGTTAAAAATATGTCAGTGTCTTTATATGCACATAAAATAAGTTTGGAATGACTGTGAAATTGCATTTTCATAGCAGAAGGTGTTTGCATGGGATAATGGGATGGAAGATGACAACTTTGCTTTGAACATCCTGGAATCACTTGGTTTCCTTTTTTGATTCAGCTAATAAAGAAACAGCTTTGAAAATGTTGGTATAGTACCACAAAATATAGATGAGCACATTTTTGCATACTTAGTTTTTGGGTTCTAATTTTTCTAGCAGCAGAAGTTACTACAATAATATCTGTCCTGTGATAGTCTGTGTTAAAGTGAAAGACTTGAGGAGCAAGTATGAGCTTCAGCAGTGAAAGGCATTAGCTGTGATGTTGGAATTGGCTTTGGTTTGGTGTGGATCCCCCAGAGAGTGTTGCATGTAAATGTCAGCAAGACCTAGGCAATTCTCTTCTCCTGCCAGGAGCAGGAGCAGCAGCAGCATGGGGAGCCACAGCCTGCACCTGCCTTGTGGGCAGCCACTTGATTTTCCTCTGTTTATCTCTGTGCTGAGGCCATGGGTGTTGCAGTGCTCATCTTAGTACCCAGTTTTGTTCCCTCGGTGCCTTTCTCTCTCCCACTTGAGTTGAATTGCAGATGCTTCATGTCAGGTTAGTCCTGAGCTTTGTGCTTCTGGGTATGTGCTGAAGCAGAGGTAACAGGGTCAGTTTGTTTGTTTGGCCTGTAAACCACACCAGCCTTTGTACAATAAAACCCAGTACTAAAATTCTGTGAAAATCCAATAAAGCTATGGGTAAAATGAACAGGTGCTTACTAGAGCCTTGAAATGACCCTAACTAAAGTTATTCTTTTAAATTCTTTACCAGCAGGTGTTTATAATTGCCTATAAAAGCCATCTTGTGTCTCACTTCAGCAGAAACATTTTTAAAGTATTAATCATAAGGCATTCATATTTTTATACCCAGAAGTTAAAGACCTGTCTTATTTTAAGATAAAAGGTAATTTATTTCACTGAGGTTGTGTGTTTGAGTTTGGTTTTCAGTGATAGCAGCTCCGTATATGAATCACTTGTTCACTTATTATAAAGTAATAAGAGATACTTAAACTTTTTGAATGGCAATAAAAACCATATGTGAAAGAATTAATGAAAAACATTCACTGCATTCCTAAGTTCTTTGGGTTTTGCTTTTTGGGGTTTTTTTAAATTGTGTTTTATTAGTTTCCAGTACTTTTTCTTCTGTTCGTTTAACTGTGCTATAGTTTTAGCTTCACAGATGGAGCAATTGTGGAGCACACAATGGAAAAACTTTACCCTGCTGACAATGTGTCCTGTCTGCTTTGAGTGCATAATTCAGTGACTACCTCAGATTGTTTTTTTCATCAGAGATTTTGTATCAGATGGCTGTTGAAGGTGCTCATGTAGCTGAGGGCAAATGGAGCCCCAGTCTATCATTATTGGGCTTCTTGCTGTTGTTCAGGCACCGTGCATATTAATCAATACTGTCACAAAACCAGATTGTGTATTTGGGAGTTTTTATCATTGATTCTTGGTCAGGATTTTATTATTTAAGCAGGAAGCATTTAGACAGTCTTACTGAGCTTATGTCCAGTATTGCTTTTTAACTCCTTGGTTTTCTTTTTTTAAAGCTAGAGTTTAATATTAAACTTCAGTTATTGCAGTGCTAGTGGTAACTATTGTTAATACCTAGATTCTTAATGCCACCTAATAAAAGAAGAAGCAAAGTTTACTTATCAGGTTATATAAAATTAATAACCGAAGATCTGTTAAGAAATTTCAAGGCAAAGCTGTAAAATCATTCCAAATCAAGGCAAGTCTCGTCTCATCTGTTTTTTCTGACTGTGTGGCTGGCATTGCACCAGGGCTCAATAACAACAGTGCATGTCTGTTCGTCAGGTTCAGCAGGCAGTGGCACATAATAGCTTGGGGTGAGAGATGGCAGACCTTCAGCCACATTTTAATTCCTCTGTAAGGTTGAATGCAATGGTCTGGGCATGGTGGCTGAATTTGGTTATTCATCTCTGTGCTGTTAGCACTGGTTTAAATTAGAAACAGGCTTCTAAGCTCTTGTCCCTCAGGTTAGTGTCCTGCAGAGTTCTTGGACACAGGCCTGAAAGTAGAAGGCTTGTGGGAAAGAAGCTATTTGTAGTATTAAAAGCATAACTTCACTGGTCAAGCAACTAGAAGGTGAAGACAGACTTATAAATGTACCCTGGATGTGGTAGTTTATTGTATATTACTGGAGTGTTCTGCGTGGCCAAGCTAGTTGTAGTCCTTGGGGGTTTTTCATTTGCTTGTAAATCACTTTAGGGTGCTGCTACTCACAGATAGAACTGAGCTGGGGTTTTAATGCATCAGCCTGTGGTGAGCTTTCTAACTTGATGGGGTGGGACCTACTGAAAAATAGTAATAATTTGCAAAATTACTGTAATAATTCCTTTAGAACTAAACCTCTGTGTGTGTGTGTATATATATATATATAAAATCTACTGTATGCTCATTAGACATCTCATTATGTATACACTTTCTAGCTGAAGAGCAATTAATTACAGCACAGACTTGCGGGGCTACCTCAGTGTCTTGTCTAATGATGAATAGTGTAATATAAAATACATTCTTCTAATATTTTGTCCAGTTTATTTGAAGAAATCATCAACTAAGGGTGAAGGTTTCTTACATGATTCTACAAAACTACTTGATGATTTCTTTTTGCAGCATATTTTTTGCGAAGTAGGAGGATTTAGGTTTTGTAGTGTCGCTGCCTCCAAATTTCTGAAGTATCTGAATAGTAGCTTTCATGTCTTATGAACTGCTTTTCACTCTAGATAGTTCTGAGTTAATCTAAAAAGACTGCTTTGATCTTTTTTCCTCCTCCTTTCCTATTATTTTTATTATTTTCCTTTGCAAACCTTCCATATTCCCCTAAGAATATGATTCACAGGAAGTAAAAAATTGCTTAAGTGCTGTTGCATGAGTCTTTCTGTGCTGGCTTCGTGGAAGCACTAATTTCAGCCTTTTAGATGGTTTGTATTGCAATATCCTTGCTCTCTGTTATTATCTGCAGGGTTTTTCATTGGCCTTACCTTCTAGAATTGCTGGGTTTTAAACTTTCTTCCAAAGGTGAATTAATAGAAATCGTTGGGAGTTGAATTTCAGTGTTACTGAGCTGTTGCTTCTTATTTCTTAATATTTTTTTTTTTTATAAGACCTCATTAAAAGCTTTTTCATGTTAACGGGAATCTGCTCTTGGTAAAAGGAGGCCTTGCAGAAAACTTTCAGCTATTTGTCTACAATTTTTATGTGCCCTTAGTTTTAGTCCCGGATTGCCACGCCTTATCAACAGGTTCCTTGCATGCAAGGTAACTACACTGGTTTGCAGTGACTGTCAGAGAAGATGCACTCATTTCCTTGCAGGTCAGCCAGGCTTCTGGAGTTCCCTCTCACCAGCAGCACCTTGTGTCACCAACATATTTATTCCTTTTTTCTCTGTCAGACTGTAAACTTCCAAAGAGCATGCTGCAGATATTCTGGTTGCTAACATCTGCCTCCAGCCTGCTGGGACCTATTTGGCTTAGCGTTTACACTAATGAACTTAACACAGGAAACACAGGAAAGTAGACGCACTGAAATTTCACTGATGACACGAAGCTGGGAGGCCAAACTGGTAGAGTTGGAAGCTGAGATTTTAATACAGTAAGACCTAGATGTTCCTGAGGCTGGAGTGGTATAAAACAAAAGCAAATTATTCATGGTGAGAGATCACACATACAGGAGTTGCTAGCAATGTTCTAGCTTGCCAGAATTAAATGGCAGGGGAAAGGGCTATCTATAGCATGTCACTTAATTGTACGAAGATTGAACCACCTGAAAACACAAATGCAGTCCCAGGATGTATCAGAAGTAATTCCAAGGGGGAGGTAGAGGCCTTGTGGAAAGTGTGAATGCATCAAAACCCTGGTAGGTTCTCCTCTGTAATACTGCATAATACTGCACCATTAATCATAAAAGGTAAATTTTGTCGTGCTGTAGAGACAGACTAAACCCTTATTATGCAAAAAGAGAGTTAAATAACTGGATGGTTTGTTGGTTTTTTTTTTGTTGGAATGTGAAGGCTGGGAGGATTACTGTTTTCATGCTCACCCAGTGTGCTTTCTGGCAGCAGATGGGCAGACCTGTGCTGAAGTGAGCAGCCATGCTGTCACACACACAGAAAGAAAACAACCTGGCCTTGTGTTATTGTTAACTGGAAGTTGAGAGGTTCCCAACTAGTAGTAGGAGGAGGTTTTTGGATGCTGTTCTGAAATCAGCAGTCTGTTTATGTCTCTCCCAGTGACAGCCAAGGCTCTGCTCACCAAAGCAGATGCTGCAGTACCCTGCAGAGTAAAAAATAATGATGCAGGCAGAGCGTGGGCACTTGGGGGGAGGGGCATGTTGGGTATTTATCAGGGCTGGACTAGGCTGAGCTGAGCCACGCCATGATGTTTCTCCAGCTCATTACATTAATTTGCAAGTCAGGTGTCTGAACAGTGCTCAAGCCCACCTTTACGTGTGGCCTCACCATGTCCTGGCTTCTCTCTTTGTCTCTCCTTCCAAGCAGTGTTTTGTGTCACTTCAGCTGACTGGGGCCACATTTTAGTCCAGTTAAGTCTTTCTGCATCTTTGGGGCCGAGTTAATAATTTCCCCAAACCTCTGGGGAACCCATGGAGAGCCAAGACCTTCATGGGGGCTGCAATGTGAGGCTAATAAGCCTGAGCCAGTCCTGGGAGCATAAATTGGGAGTGCTGATCCTGTGTTCCCTGGCACTTGCGTAAGGAGATTGTTGAGGCTCCAGAGCTGAAATATTGCAGAGCCAAGCAGAGTTTGGCAAGGGCTGTGAATTTGAGCTCAAAGCTGCATAAAAGCAGCTACAGCTGTTGCCAGTGAAGAGCTGGCCCCTGGAGCCAGGGCACTGCAGCCTCTTGGTGCTACCTTTTGTAACATCTCTGGACCTGAGCTGTTAATTTTTGTGTGGAGTGGATAATCCATGGCACCTGGGTGTGCTACCTGCAGAGCTTCAACTGTACTTTTTGGTTGGTTTGATCCATATTTGAAAAGATTTATAGCATATCTACAGTTGCAGATTAATTAACTTAGGAGTTCTTCACAGCATGCCCCCCTGGCCCTTTCCACACACATCCTGCAGCCCCAGCTTCCCCGGCTGCTTCTGCACAGTGGATAGAGGGGTCTGAACATCTCTTAATATGGAATAAAAAATCTTTACTTTCATGCCTAGTGTATACCAGCCTGAAAACAAGAGTTGTGAAGGTTTTTTTGTTGGCTAGGGTTTGGTGAGTTTTTTACCCACTGTCTTTAAAAGTTTTGACTTTTTCGACCTTGTCGTCCCTTACATACATATCTGTCATAACATATCCAAGGCTCTTTTTTCCCAAAAGAAGGGAAAAATCATCTAGACATGCTGCTTTGAACTAGAAAATAGTGAGGCTGCAGGAAAGGAACGTAGTCTAATACTCTTGATCATTCAGTTGAGCAAGTATAGTATGAAGGAGTTAAATCACTGATTTTCTTAAGTTGCAAATACAAGAATTTGGCCTCAGGCAGTTTATTACTTTTTGAGAATGGTGTTGATATGCTGCCATCTTCCCTACTATTTCAAAAGATTTCTACATTAATATTATATCTGCCCTACAGGTTATTCTAACAAAAGGAAATTAACAGTCTTAGACAAAAAAATCTTTCAGTGAGTTGTCTCTTTTCTAATCCTTCCTCTTCTTTAGGGAGAGACTTAATCAAGTCTTTCTAACAAGTGTTTTAAATATATATCTTCAAAGGTAATCTTGAGTAAATGCAGCTAGCTAATAAAGGTAAAAAATGTTCTTTCTTTAATGGGAAACTTCTGAGAGCTAATTTGTATCTGAATGCCCTGTAGATATTCTTTCCCCTGAGCTTTGGAAGAGCCTCTTCTTCCAAAGACTTGACTGAATTCCTCTTGGACTCTTCATCTCTCTCGTCTGCAGAGTCCAACAGGTGCAACTGCCTCTATCCATAACAATTTGAGTTGCAGGTTGTCTCCACTGTTCTAAGGAACAATGAGAAATTTGATCCTAGATTTGTGGTGTCATTTTGCACTGATCTTGTGGAACCAGAAGTGTCAAGCTCAGTGTTAAATAAAGAATTTATGGTTTAACAATGAGCGGTCTTTTGTAAATACCCTGAGGCTTTCATTTATAAGATTGTGGGTGCCAGATTTTAATAGAAAGGTCATTGTTAATACATTACTTTTGGGTTTGGCCAGTGTTATTTTATGTCTGAATACACATACTATAAAAAATAAATTGGTGGATAAATGAGACATGATACTAATTTGGAGTAATTATCTAAACATTTATGTCAAACTAGTGACAGCTGCAATCTTTAGCTTTTCTTAGCAATGCAATTAAACAATGCACATTTGGTAAGATAACTATTGTGTCTAATTTAGCTGCCAGGGAGTGATTTCCTCTGTTCTTTTTTATCTGAAACAGGTCTTCTGCTGTTCTCAGTGGAGGGACTCACAGGGTTCTTGTTCAAAGCACCCATGTTTGTTCTTGGAAAGAAACGAGACAACTGTTTATTCGTTCCTTTCATACTGGACTTATGTGGCTCAAATTTCCTTGTATTAATATGCTAAATAAGAAAAACCTTTATATATGTGTTAGTTTTAAATTGTTCAATTATTATGATTTCTGCTCAGGAGCAATTTCTTGAATCTGTGGGGGTTTTTTGCACTAGTTTTCAATTGTATTTGGACCGTTGCCTCCAGCACAAGGTAAATGCTCTATCAGGATCCAAAATGACACAAAATTCAAGTAAAATGGATTCTTGTTTTCAGAAGGTTGACTTGAAAAGAGTAATCATATTTTTAAGGTCTGGGAACCTGGTAAATTTGATAATGATCCGTTTCATCAAACAAACAAAAATATTTAAAGCTCTTAAGCGTTTAGAACTCCCAAGTGTAGTGTGTTAAGAGGAAGAACAAAAAATTTTGACAAATTGAGCCATGTATGTTGGGAAATCTTCACAGTGAGTGTCACACGTGTAGAAAAACACTTCTAACTAGCTTATGTTCAGGTACACAGATCCATTGATCTCATTAAGTTTGAGCAATGCAGTGATGTTAAAATCATACAGGCTAATGGGTAGCTCTTTCTAAGTTAGGAGTTACTGAAAATACTAAATGATTTGGTCACCATGGATTTTTCCTGTGTGTGTCAGTGTTGTCCAAATGAATTCCTGTGTGCTAGGATCATCACTGCTGTATTCCAAGCTAGTGCTTTCTGGTGTTTTCAGAGCTGAGGAGGTATTCCACAGAATTTCACACAACACTATAAATAAAATTATAAAATCCTCTATGATCAGAAATACTTCTTTAAAATAACCTAGAATATTCACCACATTTTTTCAGTGGTCTGGTTTTTGCTGTTCTTCTGTCTTGTCTAGCTTGAGCATCAAGAATTAATTTCCAAATTTTGTACAAAATTGCTTGATATCTCTAGTGGATGAAAATAGTTACAGGTTTTTCTTCTCTCGTTCTATGACTGCAGTAAGAATATGTTTCTGTGGTCTGTACAGTAGGGGTATTTCAAATTCAGGGAAGGGTAGAAACCCTTCTTAACCTTTCTTAAGGTTAGTCTAGCTCACAACTTTGATTATTTCTCATTCTTTGCATCTTCTATAAATGTTTCTGTAACCAGAAGAGACTATTTTTGAGACTACCTTGCTTCGGCTGTCACTGAAATTACCTGGTTTCTGTTGCCTTTTTAGATCTCCAAGTTTGACTTGAGCTGTTAAGCTATGATTCTGTGGAAAGAAGTCTGGGTTTCTCATAATTTCAATTTTAGATGTTCTAGGGAATGCCAAACATAGATTGCACAATCATGCAGTCTGAGTATTAATCTTAGGCTTAATTGAGGAAATATTTCCAAACATTCCCTAGGCATTATGGGAAGTCTGTTTCATGTTTGTTTTCTTAAACAAGTATGAAAGTAATTGTTTAAAAATCTTAATTTTAGACCTTAGTGTTGGTTGCATCAAATGTGGTTAAAGATTTCTTACTACTCTATTACTAATTTACAGCTAATCTTCTACTCCTGTTCTACTCAAATATTCAAATTTTGGGTTGAACTCTGAGTTCCCTGTGTCTACTATGATTTTCAAATCCTTGCTCATAAAAAAGTGTCAGCGTTCCAAATTTACAGCAGAATATTATATTACTTTGGTTAATATTTATACTAAAAATGGATATTAATTACTAAAGAAGTTGAAGAGTGATTAAAAAGTTACTACTTCATTGCTGCAAAGTTAGTGGCATATTTGGCTCTTTGTCATCAGTGCTTCTTGATATGAGGCTCTAATTTTTTCTGGTGGTAGGGAAGCTCACTTTCCTTGAAAAGGAGCTCCTAAAGGCTCGTGAAGTGCTCAGATGCCCCCACAGAGAAGATATACATGTGTTTTATCACAGCTGTAGGCAGTATTAGCTGGAGTCATATTGAGCTGGTGCTTCTTCCCATTCTTTAGGATACAATGCTAAATAACTCAGGCTGTTGTATTAGTTTGTGATGATATATAATTCTTGATTATATCACTCAGCAAAGCCCTTGACACTTTTTCCTGCAGTGTCCTTGTGTCTCAGCTTGGCTGTTAGGATTTGGAAAGGTGGACAGCTGGGTGGGGGCAAGAACCAGCTGGATAGTTGTCCTCAGAGGGTCATGGTTAATGGGTCATGCTGTACCTGGTGGGCAGCTGGGTGGGGAAAGAACCTGTTGGATAGTTGGCCTTGGAAGGTCGTGGTTAATGGGTCACACTATACCTGGTGGCCAGTAGGTGACACATGGAGTCTGCAGGATTTTGGCTGGGCGCTGCGCTGCCCAGACCAGCAGTGACCTGAGGTAGGTGATACAGTGCCCTCTCAGGCTCGCAGTGACTGCAGACCAGGGGGTGTGCTGGAGAGATGGGCCTGCAGGAACCTCACAGAATTAAGCAGGGACAGATACCAAGTCCTGCACCTGCAGGAAAGAAGAGTCCTTGGCAGGAACAGAGTCTGGGGACAGAGGGGCTTCAGGGAGCAAGCTCTGTGGGAAAGGCCCCTGAGGTGCTCTCAGGTGCTGGAAGAGGCTGTGCCATCTCCATCCTAGGAGTTTTTCAAATCTGGATTTAGGCAAAAGCCTGAGGAACCTAGTCTGGCCTCATGGCCAGGCAGAGGTTGAACTTAGAGACCTCCTCAGGTCCTTTTCAACCTGAAATACCTTATCCTGTAATTCTGTGACTAATGATTTATTTTGTTTCAGAATTGAATTTGAATTTTGCCTTTATAACTTGCATGTCTAAAATGTTACACGCTCAGTCTGTTCTATCACAAATTCAACTAACGCTTATTCTGTGTGTGTTTAATGTTCCATTAAAAAAAAAATAAAACCTGGGCCTTTACCAATCTCACATTTCAAAAATAATTGTTATATAACCAGTGTGGTTTGCATCTCTGTGATTATTACTGGTTTCTTTTGTTCTTATTTTTTGTGTAAACTTGCCACATGATTAATGTGCCGTTTTGTTTCAACAGAGGGAGAATATATCAAGATGTTCATGCGAGGCCGACCAATCACAATGTTCATTCCTTCTGATGTAGAAAACTATGATGATATAAGGACAGAGCTGCCTCCTGAAAAGTTAAAACTGGAGTGGGTGTATCCTTAATATCAATAACTATTCATTGTTCCCTTTTTGTCTTGTCTTGCATTTTTCCCTTTTAGAATCCAGTTTTGTCTCTTCTCTGTTAAGAGGTGAATACTAAAACATGAGGAAAAATGTTCAAATTAATATAACAATGGAAATGGTTTGTAACTCTTGTATAGTACAACTTAAAATGGCAGACTGCATAGGTACAGAAGTACTGTACTTTTTCTTTGTTTGTTTTGCTATTGACAGTAATTCTAATTTATTAACTGATCTATATTTAGTGTGAAAGAAAGCATCTTCAGAGAGGTACAGAGTTTCAAAAGTGTCTCCCTCTGCCTCCCACTATATTAATGTAGGCTTTTCTTTAGGAACATTGTTAGTTTTCAATCTCTGATCCTTTTTTAGGAGGTTTTAGAACTATGGAAGATGTTGAGTTTGTTGTCCATACCTATGGAGTGAGGATTGCAAAAGCAGCCATCCTTTGCACTGCGTCTTGTGTTTCAGTTCCAAAGTGAAGTGGTTAATTTCTTGGAAACTAGTTTGTATTAGATGCAGTAAATTTACTGTTTGAATAACTGAGCAGGTGTGTGACTGATGACAATTCTGCAAGTTTACTAGGTCAGACATAAAGTTGATTTTAAGAGACATGCTTTTGCACACGTTTGGGTCTTCCTGTCACTCCCCCATCACTGCAGATTTTTCCAGTAGGCTGTGATTGTGTAACTTAGTTTCTTAGTACTTCAGTAAAATAACATGTCTAGGCAGCACTTGAGTTGTAATAATCTGAAATTTGATGTACTGATGTTGCTGGAAGCAGGAAGATTTTTTAGGAACGTTGATGATACACTGTCATATGTCAGGAGGAAAGTTTTGGATTAATGTCTGACTGGAAGGAAAACAGAGCTCTTATTCATACTTTGTAAAGCTGTGGTACCCAATTTTCCAAACATAACAGCTCTTCGTTGCTGATGCTGGCACTCACAACTGTGGAGTGAACTGGGTCAGTCAGTGATCTGGCTGAAATGTAATCTTCTTTTGTGAAGTTAATTTTCAAGCAGGACCCATACATTAGTTTGATTTGCCTCACAAACATGCAAGGGCTGCAACTGGCATACTGGAGGAACATCAGCTCTGCTTTTCCAGCATCAGTGAGCAGTTTGGACTGATGAAAGCTGATCATGAAATCACACCCTCAGTTAAGTAGGTGCAAATCCCAGTGTGGACACATTTAATGTCCATTAAGAACCTTAAGTTCAGGTTAAACCAATTGGCTGCTGAGGTCTAATTAAAGTGAAATAAATCTAGTCTAAACAGACTGTCCATATGTTTTCGGATCTGTTTATGGAAATGTCATCCTAAATCAGACCAACATATTTATGAGCATAGGGTATCTTTGGATGCAAAGGTGAAGAAAATGAGGAAAAGGCAGTAAAATTTATGAGGGCTAAATATTGGTCCCTGTGAATTTGAATAAAATTGCTCTTCAGTCTGGAAAACAGAGCAGCCGCAGATCTTCTGCTTTATGCACAGGTTTAGCAAGGGGAACAAATCTGCAAGACAGCTGTAACTTGCAAACTGAACCCTTACACCTTATTAAAAAGGCATGGGGACAATGATTTGCTGAATATTTTACTTATGTCAGTGTTTTGCACCTGAAAGCTCAAATGAGTGTTAAATAGTTCAATTTATAGGTTTTGTTTTGAATTCTTTTAATTCTCCTGCCTTCTGGACGACTCTTTTGTAATTGGGTCTTCCTTTGTTATTATGCTTTTGGAAGATGCTGGTCAACTATGAGCAACTTAAAGGAAACAACAGGCAGTGGGGTGGTTTTTTGTTGGTTGATTGGTTGCTTTGGGAGGTAGGGGGGTCTCCTTTTTAGATAAACTGTTTCCTGTAGGTTTATTCAACTGCTGATACCCTGTAGACTCAACTAGGGAAACTTAGCTTTTGTCTGCCCTGCAGATTATTGTCATTTGAAGAAATGCCTAAGCTGCTTGGCAAGATAAAGCAGCTCATGGGGAAGTCTGAGCTTGACTGTGTCTGGTTCCTGAGTGATGTCATTTAAATTGAATAATTTAGTTTGAGTATCCCAGATTTGTAGTGCAATCTTTGCTACTAGACTTCAGAACTGGTTAAAGCATATCTGGCATTCCTAGTAAAAACAAAATGGGCTTATTTTGTCACTTCAGAGATCACAGTCAATGCAGCTTTTGACAGTGACTTTGTAGATTCTTTCTCCCAGTGTATAGCAGCTCAATTTCAGGAGGGTATTTCAGACTCTATTTTATGAGATTATATTTAGCAATAGCAATTTCTTTCTAAGAATGATTGAAGACAGTGGTAAATATACTGCTGAATTCTGGTGTACAGTGGATCACTTTTCATGAGGCCAGTAGCTATTTTTAGCCAGTTAAAACAAGCAAGTAAACAAACAAAAAAAAAAACCCCCAAACTTAAAGTTTTTAAACATACCTAATGTTGTGACCAAACAGTCTTTGTAATTAGTGAGAAATAATCGCAATATCAAGGCACCTATCTCTGAATTTCCTACTGATTTAATCATCAGTTTCACTGAAAGATGAACACTGAAATTCAGCAGAAATCAAACATCAAAATTGTGTCACCTCTTTTTCTCTAGTCAATTATTGCATGAATTATATTGCATTAATTGTATTGTCTTGTACCTGCTGCATGTGTGGGGAAGGAAAGAACTGCTGTGGAGCAACAACCCCTCTTTTTTTCACTCATGATAGTCTGGGATGGAGAATGAAGAAAGCAAAAAATTTGTCCCACAGAACAGGTGATTCCTATACATGCTTGTAAAAAATGTGCTTCTAGGAAATGCAGCCGCTCTTTGGTACTTCATTTTGTAGGAGGGGTAAAGGAAAGGAATGGACTGAGAAAAAAATTTTTTTTTTTCTTGCAGCTTCATGAATGTCAGAGCTCAGTGGTGGGTGCCAAGGTATTTAGCTCTAGCTTGACTAAGCATGGAAGACTTCTGCTGTGGAAAGACGTGCTTGTGTAAATCATTAATACTTTTCTAGCATGAATATTCAAATAAACAAATCTTACTAAATCCTTATCAATATATTCCCTGTTGTATACAGCAGATGATCAAAATCTGCCTCTCTCGTCTGAGAAGGTATTTAAAATAGCGTTCTTAATGCTTCTGGATAGAAAAATATTTTCATTGGTTTGTAGCCCATTGCTTTTCAAAGTTCAGAAGGTTTGTTGTTCATTTGTTGTTTTTTTTTTAATAAAAGATCATTCTGGAGTCTTTTAGTTCCATCAGTGTTAAAAAGAAGAAGAAAGAGGGAAATCTAGTGGGGCAGTAAATAGTAATGGAGGAGAAAGAGAGGCATCCTTTTTTTCTGCCCTCAGCATTGCGTTGTATCAGCATTTCTCTCAATATCATTTGCTTAGCAAGCCAGTGAATAATCTCTGCTTCAGAGGAGCCATTGTGTTCTTCTGCACTAACGGAAGGCAGCAAGATATAAATCTGTTTTGTTTTCCACACTCCAGAGGGGTTTAATTGACAACTGAATGCAGTGTCCCTCTTTGAACTATTGTTTAGTTACAGCATGTATTGAATTCTGCAAGTGTCCCTCCGGTACGGCACCCTTGTGATCTGGCAGGACTGCAAAGGAGGAAGGGCAGTGTACTGGGACGGTTTTGGGGATGCAGTGCTATTTCTGAAAGAAAGGTAGCCCTCTTCCATGAAGAATAGAGGTCACGCTATCAGATTAGGAGATACCAGTTTGGATACTCCCAAACTCAAACTACTGCACCTGCTTTCATTTGTGAGAAAGGGCCAGCTCCTCCATCCAGCTTTCTCCACATGGGCTTTTGACTTCCTTTTATTTACCTGATTAACCAGGACCTGAAGCTGGAATCCTTTAGCTAAAGTTGCTTAATGTGTTTCCCATATTTTTCTTGCTGTTGCAGGTGTATTAGTTGGCAATGAAGTGGAAAGCTCTCTAAAGTTCAGGACATAACAGGAAAATAATATTTTTGGGGCTGCAGAGTTAGATGTTAAAGCCTGAATTATGATATTAGTTGTACCTGGTGACCCAGGGAGCTGAAATATAGCCAGGCAGCCACATGAATAGTCTAGATGAAGAAAACTGCACCTGTTCCAAAGAAATAATGAGCTGTAATAACATTTGATCAGTGCCAACCAAGGCTTGTTCCCAGTGTGTAAAACTTCTGAATGTCATTAGGGCCTGTGCATATTCCTACAGAAAACATGCCTTTTATATATTTTGGGTAGATTTGGATAGAATCTTTTTCACTGTGTAAATTCCTTTTGAGTTTGGTTTGTTTAAAAAATACTCTTAAAACAGTCTAAAGAAATCTTTCCTAAACTTGGCAGCTGCTGTGCAGAAGCTTGCCTCTTTTGGTAGGGCATTAGGAATTGTTTTAAAAGGCCAAATGAAAGCACTACTCTGCTGCCCAGTCTGCTGATACACAGCTCTGTTGCTGTAAAAAATGTTAAATTAAAATAGCTAGTCCTGCTGTTACCTAATTAAATTTCACATGGAAATTTTTACAAAACTGCAAGCCTGCATTTGCTTTCCTTCTGCTATATCTTGTTTTTAACATCAGTGATCATCATTTCTTGAGGGATTTGGTTTCCTGAAGTCCAGTTGTATGGGGTTTGTTTTGTTTACTTTTTAAACTGTGTTAGTGAAATTGTGCTATAGTTCCAGAAGAAAAAACTTACCGAGCATTTGCTGACATGAGAACTCCCCAGGAATTTTTTAAGGAAAAAAAGGTTGGTTGGGTTTTTTTCTGGTGTTCAGTGATTATGAAAACCTTGACTAAAAAAAAAATATAGATATGGGTATCGTGGAAGAGACTGTCGAGCCAATGTTTACCTCCTTCCTACCGGAGAAATAGTGTATTTCATAGCCTCAGTGGTGGTACTATTTAACTATGAGGAGAGAACCCAGCGGCACTACTTGGGTCACACAGACTGCATTAAATGGTTAGTATACAACATTTGCATGTGAATGTGTGGGTAATCATGCAGAAATATTTTTTTTCTCTCCTACTATATGTGCAAACTAATTAATGTCATCATAGCTGTAGTTATATCCTGTTTAGTCCCAGCAGATTTCGCTGTAGTAAACACAGCACAAACACATGGTGTTAGAGCAGTTCATGCTAGTTTAGGATGTCTGCTTTAAATGTAAAACAAGGGGATATATGTACAATCTAAGAGTGCCAGGCTGAAGAAAGGATCTTTGCATAAATTA
The DNA here is from genome assembly GCA_013400735.1 of Pomatostomus ruficeps. Lineage (NCBI taxonomy): Eukaryota > Metazoa > Chordata > Aves > Passeriformes > Timaliidae > Pomatostomus > Pomatostomus ruficeps. Next base: position 79,124 of record VYZT01034700.1, on the reverse strand, counting down.
TTCCAAATAGTTATCCCAGAAATTAAAAATTGTCTTTAGCCTAACTCTAAATCATTTGTTTACAGGCAGTATGGCAAAACTGCAGTCTTAAAGGAGAAATAGGAAACTGTGTGGAAAACTGAGTAATCATTTTCTCATTTTTAAAAAGCTGTCCCATCCAAGTATACAGAGAGTCTGGGAAATCAGAAAGATGCAAAAAAACCCAAAACTAGAGAAGCAGGAAAATTGAAGCCAATGTCATTGTGGGTGCAAAGGCAGTTACAGAATTTGCTGTGTTAGTCTGAAGCGTAGTGCCCAAAATATAATGGTGATCATAAACTCTCTACTGTGCTGTACCTGACTGGAGAAAATTTGTCATCTAAAGCTCTTTTCTCCTGTCTGTGTAGTTGCTTCCTGTGGGAGGAATGCTGCCAGTTTTGTGTTCTTCACCTTCACTCAGAAAATTGAACTGAATTGTAAATTTTTTGATGTCCGTCATTATGACCTCTTCGGGTTTGCCCTGGCCCCTTCATTCTTTTAATGGCTTTCTTCACCTTTGTAATTTTACAGAGAAAGCAAGTAAGAAGATAAGTCAAAAAATCCTAAGGACTGAGAGGATGTATTCCCTGAAATCTGTTTTTTCACATCAGCTTCAAAGCAAAATGTGATAAGCAAGGGCAGATTTCTACTTCCACTATTAGTGCACCACACTTCATTAGTGCAATTACATCAGTAACTCATTTCAAGTGGCGGCAATCCCTGACTCCTGGGTGCACAGGCAAGCCCTCAGCCAACTTTTCTGCCTTTTTTTCTCCAGGTTCATGACATGTCTAGGTTTAGGCATAAAATACACTGCAGTGTTTATAAATATGGCGCATAACAATGTGTAGGAAGTTCATTACGAGACAATGTAGATTTTGTTACAGTGGATTCCCAGGGTAGTGCAAACCTTAGATGTGTCAGAGCACATGTGGAGGTGGCTCTTCTGGCCCTCCTGGTTGTGTGTCAGCAAACAGTCAATACAGTGTGGAATGAAATACCTGATGAGAAAGATTCAAGCTGTCTCCTTAGAAGTGGGATTTAGGATCACAGGTGTCTTCATGGGCTTTTGTTGAGAAACAAATAAAAAAATTTACAAAACACCATTCAGTTTTGAAGACCTATGACAGCAAAAGCAAGTCATATTTCTGTCTGTCTTAGTCTTGCAGTTCATCCAGACAAAATTAGAATTGCAACAGGACAGTTAGCTGGAGTGGATAAAGATGGAAGGGTAAGTAATAGAGCTGTTGAGCAGTAGTATCTTGTTTTGAAAATCAGGAAAAAGCGGTTTGGGGTTTTTTAATCATCACCTTGTGTCTGCAGTTTATATTATGCACTGCATTTATTGAGATGTTTTGAGTTACCAGGTAACAGCCTGCATCCCTAGCAAAAGACAGTAACAATGAAACACTTAACCCTTCATTAAACAGAGCTGAAGCTCATAAAGTCCTTTATCTGCAAGCAAACATGAAGCTTGTAATTGATTTGTAAGGCAACATCATTCCTGTCATATTACTTTCAATATGTCTTCTCCCACGGGAGAGTGAATCCCGAGTTCTTTGGGTCAGTATAGTCTTAAGTCTTCATGGAAGAGGAAACTGACTTTGCGAATTCATGGAAGGTGTGCCAAGCTTTCCTATAAACTTGCTCATTTGAGAGCAAGTGCTTTTAAATGCTTCTCGCCAGATCTTGGCATAATTCTCTCAGAATTTGAATAGTTGGATTATTTTCATTGAGTTATAAACAGAGAGGTAAAAAAAGACAGATGCTATAAAGTGTAGAAGGATGTTAAATGCAACTCTTTCAGATGTTCAACTTAATATTTTATATTTTGTGAGAAATTTATGTGGGGGGTTTCATATACATGATTTCGACTCAGCATTTTCTGACTCTTGTTAGAACTGGTTGGTTTGTTTTTCCATCAGTGCAAAGATTTATTGTCAATGGTGATTTGTTCACTTTTAATGGTGAATGCTGTCCTTAAGCCATGTTAATTCCCACTTTATTTGTGATCATTTCTAAGCTAGTTTGGGATAGTAGTTGTATGAAATATAACCATGGACATTTTCATTGAGTGATGGTTAAGAGGCTCAGTACACCAGGGTTTCTTTTCTCTTTTTCTTAATTTATGTATAATAAGCCCAGGTTTGATCATTATTTTCAGTTGATGCATAATATTGCAGCTCTGGGGTCTGAAATGCAAGATGACTCTTCCATTATTTGTTCAATTACTTGAATTGGTCAAAGTATTTTCACAACTCCCAAACACCACTTTCCTGCCTCGATGGCCACGCTGGTAGCCCAGACGTAAGGAACAGCATTGCCTTGGCTGTCCCCTTGTGACTTTGAGGCTTGTACCCAGCAGCAGCACTAGCACAGGTCATCCTGCATTTTGCTCTGCAGTTTGTAACTCAGGCAACAGCTGCTTAGTGAAGCGTGACCCCGGCCCACGGTGCTTTCCCTGCCGGTGACCTGTTTGTGCCATTGCTTTTCCATGCAGCCCCTGCAGCCCCATGTTAGAGTGTGGGACTCAGTCAGCCTGGCAACGCAGCAGGTCATCGGCCTCGGCACCTTTGAGCGTGGAGTGGGCTGCCTGGACTTCTCCAAAGCGGTAAGATGGGCGCCCGCCTCGGTGCGTTCAGTAATGTGGCCAGTCCTATGGAAACAGGAAGGAAATCTCTGGAGGTTTTGCATGTCGTTGTCTAGCTGATCTCTTTTGGTATTAGAAGTGTGTCAGTAAAGTTTCTGTATACTTTATAAAACTGGCTGACAGCAAACCAGCTGGAAAAACAGGAAATGGCACATGTAAAATTGCAGTAACAAACTAGCACAGTAAATAAATAGCAGACAGGAAAAACCTTAACTAGAGATTGAAGTTCACACTGGGTTTGGTGGTTTGGTTCTGTTTGTGAGGAGCTTGGTTCCTTTTATTTTGATGTTAAAACCAAATTGTTACTGAGGTTTGTGAACACAAATTTATTGAGTTCTGATAGAAGGGTTAACTTTTTTTGCTTTCACAGCTGGAGTAGGTTTTTGTCCACCAACAGGAAATTTTAAAAAAACCCCCTCGCATTATCTTGTACTATTTTTTCCTGAGGAATAGCTTGTTCACTTTTTGCCTCTACTTTTATGTAGGAAAAAAAGTAGACATCTTTGTTACTTGGCCCATAGAATTTATCAGACAAATTGATAGCACATGGAGATGCACTACTTGGCATTCAGAAAGTTTTCATTTTAAATTTGGAAATGAGTCGAGGTTTTTATTTTATAAAATACGGGCATATTTTAATCTTTAAGCTGCCACTGTATTTTTTCCAAAAGCCTGAGACATACCAGACCTCCTGAAAACCCAGGCTGGATTCTTGCATTCCATCAAGAAGAATTAATGCCTGTAAAAAGTAGAAAATGCAGAAAAACAACGTCCGCAGTATTTTGCTACTAGAGGAAGAGATTTACAGACAGCTGAGGTGGAAAGGGATATCTGGAGATCACCTCATCCACTGTCCGGCTTACAGCAGGTTCTGTCAGAGCAGGCTGTTCAGGCTGTGGTCCAGCTGGCTTGTGGGAATCTCCAAGGATGGAAACTCAACAGTGGCTCTGGATGACCTGTTGTAAAGAAATTCTTGCACTCTCTTGCTGCAGTTTCACTTAGCATTGAAACGTTGCTGTGTTAGTTATAGTATGTTTTGTGTTTCAGTAAATAATGTGGAAGGAGTACTGGCATTTCTGTCACTCTAACAAGTGAAACTTGCATACTTGGATACAGATCTTTTTCAGCCTGAATAAGAATGCATTCCATCATTTTAAAAACAAAACAAACAAAAAACCCAGGGAGTTTTTGAGAACTAGATTTTAGTTTTTATTGGTTCTGTTTTGCATCTGAAACTGAATTTGATACCTAGTTCCAGTCTCACATGATTGCTCACTAGACTGAAACCGTTTGTGTGCAGTATCTAGAACTGTGTTTTTACCACAGAATTTATTAACCCCCACAAGAGCTGCGTATATCACTAATGCTGTCTTCAGGGTTTCTTCCCACCTAATAATTCACATATATATTTGCATATTACTGTTCAGAGTAGTGCTTGGGAATAATAACTTTAGCCACCTCTATTTTCATAATTTGTTAGAGAAGGAAGTGCAAGAATCACCTTTCAGATAATTAAAGTCTCCTCCAAATATTTCTACAAATGTCCTTGAAACAACTGGGTTGTGCAAGTATGCATTGCTGGGAATAAGTATGTTTTTTCTTAAGATTTTTTTCTTTGTTCCTTTAATTACATGTAGCCATATATTTACTATTTTGTTGTAAAATTGTTCAAAATAAATGGTTTTAGTTATTTAATACTGTAGCTGCTGCTCTGCCTACTCTATAAGCATTGTTTTATTCAGAAAGTGTTACCTTTGCTGCAGTTTTACCAACTATGTAATGAAACTGCTGGTACTTTATGACCCATAAGGAAAAAAGGAGACATGCTCAAGAATTTGATAACATAATTGTGTGTATGTGACAGTGGTATTCAAGAAAAAAATGTAAGTGGAGCTGTGTGTCTGTCCTCTGAGACCTGAGGAAAACCAAAATATTTGTAGAATAGAAAAAGAAATCTTTTTGCTGCTAGCATGAAATTGCATACAAAAAACTAAAAAAAAAAAACCCAAACCAACAAACAAAAAAACAGCAATAAAAACAACCAATCAAAACCAGAGTAAAGACTTGGTAAGATACTTTCCTGGAATGTTATTTAAAGCATGATGATTTTTTTATGAGATTATACAAAAATCTGTGTCTGTCTTTAAGAAAGAAAAAAAGGAAAATTCCATATATGTTGAGATTGTAATTACTTTAAAAGGACTTCGATAATTTATATTTGTACCTTTGGGGATTTTTTTTTAATACCTCTGCCCTCCTCTGTTTCTAAATTGGGTATGATAGTACTTAGTACTTTTTTTTTTCTTTTTCCTTTAGGATTCTGGTACTCATTTGTGTGTAATTGATGACTCTAATGAGCATATGCTTACTGTGTGGGATTGGCAGAGGAAATCAAAAATAGCAGAAATAAAGGTAATTTTGCACATTAATATTCTGAAATACAAGTGGTTTTATTCCCATAAATACAAGTTTGTGAGACACCCTTTTCATCTTACTTGGAAACTGCAACTCTGTAATACTGCTGGCTTCTTTAAGTGTTCCACAGAAATGTATTCTTAACTTGTTTACTGGAAGGATTTTGAATATTGGAGGGTTTGTGATTACATTTTACTTATCCTTAAGAGCCAATTCAAATAAAGCAATTGTCTAATGGTATAAAAAAAAAATCCAGGGAACTTTAGGAAACTAAACTGATGATTCAGTTTGTAGTTGTTGAAAAAAATAGAGAACTTTTAGAAATTCCTTATTTCAGTTTTGTCTGAATCAAATTCTGATCATTGATTCTCAGTTCATGTTTCTTCTCATTTGAAGTCCTAAGTACTTTTGTGGATTGCGGTCTTGTCTGCTTTTCTGTTTCTTTTTGAACCTTTCCACATTTCAGACCAATGAAATGTGTTCAGAGGTGTTCTACTCAGTGCTCATTTAAAGCTGATTTCACTGGGAACACCCAATCCTTCGTGCTGTCCAGTATCAAGCAAACAAATATTACATGCATGTGGAACTGAGTATTTGTAAATTTGTATAAATCATGCTCTACAAGCATATATATCTATATCATTGCAAACTTGTAATTTCAGATAACAAAATTGTGTTGGTTTGACCCCTTTTCTTTAGATTATGTTTACCAATACTAACTGTATTCTATAAGTTTTAGTTTAATTCTGACAGTATTTTCATTTCCTTTTCGATATTTTATGTGAAACTATTTGGCATATGCCTTGTATTTCCCGTTCACTAACATTGTGTTTTGACTATTTTTGCTCTCGCGGGAGTTCCCTGGTGTTTCAGAATTGGCTAAAAGCTATTTGGCAGGTACAGCTTGCCCTTCAGTACTTATTCACACATAGGACTTGGTCTGACAGTATCTTAAACACCGTCCACGGAAGATGGTGTGAGAAGAGTTGCATCCCTTGAGCTGAGTTGCAAAACAGAAGCTGTTTCTCAGCTAAACTCTGTTAAAAGTTTCAGTCCTTAAGTTCCAAATGATTTTTTTGATATAGCAGATTTGCTCATGTAAAAACTGTATGAGAAGCATAATTCAATAAATACAGCCATGAACAAAAAAAAAAGGAAACTTAAGAAGGTTTTTTTCCTAAAGTAAGCCAAAAGTGGTGAAGTAGGAAAAAATTCTCCCAAAGATGTGATTTAACAGCACTCTTATGTATAGTCCTTTAAAGCTTGGGTGTAAACCACAGAACAGTTGGGGTTGGAAGGCACCTGTGGAGATCACCTGCCCAACCCCCGAGCCAAAGCAGGTTCACCTAGAGCAAGGTGCACAGGATCGTACCTGGGTGGGTTTCAGTATCTCCAGAGAAGGAGACTTCATAACCTTCCTGGGCAGCCTGTTTTGAAATCCCGTAGAAATAAATGCATTTACTTTCTTGTTTTGTAGTCATTGCCTCCAGGAGATTTGTCTTCAAAGACAGTTTGGTTGAATATACATTAGAAGTTAAGTAAATGACCAGTCAGTTTGTTGTGTTTGTAAAATCTATTGGTAAAGGGTGAAATAATTTAAGATGTTGGTAATTCAGTAACAGTATATGCAGCCAGTAAAAATACAAATGTGGGCCCCTGTGTTTCAAAGTTCTGAGTTATACAGGCTTCTCTTTTTCTTTGTCGTGCAGAGAAAAGGAGAACAAAGAACCCCAAAGAATTTCTATAGAATTTCAGAAAGAGAATGATGGATATGATCCTACAATATTACTGTTGTCTTACTTGCCTCTGTCACAGCTTTGTTACCCAGAATAGCAAGCCAGTCCATGTAAAAGCTAAGCAGAATTTTCAATCCAAAAAAGTGTCTTTTATACATTATTTATTTTCCTTGGCAGAAGTCTTAGCTATTCGAGAGAGCAGAAGCTTTTGTGATTTAAAAGGGAATGTGAAACCCTAACTTGTGTACTGAAGTTTAATAAAGATCTCTTATGAATGTGAAAAATCAATATATAAAAAATTGTATGTACAGTCATTCAGACAGCTGACTTAGCACAGAACACTTAGGAATACTCTCAAGCACAAAATGAGCTGTCTAGTTTCACGTTATCTCAGTTCTAAAACTTGAGGGTTTACGTGTGTTTCTAATAGTTAATGTCCTATCTGAATAAATATTATTTCTGTTATTATTTCAGACTACAAATGAAGTTGTTCTTGCTGTAGAGTTCCATCCAACTGATGCAAATACCATAATAACATGTGGCAAATCTCATATATTTTTCTGGACCTGGAGCGGCAATTCATTATCAAGGAAGCAAGGGATATTTGGGGTAATAATGTCTTGATACCGGGACAGTTTTAAATCAATGGAAATCACATTTTCTGTACGTTTGCTTCATTGTTGCCATGTTCTGTCTGATCATAGAGGTAAACATACCATAAAAAGGGCTAAATTCTGCTTATGTGTATGCAGGGTGTAAGAGTGCAGATGCATCATTCTAATTATGTAACAAGTACAAGCAATTACCCTTTTCTCTTGCTTGTTTTATTTCAGAAATATGAGAAACCCAAATTTGTTCAGTGTTTGGCTTTCTTGGGAAATGGTGATGTGCTCACTGGAGACTCAGGTGGGATAATACTTATATGGGGCAAAACTACTGTAGAAGCTACTCCAGGAAAAGGAACTAAAGGTAGGATATGTTCGGCGTTAATCACAGATTTCAGATGGTCTGTAGAAGACAAACATAAAGAATGGCATCAGGGAAGAAATGAGAAACAGGCCTGACTCAGAATATACGCTTCCTATAAATAACAGGTGGTACTAAATTCCTGCAAGTCCTATGAATTTGCTGACTTAAGAGCAGTCTGGAATTTCTTAATAATTAATGAGACTGTGCCTGAAATTAATTAAAACTACTTTATCTAAATGTTTTGCTTTTTTATAAAACGTGTTTAATCAGCTTTGCTTTGATCTGGTGATTTGAAACAGGCTGTAGGATCAGTTTGGGGATTCTGCAGGCTGCCTTTGCCTGTTAAGGCTTGTGTTGCCACCATGCTTAGTCTCAGAGGAATACCACTAAGTGGTCGAGCTGATATTAATAAGACTTGGATGTGAAGTACAATTACAATGCTTAGTTGTAACAGTTACATGAATAACAGTTTCTGGTTCCTCAGACATTCAAGTCTTAAAAAACCCCTTGAAATTTGAAATTAAGCTAATTCTTTAGAGCAAAGCTTTTTTAAAAAAGAAAGGAAAATTATTTCTTACCCAACATATGCAGACCTGGCACAGTTGAGCCCTAAGATAACTCATAAATTCAATGATAATTTATTTTACTTGGCAGCTATTTCAAACACTGGTGTAAATTGGTATGCCAGGAAAACATTCATGTAAAAAGTACATTTTTAACAGTAAGTCTGATTTTGAAGGTAAATCTTTTTCTCATCTTTCAAGCTAGCTGCAATGGAAAACGAATTCAACAAATGATCTGATGTTTAATTTCTTGTGCAAAAATAACCTTTTTTCAGTATAACTGTGTTATCAAATAGAATATTTATTTATATTGGCTTAACTAAATGTGGGATTTTTAGTTGGCTTCTCACATTAGATTGATCACAGGACTTGATCTCAGACTCTTTCACAGTGTGAGTGCACACTGATTTGAACTGACTTGAACCATAGGCAGAGTCAGCAAAGTTAAGCTCATATTTATCTGAGTGGTGTTTTAGGCTTTTTCTGTGGTTGCTATTTGAAAATATGCAGCACTGGATTCTTGTTTTGTTTGGGTTTTTTTAAATTACTTTCCAACAGAAGTTCTTTTGATGTGAAGACCCGATTAGGATGCAGAAGGCTTCTTTTGCTACCCTTGTTGTTTAATTTTCTCATCTCCTTCCTTCTTCCAAGTATTTTCCTTTGGGTAGGCGGCTGTCCTGACAGATGCCAAGTGCTGGTTGTACTATTTTTATGTGTGGTAACATCCAGCATTAGATTAGGTTCATGCATCCTGGAAACTTTACTATAAATAATTGGCTTTTTATTCCCGAAAGACTATAGACAACAAGTCTTTCAGTTTCTTTTAATAAAGTCGCTTTGCTTCTTTTCTAATAATGACTTGCTAAATATTTCTTGTCTCTAAAAAACAGTTTCTCTTGTATCTGGAAAAACTGTGTTCCTTTGGAGAGCAGAGAAATTAAAACATTTTATCAATTATTGGCTTTGCCTTCAAATTTTGTAGGACAACCAGTCTCAAAAAAGTTTTTCTTCAGAAAGGTGGGCCCTTTGTTTTATCTTTTTATCCTGTAAGAAAACACTACCACCTTGTGTTTGCAATACTAAGAGCCTGACAGTCCAAATGTAGTTATTAATTATGCACTTACTTTATTCTTCTGCCTAAAGGCAAAGCTTCTAATAAACTCTAGGTGAAAAGACGAGTAGTGTTCATTCTTATTTTCTTTTTGTGCATATAGGAGTATATCAGATAAGCAAACAAATCAAAGCTCATGATGGCAGTGTGTTCACACTCTGTCAAATGAGGAATGGAATGCTGCTAACTGGAGGTGGGAAAGACCGAAAGATCATCCTGTGGGATCACGATTTGAATCCTGAAAGGGAAATTGAGGTAAGAAAGCAAGAGTGACAAGGAAATTGCCTTGAACAAGGTATTGGCTAGCAAGACAGAGCCTTCTCCACCCTTTGGAGGATCAGTAGTTAGGATGACAGAATATTTTCTGGTTGCTCTTTTTTAAGTGGATGGTACTGTTTCCTTATAAAAGTGTTTACATTTTGGCCTATAAAATTTATATTATGAAGCATGTATAATGATTCAGTTCTCCTGTGTTTAAGTTGAACGGAAATGTTAAGGTTTTCTTTCTTCCAAACCCTTCCTTAAATTTTTTATTCATCCTGTTTGAGGGGATGTTTGAGGATATACTTTATTATCACCTGTATTTTTGTTAAGTTTGCCTGTCTGGAGAAAGACAGTGTCACCAGCATTTGAGGGTTTTAGTAGAATGTTTGACATAAGGTAAACAAGTGTTAGGATGTATATTGGAATTCTGTAATAATTAATGATTAATAAGCTGTGATGAGGAACTTATTTTAAATTTATCCTACAACCAGGTGTTCAGTGAATATGTCTGTTGTTTGTATTTTGGCTATATGGCAGTGCTAGGTCAGTGGGGATGAACTGGAAAAGATTGTGTATTTTGGATTTAAAAAAACTTTTTGTTTTTCCCTTATCTTGAAATAATGTGTTCTCCTTAAACAGTTCTTTAAACATTGGTTTACTCCACTTACCTATTGTCCATTTATAGCAGCATTTTTTTCTTAACACTTACATAAGTTCCATCTAGAATTTAATACTGACATTTAGAAAACATGGCAGAGAAGGTAACCACTATCCTATACAATTCTTAGGCTTAAATAGCACACTATTCATATCAATGTCTCCGTTTTCCTTTTGTTAATAATGTTACATTAAAGCTAATTTTTATGTTACCAGAACCCTGATAGATTGATTTTTCTATCTTGTGTGGCTAATATTAGTGCATGTTCTGAGATAAATCCTTTAGAAAACAAACAATTGCACACTGTAAAATAAAGCGGTGTATTAGAATTCAAGCCTGCAATAATCAAAGTTGTTAAAATTCAGAGTCATCGCCGACATAAGGCATATGAACATTTACTTAAGCTTAATCAGGAAACATTAAAAAAATCAGGAGGTAGTTACTGTGTGCTACAAGATTTTTCTTGTTTTTCAAAACATGTTTTGGAAAGTAAATAGTAACTGTATATTATCCCTTTCCTTATGAGTTGTAAGGCTGTGGAGTGCATTTGTTTAGTCAATTTGACACTTAAAAGCTATGTAATTTAGTTTGTATTTTTTTTCTACTGAGGTTATTAAAATGACATAACTGTGATTGTCTTGGAGTAACATCTTCTTGTATGCCTGTACTGAAAAAATAGATGAGGGAGGTTTCAGGTCAAGCCCTGGTCTGGTTATACATGATTGGATTCTTCCTTTTTACTGGGAGAACTCCAGTTCTGGTACTGTCACTGTGCACTGTTTGTGGCCTCAAAAATTAGTCACCTCTCAAGATGCCTGATGTGGTTTGACAAATGTTTCTTTTCACAGGTTCCTGACCAGTATGGAACAATCAGAGCTGTAGCAGAAGGAAAAGCTGATCAATTTCTAGTGGGTACTTCACGAAACTTTGTTTTGAGGGGAACATTTAATGATGGTTTCGTAGTAGAGGTACAGGTGAGCATAACTTGTTTTTTTAAACTATAACCCAAAAATGTAAAGGTTTTCTCTGCTGGTGTGTTATTTTAAGACTCCTCGTTTTATTCATTGTTAAATCACATGTGGTTTCTTTCTAGGGACATACAGATGAACTCTGGGGACTGGCATCTCATCCTTTCAAAGACTTATTTTTAACATGTGCCCAAGATAGGCAAGTTTGTATGTGGAACTCCGTGGACCACACACTGGAATGGACCAGGCTGCTAGAAGTATGTCAACGCTTTAATTTAAATACAAAGCTAGAAAATAGGAAAAAGCATTCAATTTCTTAAACACTCTTGTCCCACCAAATTACAAGCAAAAATTCTGTAGTTATGCTTTTAAAAACAGCTGTCTGGAAGCTTTGATAAAGTTAACAAGGCACATCAGACATTGTGTAAGCTGTAATCTGGTTACCATTGCTGATGTCATTTTGGCAAGCCAACTTGAATAAATCGTAGTCTTTTATTCTTGTTATAATTTATTTTTATTCAAACAGTCTAAAGAAGGTATCATACACTTGTGAAGGTTTGGCTTTAGACGTCCTTTCCTTGCTGTCATTCATTTCATAGTATGGCTAGTTCTCTGCTAATAGCCAAGCAAAATTATGTTTTACACAGAAATGCAGACCTTTTACTCACAGGGTGACCTTGTAGTGCGTGTCACTGGTACACTTAGAGAAGAGTTGAGGATGAGCGTGCTTCTCAGTGATTGGGTTTTGGTGTCCGCTGAGCCTTTTAGGATAGCTTTGGTGTAAGGAGAGGGGTTGGGCCCTCGGGCCGTGGCTGGGACAATAACGTCTCTGTGCCTCTCCGCTCAGGAGCCGGGGCACTGCGCGGATTTCCATCCCAGTGGAGCAGTGGTCACCATCGGAACGCACTCGGGCAGGTGAGCGCCTTCCAGCTGAGCTGCCATGATGGGAAGTGTAAAGGAGACGTTTAATACAGTGCATCTTATAACTGGAATTCATTTGCTTTTTATTCTTGAAACTATTTTTTTTGCAGGGGTTTCTGTGAGCACTCCTTACTGTCTTTTCCAAGTATCATGTATTTCAATGTTATGTGCATGTTACATTTCTTTGTAAGACAGGTACAGTACAGATCTTTGTCTTTCCCAAATCAAACACACTTGCAACCTTTTAAACTGAGGTGGAGAGGCAAGTGAACAGACTGGTATTTTGATTTTTGTGTAAGACAGAGGTCAACATGGCACATTGCTGCACTGAAGTGGTACTGAACTGTTCTTATTCTTCCTGAAGTCATTGTGCCTTTGAAAGCTGTCAAAGCACAAACTGAATCTTTTTAACTACTCGGGCTTCTTACAGTGGGGGAAAAAAGTTATTTTATTTCATAGTCAAACTCTGGCTTGGTATCATCTCCCAGGAAGAGAGTATGTATGTACCAATTAAAAGAAAAGAAAAAACAGGATGTTCATAGCATTAGAAAAGTGAGAGGAGCACATATTAAATCTAGCATTTTTGTTCTGTTTTTCAGTTATACCTCATGGTTGATAACTTGATAGTAAAATAATGCCTAGTGCATGTAAGAAAATGGGGATTTTTTTTGTGTGTTTTATTCACCAACTAGAAATTTTTTTTATGCCTAACCTCATGCCTAAAAACCCTTTGAAGCTTGCTTTTTACAAACTGCTGAGTGTGTGCAACACTCTTAAAATTTCCTGGAAAAACAGAATGCTAAATATTTTTAAGGAGTTTTCTCCAAGATGAAGATGCAGTCTGCATTAAATTCATTAGGTATAATATCAGGCTACAAAACGAAGTTTACCTTCTAGTAAAAACCTTGCTGAGCTCTTGTATATTTGATTACGACATTGTACCTTTCCATCTTACAATTATAAACATTAAATTGAAGAGGTGTTTCTATCTTCATTAAACAGAGGAGAAGATGCAGGCCTAAGAGTAGTGAAACAGGGAAAAGAAGATCAGGCTATGTTTCCTCAGAGATTTTAGATGTTTTTGAACTTATATTAAAGCTCAGTCAAGACGTATTGCGTGGCCAAAGCATTCAGTCTGTTGCTTGCTTTTGGTTGACTTTTTTTTCCCTCTCCTGGAGCATTTAGTGGTAAGTTTTAAGTTTGGCACATTCCATTTAAATTCTTATTTTTAATTTACTTGAGGCAACCGGTGTATACTGTGTTCAAGAAGTTGATGATGATGGCCTTGGGATTTTTTGGTTTTTGGGGGTTTTTTTACCCTCAACAAAAAGGGGTTTTAAGCAGTTCTATTTTCACCATTATATTTTAGTGTGTCCTGAAATTGTATGATTCAATGATAGGTTTGAGATAGACAAATGAAACTGAATTGAAATGAGACCTGGTAAGTGTATAAGTGGATGAGAAATAAATGGAGTTGAGTCAAGATAAACAAAACAGTTTTAAAATTACTGCCTACCCAGCAGCATCATGCAGTTCTTTCTGTGCCAGAAAATCTGGTCCAAGGGAGTTATTTCCCAGGGAATGAGGGCTGCATGATATATCTTGAATAACATAGGAAAAAAATAATCTCAAACCTATAACAATTCTTCTAATAATTTGATTCATAGTCTAAAAATCTTAAAGCACATATTAAACAAGTCTAATCTGTTTAGAACTCAGTAAGCCCAAACTTTGCATGTGCTGTTACCATTCTAGTGCTGCTCAGCTTTCAGTACAGAGATCAGTAAGACAGGGCAAGGAATGGAGCACTAAGAAAGTTGGGTTTGGTGGTTAAAATTGTGGCATCAAAAGAAAACTGAATTTTTTACCTTTTTTCCAGTTCTTGTCTGTTGTTTCACAGTGATGTGATTTTTATCAGGCCAAGCATCATGCTTTTGGTGGGTTTTTCACGTATTGCTTCCCATGATAAATATTTCAGTATCATTTCCCCTTTTGGGCTGTCTGCAAAGGGTCTGCTGCAGGTTTTGTTGCCACTTCTTTAAATATCTGCTGTGGATGTGATCATCAGTTGTTTGGGAGCAAACCTGCTTTGAAGAGAACTAATTCTTTTTGTGCATCCTACTGCTTGCTGAAAAGGCACAGCTGGAAAACTAAAAAAGGTTTTCTCAAGGCACTATTCAGATCCTTTTGCCGTGCTTACAGTGGTGCTATTTGCAGGGAAGTAGACGTTTCTGTGACTAATTGTGTAGGATATCTTGAGTACTAAGCATATGAGTATTCAAAGGCACTGTGGAAAAAAAGACTGACAAGATTCTAACAAAAGTACTGACATTGGTAAGAAAACTGAAGGCTGAGGAGCCAGGTTCGTGTATGCCAGAGCCACAAGGAAGTAAATCAGGCAATGGAGCTACACATTACCTGTTTTCCACTGGTTCTTTCTGTCCTGCACACAGATTATTCAGCAGTCCATGGCATGTGGGGTTGGGGTTTTTTATGTGCATTCTGATTAATTTCTTTCATGTGGTTCTCTAACCACAAGCTGATTTTAAGCCCTTGGGACCAGGCTGCTTTCCAGATGCCTAGCTGTGGGACACTGGGTGAGCACAAGCTGGAGCTCATCCCCACCCATAAAAAGCAACGTGTGATGTTGTTCCTGGAGTTCATTTTACAGCTTTGTTATGGAATAAATGGTCCTAGGTTTAGCAATGTTCCACTGAGTTCACTGTGAGACAGAGGGTGGAATTCCCTTGCTTGTTTCCACAGTGTGTGAACTTGCTGTTTGCCATTAGGGATGGAAACCTGCCTGTGACATATGTACATGGCTGTGAGACCAGAGGTTTGGAGCAAAGAAGTTAAATTCTGCGTACAGCTTCAATGTGTTTAGCTATAGTGACGCCTTCTGTTTTTGTGATCTGGGTGTATGAATGAATCTTTTTATTGAACTGTCATTGTCTCTGTTGCTAATGTTTACTGTATTTAGGAGTTAGGTGGGCATCAGACTCAGTGCAAAATGTTCATGTTCTGCTGATCTTGTACATCTTCTATCAGTGGCCATTTTGGTCTATGTGCCAGTGAGCTTTTGTAAGCATCTCTGGGCATTTCACATGTGCCTCATAAATAATATACTGCATGTTAAAAGGTATTGTTAAATAATAAAAAAATTAATTACCTCAGTTATAAATCATCCAAGCAAGAAATGTAAAATGCTAGTTTATGAACCATCAAATTCTAGTGTAAGGTTGGTTATTCCTTCTTACTTTAATAAAATTATTCATAGAAATGAAAAGGATTGAGAGGAAAATACCAAACTGGAATATAATTTGTGTTTGCAATGAGTATGGAAATGTTTTCCACTTCCACCTACTACTTCTATTTCTTTTTTTTAACTTTGCTTTATAAAAATTGAAAGATTGGTTTTTATATCAAAACTTATTTTCAAAATAAGGAAGAAGTAGAATGAAATCCAGCTGTAGCCTTAAGGCTTAATGATGATAAGATGGAGTCGTATTATCTGTTTGGTGTCATGTTTATTGTCCAGTAGACACTTTGGTGATTATTGCAGTGTTCAGGGAAGGGGAAGAAATTGAATGGTATTTAGAATCTTTTAAATATTGTTCACTGAAACTTGTATTGCTTTGTGAACCAGAAAAGTGTTCTGTTAAAAACAGATGTTCTCTATGCTGCCCTTGAGGGGCTAGCATAGGAAGATGAAGGCAGGCAGTGATTATGGCTCTTTTGCTTGTTTTTTGTTTAGTGAAAGTGATACTTACAGAAATTCTCCTCTTTCTAGGTGGTTTGTTTTGGACGCAGAAACGAGGGATCTGGTTTCAATACACACTGATGGCAACGAGCAGCTGTCGGTGATGCGCTACTCAGTAGGTAGGCAGACTTGTGCAGTCAGAACAATTCTGATAAACCAGCTGGATGTTCTCTTAAATGGTGTTAAACTACTCCCCAGGCATCAGAAAAGGCACAGCTTTAAAAAAATTGTTTCAGATGCTTAACGTGTAACCAAGGATTTGCTTGCGGATTTGTTTGTATGTGCTAAATCCTGGAATTCTGTAACTGCAAGCATCACTATCACTTTTCTCAGCCTTTCCTTTGTGTTAAACTCTGCTATTATAATAAATGTTAGCTTTGCTCCCCCCACAAAAAAAGTTCTCAACTAAATAGTTGACAGGTTAACACAAAAGTCTGTAAAAAGCTTAATATTTCAGTGATATTTTGATATCCTTTTTAGTTCGTTTTCAAGTTTATTAATGCAAACCCATAAAACTAAGCATGTGTCTGTCTGGAAGTCTGAGCTGTTTGTGAAGTGTTTGCTCTGGGATTACATGGAGTCCAAACCAGTGCTGAGTCTCTTCTTCAGATAGGACATGACAAATCATCAGAGGCTGACTAGTCTCTGTTAAAACAGGATGGAAGAACACCCTTGTAAATCTTTCTCTTGTTTGCTTTTGGCTCACTTGCCATGTCAGTGAGCAAAATGTTCCTCTGCCTGCCACATGTGCCAAGCACAGCAATTTATTTTAAATCACTGATGTTCATTGACACTAGAGGTGTTTGATTGTGATTTGTGGCAGCTCTTGTCCACATACATATTTTAAAAGGAGACAATGTACAATAGAAAAATGCTTATAATGTTGGAATGTTCCACATCTTTGTAAGTTTAGCGTTGATTTATTTGCAGTCCACGCCTCCAAAGTTAAGCTGTGTGTAGAGTAAATACTCTTCTGCATTTTTATGATGCATAAGGCTCAAGTCGCCTGCTGTTAACAGCTTTCAGAAATCTGGTGCAGTCTGAGGGTTTATATCCTGTCCATTGAACACTTACTCTAAAAGAAGGCAGAAGTGAAAGAACTTGTCCAAAACACATACCCACAAAGTAAACAGATATGGCTGAAAAGCAGCATCATGTAAATAGTTATGAATCCTTCACTACAATTCATAAGGAGTAGTTTAACTGAGCAATAAACCTGGAATAATTAAAATTCACAAAACAAGCATTCAATTTATTTATATCAAATATTCTGTGTTGTAGATGGCACCTTACTTGCAGTTGGATCCCACGACAACTTTATTTACCTCTACATAGTAACAGAAAATGGAAGAAAGTATAGCAGATACGGAAAATGCACTGTAAGTTTTGGAGCATATATAACCTATATATGCTATTGCATTATGTACATGCATTTTGATGTTATACATGCATTTAGATGTTAAGCAGTGAAACTCTCTGGACTGATATTATTCCGTTTTGGTTATATGTTTTTAGGGGTTTTTCAGCATTTGATTTATTTTAAACTTCAGTCTCTGAGGGGTACTGCAGCTCTTAGTATGCAGTGATCTCTTTTGCATCAGATATGACTAATTTATCAGACTATTGCCTTTTTTCTCTGAAATGGGAAATTAGCAGTAACATGAAGAAATTCCTTGTACCTATATACTGAAACCTGTTCAAGGAAAATAGATTTGTTTGGGAGTATTTTCCTCCTATTGGTAAAGTACTTCTTGAACCAACATAACATTAGGGTGGTGTAATTCTATTAGAACATATACTTTTTTAGGTTGCAAATACACACTGTTTTCAGTTGTATTTGTTACTACAAAATTTAAAACTGAGGGATATGGCCCAGGGTAAGTAGATCTAAGTGTAGCACAGGTAGTGGAGTTCATGTTATTATTATTACACTTGGATGAGGTTGTCTCAGTGCTAAAAAGATGGACTATTTTTCCATAAGTGTTCAGTTATCTAGGATTCTGGTCTTAAGTTCAGCTATATCTTTAGGTTAGTGGAAATATTTACATAAAGAAAAAGTAAAACTTGATGAGATTTGTGAATTATATCATGGGAGTAGGTTCACCTTTGAAATGTGACACATATTGCTAGAGCACTGGGGTCAGAGCAGCTGGTGTGCAGCTGTTGTGGGGGGCACAGGGCTGTCAGGGCAGGCAGCAGCACTGGGTTTGCCCCATCTCTGCCTGAGCTCATGCAGTGGGGAAAGGGCAGAGCCCACAGGGAGTTCAGACCTGGGGATGGCAGTGGATGTCTGCACCTCAGTACAGCATTTCACTCACATTTCATCACTTACTTTTTTAACCAGGGAATATAAAATCTCTCCGAGATGGCTAATCCTACCATATATAATATTTAGCTTGCTATGTATTTCAAGGTCTCTGTGAGCTCTTTGAAGATGGATGAGATCATTTATTTCTACATATTATGTATTGGGAGAGAGCATATTGTAATTTAAACCAACATCTGGATGTCCCTCTATCCCACTGCCTTGGCAGGAAAGGGGTTTGTAAAAATCACTGTGAGAGAACTGAGCATTGTTATATCCAGGCAGAAGTGTCAGAGCTTCAAAGCAGATTTCTGTTACCCTTTTCCTTTCGGTCTGAGTGGCTGCATGCAGGATACAAAATCAGCAGCATGGTTTGTGTCGGGGCCGAGCTCCCTGACCCTCCCAGCCGGAGCAGAAGGCAGCGACGTGGAGCTGTGTGGAGCTCCTTGCCAGGCTGCTGATCCCACCTCACTTGCCCTGCACGTCCCCATGCTCCCTGCCAGCACCCTGGCGGGCCCATACCAGCTTGATGCTAAGCAGGGAGGCACCCAGGCATGCTCGGGACCCAGAGCACTCTCCTGGCACTGCATCCTTCTGGCATTCTGTCATTCAGTAGCCTCACGGGTGACCTCCAAATAGTATGACTCAGTCCTCCTGGTAGTCAACTTCTGGTTGTTTCATTCCATTCTTGAATGCATTATTTGAATTCTTTCAGAAGGATTTTATCTACTGAACCAGCATTAGCTGGTGCTAGGTTTAAATCCCCTCTCAGTCACATCCAGGCATTCTGCTGCTACTAGAGAGGCAAGTCTGTGACTGTGGGCCTGTTTACACAGCAAAGGATAGTGTTGGCTGTGATCAGGACTTCAGATGGGCCAAAACAACCATTTTGACTAGTGCAGCTGTTTTTTGAGGGCTCCAGCTATGCAGTTAGC
The DNA here is from genome assembly GCA_013400735.1 of Pomatostomus ruficeps. Taxonomy (NCBI): domain Eukaryota; kingdom Metazoa; phylum Chordata; class Aves; order Passeriformes; family Timaliidae; genus Pomatostomus; species Pomatostomus ruficeps. The sequence continues at coordinate 59,851 of VYZT01034700.1, read as the reverse complement.
AGTGTGAAGGTATGGGCTGGGGATGAACTTCCAGCATCAGCAGTTCCTGGGTAGCTGGTGCTGTCTCCGTTTGCCAAGCATCAGAGATAGCTGAAGAGGAGTAAGTGCTGTGCCTTTACTCAGAGGGCTGTAGGGTGAAAGCCACATGTACAGCCATGCTGAAGATTTGGTTCACTGGACTTAACGTGAAATGATTAGTGTGCCTGTCCTAGAAGCTTGTGGGCATTTTGAACCTTGCACCACTGAAGTCTGAAGCAGCTAAACGCTGCCAGTGGAGGAAAGAGTTCTCATTTAGTCAGGTAGTTTTCTTGGCTGGTTATAATATGAATAATTGCATTCATTGTGTGAATGTACAGAAAAGGAGAGAGTAAAATGTTGCCTTATTGGTGGGCAGCTACCAAAGAAAGATTTTAATAGAAAATGGGATCCTCCTATTGCAAATATGATAACAATGTTGTGTTCCAGCTCATCATTTGGTGATCGTTTGCCTGAAGGAATTTTGCAGCCTGGAGCCCCCTGGCCAATTGCTTTGTTCCTTTGCCCCACCGCCCCCAGGAATTTTAACAGCTGCCAAATGTCTGGCAGGATTTAGTAAATGACTGACCAATTCTTTTCCATGTTGGAGTTCGATTGCAAATTGGAAGACTTGGAAAATAAGGGAGGAGAAAAAATCCTAGCCAATTGTGCACCTTTCTTTTTTTTTAATACCAAGTTTGTATGTCAGTATCATATGTCTCACCTATGACTGCAAAGCAGTTGTGGCAATACACAGTTCCTCTGCTTGAGGCAGAGACTACTTAATAAGTAAACAAATCATAAAGGCCAGCTTTTGTCCTAAATGTTTTTGCAGTCTCTCACAGAAGACCTGGGAACGGGGAGATGGGACACAGGTGTCTTTCTACATGTAATTCTGGAAGCAATCAGGATCTCTTAGAGTTCTCTGTGGAAGAAGTTGGCGTGATGGGTGGCACAGCAGCCAGCGCAGAGCTCCTTCATGGCCCTGGCGTGGCTGCTGCAAGATGGGCCAAGAGACCCTGTGGGGGCTGAGGGAAACCTTGTTCATGATGCCCACTGAGGGAGAGACATGGATTGACATCTGTCAGTCATGGATGTGGCAGTTTGTTGCCTGGCAGAATGACGATGAAGGGGACAAAATAGATGATCTTACAAGGGGAAAAGGAGCAGTGAGAAGAAACGGAAGGGTGGAAGGGGAAGAGTGACATGGATGTCACTTTTATTAATTTGCGACCCATGACTCCTATCTTATATAAATTTGTGGCTTCTCTGGAGTCTTTCTTAGCTTTATTATTACTATTATTATTACCCTTACTTTCCTCAAAAAAAGTTTGTGCACAGAAAAATTACTCTGTCCGGCTGCATTTATCTTCTTCCTCAAAACCAAAGCTGGCTGTTTAACCCTCAGGGTGCTCTTGATGGTGATAACTAAACAACTAGACCAAAGGGTTTTGATTATTAATAAAGATGCCCCAGTACCTATAGGACAGACACCTTTTGAAGCTGGTGCTAACATGGTGCAGTGCAAAAAGCATAACAGAAACCTTCAGCAAGCTTAGAAGCATATTCTTGTAACACCAGTCCATGATCTTGTACTTCTGCATGGTGGTTGTTAACAAAGGTGTCCTAAGCTTTTAGGATGAGCAAGGGTTATTTGCACGAGTGTGCATTTAATGGAAGGTATTTTAAATGGATAGATAAATTAAGAAGTCCTATCTGTCACTTTTTTTTAGGATTTAAAACTGATCCTGTGCAAGTTACTTGCTTTTCTCAATTAGTAGCAGTGTGTATGTTCCTAATTCCAGTATAAATTGGAGTTCATCCATATTTTAGCATCATGCCTTCCAGGAGTAAAGCACTCTGGAGTCCAAGAGGGCCAGGCTTTACAAGGGAGAGGAGGAGAGGCACCATGCCCAGCCTGCGTTTGTTTAGCTGTTAGCGAGTGTGGCACTGTGAGTAAGGAGCCTTTAAAGGAGCACAAGTGAATTGCAGCAGACCTGGGGTGGGAAGGTGATTTTTTTTTTTTTTTTTTTTTTTTTTTTTTTTTTTTTGGCTATTAGCTGTCCCATCTGTGGGTGCACATTCTGCTTCACTTTAAATTAAAATCAAGTGTTTCACACTGGTGTTACTGCATTCTTCTTCAGGGACATTCCAGCTATATTACACACCTTGACTGGTCCCCGGACAACAAGTATATAATGTCAAACTCAGGAGACTATGAAATACTATACTGTAAGTATGAAATTAAATACACTGGAAACAGAAATATGTATTAGCTGTCAGAATATTTAGAAAAGCGCGTTTGATCAGGACTGTACAAAATGCTTACTGACAAAGGGACTGATTTGAACTTGTGTAACCTGATATCTTGATGTTATTCAGAGCTGTGTATTACCTAATGGCAGTGCCAAATATAGCTTACTTCTTTACAAGGTCATAAATCAGTTTAACAGCGTAGAATTTACAGAACAAGTGGCTCTACGTTTTGATGTTGGCCAAAAGTTCTGTAGATTGAAAATAATATATACAGTTGTCCAATTAGTGTCAACAATACCAGTTATTTTAGGGGAATAAAATCAGTGGGCCTGTGCCACAGTTCTCTTCTGGGGTTTCTTGTCTGAAACTGTCTGGCTGGTGGTGGTGAAAACTAACAAAAGCAGTAAAGCTGCTTTAATGAGTTAGTGGTAATAATGTTTTTGTGTTTGTTTTTTTTTATATATGAAAACATGAATATAACACATAGTGGTTATGCCAGAAGTTCCACATGAGTAGTGCATGTCAGTCTGTTTTAAAATTTTTTTTTTATTCTTGTCTTGCTATGGCTTTAACTAGATCCAGGAGAATTGTAGATTTTTCCCTGTACAGGCAAGAATAGTCAGCAGTTTAAATGTCTGTCACCTTAACATGCTTTTTCTGTCTGTCACAACGTAGAGTTCAAATCTAGGTAGTGCAGTCTGTCAAAAGGAAGTGTTGGTGCTTATAATTTCATGTGTAAGGGAAGAAAAGAACCATGACCCATTATTAGTGGCTTAGTGTATTGCAAGACAATCTTTCCTGTTCTAGTTAAAAGCTGAAAAGCAGCATGGGCTTCTCTGGTTGCTCACTATTTTAAAAGCACAGCATCCTGAATGATTTATTGAATTTTAGCACATCAGTGGAGCTGGTAGGAAGAAATTATTATATTACAGACTCTATTAAAGCATTTTGTAGAGTTCATAGCAGGGTACTTAAATTGCAGGGAAGTGTTTTTGAAGTTATGCTATCAGAAGAAGGAAATGAGAAGTAAATATGACTCATAAAGACCAAGTAAAGCTTCAAGTATCTGGAATTTGATAAAGGTGCTGGTCTGTCTTTGCCTCTACATGTAATTCCAGATTGGATTTAAGATGCATTTATTTACTGCATTAACATCTCTTCAAAGAGCACATATGTAAATATAATTTTGCATTGCATAACTCATTATTCACTTTTTTTTACAGGGGACATTCCAAGTGGCTGTAAGCTGATCAGGAATCGTTCTGACTGTAAGGATATAGATTGGACAACGTACACTTGTGTGCTAGGCTTCCAGGTGTTTGGTAAGCACTGTTGAACTTCCTTTTAAGCTACTAAAACTGTACTTTTGTGTTTTTGTTTGCTTCAGTTTGTCATTAGAAGTACACTGTTAATGATTATTAAAGGATGGTGCTGAGAGCACAGACCAAAGGGACTGACCACAATATTTGTCTGTTGTAAAGTGCACCAAGTGTTCTATAGACAATGTACAATTGATTTCTAGTTCTAGAAGTTTGGGGGATGACTTTCCCACTGTCATTTTAGGCTACCAATCTTGGAGGCACTGAGGCAAAAAGCTTATATTCTAAAGTGCTCACATGGCACATGTGCATTCTCCTTTGCTTACCTTGTGTTGGGACATGAACTAGAGTTTTATGAGTGTAGGTTATAGTTCATAACTTAAAATCATGACAACACTCTGATACCTGTAGTCAAAGGTGAGTAATATACTCTGTTTGTAAAGAGTAAAGATGCTTTAAACAGATTTTTACCTAGTAGTTTATTTTTAAAATGTACAAACACAATCTACAAAGCTGACAGATCTGCTGTTAATAGTACTGTTTTAGACTGTGACAAAACAGTTCAAATTGCTTTTGCTGTAGGCAGCTCCTTTGGCCATAAATGAGGAGCTGCTCTGTGAGGGATTTAAAAGTAAGGTTCAGCCTCTCAGTGAAGTTGTGTGAGCAGGCTGCTGAACCTCTTCCACCTCTGAGATCAGACACCTGCCTCTGTTCTTCATGTTGGTGGAAACACCAAAAGCAAATAAATCAGCAAATTGTTTAGTGGTGAGGATTAGGTCTACAAATCTTCTCTTCACAGCTGCTAGGAGTTCAGTTTTGAATACCAGTTTACATGCAGGGTAGAAGAAAATCAGTGAAGTGTGAGTCCTTTCTGTAGCTTCTGACACCTCTTGTGCGTGTTTAAGGGCTGTCATGTGCTTAATGAGCAAGTAGCCTCAAAGGATTGAGGTTGGTGTGTGGGCTAACACTGACACACTTGTGTGGCATATGGGTTGGGTGGAGGGCATTTGGTGCTTAATAACCAGGCATGATTTCCTTTTTGCATACCAAAGATATGAGAGAATAGGAAAAATAAAGGGATCAGAGAAGGGATCTGACTAGTTGATAGACTGCGTAAATATTTCTGAGTTCTTTGAAGCTTGAGGTAGGTAGCAGAAATAAACAGGAGCATGCTCTTTCTGGAGCTGAATACTGTTGCTTATTGCTAGTTTGACAAAAATATTGGCTTCCATTAGCCTGAGAACTCTGTGAACCAGATTGTGTATTTTTTGTAGGTGTTTTTATTCAGTGTCTCTGGGTGAAGTAGAAGGTGGGTGGGTGTATCCTCCTGATGCTCTGTTCCTGTAAGCCTAGGCTAACAAGGAATTGGACCACAGCAGTCATTTCCTCACTGGCTTTGCTACTGTGACTGAAATAATGGTGCAGCACAAAAGCCTTTTTTAAAATGGAGTATCAGAAGATTCAGGAGATGCCACAGAAAGTGAAAAGCAAAATTCCGATGCTAATATGATGTCTTTCTCCAGGAACAAGGGAAACACTTTGTAAGGACTGTATATTCCTTCTGGAATAGGCTTGGAGCTGAAACATTTTACATTTTTTTGCAGAGTACTTAAATCTGCCAGAAACGTGGAGGTAGCAGACTCTGTTATTACTGAACTTTTATCACTACATTTGGTGGTAGAGCAGACAGAATAAGGGGAGCATCTCTCTGAATCCCAGGGCTTTCCCAGAAGTGTCCTTTACTCCTGACCTAAGGAGGTGAGATGTGGGAGTGCAGAAGGAGTTTGGTTTCACATCCAGACCATTGGCTTTGTCTTTTTAACAGCAGTTAGATAGAAGCTGATACTAGTGACTGGGGCCAGGCTGGACATGAGCAGCTCCCACTGTTTTGAGAAACCATTTTACTTTTTGCTTTTGGAAAGTATAAGTCTCCTGATCTTGTTGCATTCTCTTTTGGATTAATACAAACTTTAACCACTCTGAATTAAGTTTAATTAGTTCAACTGCTCTCAAAATCTTCAGTGTGACAGAGAACCTGGGAATGAAGTAAATCAAGCAGATAGCGTGATGGTGTTCTGGGGCAGAACAGAATATATTTAAACCTTTTAGCCAAGATTCATCATGCCCTAATTTTATACTGTCTGCTAGTCTGACACTCTTTGCAGAATCTTAAAATTATGGTTTGGCCTCAGACAAAGGCAAGTATTTTCTCATTAAATCAGTGCAGCTAAGCCAGCCTATCAGATATTTGCTAGTCTGGCTTTGACTCAAGGGTCAGCTGGCTCAGGGATCTAAGCAAGCTAGGGGCTGTTTGCTGAAGTTCAGGGAGAGGGTTAAGTTTGTGGGATTTGGGCTTTTGGGGGTAAGTGTTTACAGTTCATCTCTGTGGGTAGTGTACAGAGATGCCTCTCTGTAGGCATCACACTGTTGTCAGCAGAAGGAAAAGGATGGAAATGCATGGTTTGGATGAGAAGAGCGTCACTCCTTTTGGCAGTTGCTATTACTACTGGCTCAGCAGTGTCATCACTCTGCACCCCAACTCTTGAAGTTTCTGTTTGCTCTCTGGTTTGCTGCACATTTCCCACAGTTCTGTCTGAACAGATTCTTTTTAGAGGCTTACTGCTGTCTAGCAGAACTTATTAATACTGAAGTGCTGCTGTCATGCCTCATGAAAAAGTCCTATTATTTTGGGGGTTTTGTTATTTTTGCAGTTATTAAGAATTTTTGCAGTTATATTAAGAACTCAAGACTCAGTCATATTAATGTCTTGGAATTTTTCATGTTTGCCTGATGCATTTAAAGCAAATCCTGCTGTCTTATGACAAAGGGTTACCTTACCATTTGAGCTGTTAAAGGACTTCGCGAACATAAAAGATGTTTAATAAAAGCTTCAATCTTGAATATTAGTCCTTTTAATATTAAATTAAAAGAAGAGGAAATTAAAAAGGAGAGGAAACTGCATAGTTCTTTGTCAAAGTCTGCCTGAGGTGGTAGCTAAAACTTCAGGCATTTATTACTCCCACATGATGATAGTATTTTATATATAAAATGAATGAGAAAAGGTAAAGTTAATTCATGTTGAACTACTTGAAAATTCTTAAATAGTATGTATTTTTCACTTTGATTTAATTGATGTGAGAACACTAAAATATTTCTGAATACTTTCCTTAGCACTTCACATCTTTTTTTAGTAAATAACCTACAGTGTAGCTTATTGGTATTGTAACAAGTTTAACAAGCTGCCTTTGTTATTCTTTAGAGACAATAAAACCTTCTTACTCCACCCAGTGAAGAATGGGAAAAAACAGCTTTAAAGTTAAAAACTATTTGCCATTTTGCTTAAAAACAAGAAGATAAGGCAATTCTGAGTTGGCTTTTTGTGCTGTATAAAACAGTAGACAGCACTTTTTATTTTACTGGAGTCAGTGGCTGTAAGGGAGGAAGAAGATATTTTCATATCTGATAATCAACAACCCTCTTGGTCAATTGGGCACTTTTTCATGGTGGGGGTGAAATTTGAGGGGGGAAAACGCCTCCCAACTCTTAGACATAATCAGAAACCCAAGTCTGAGCTTAAAAATATGATGCCTTTGGCATAAATTGGTATCTTATAATCCTTTTCTTACCTTTTGTTCAGCTTTCCTTGCAGATGTGAATTGTCTGTTTTGTTATGGGAATCTCTAAGGTCTTTATTTTTTGTTAAAAAAATTTGTTTAGTCTCCCCCATCCTCAATTTGATCAGTGTTTTTCGTCTAGGAAATGTTGTTATTCTTTTGTCTAGACGTATCTGTGTCAGTCTTTTGACTTAAAGCCATATGGAATTGTACTTAAGCACTTGACAGCACTTACATCTATGAAATTTGCACAGACTGGGTTTCTGTGCAGAGTATCATCAATCAGTTGTCTTCTTTGAGTTAGACAAATACTAGGATTTAAATTATAAAAAGTCAAAGGAATTAAACCAGAGAAGAAACCAGCAGCACCATAAGGTACAGTGCCTGGATTTGTCCCATTCTTCAGCATCACTGTAGCTTTTAAAACATTTGTGCATGAATGACAGTATCAAGAGTTACCAGTTTTAGCAGCAAACTTAATGTAAAGATAAGGTTTAAACAAGACTGAGGTTTTGAACAGGAAACGTATGTTAAGCCCAAGATGTTATCCTGGCTGAAACTGAGGATTTGGGAGAACAGGGTGGGGGGAGCAGCATTAGACCAGCAAAATATTAATGACATTTAATGCAATGCACATTATATTTTCCAGTTGAATTTTTGTCTTACCTTTTGTTCATCTTGCCTTTTCTCACAGCTTTATAGATTTTATTTTTGTTCATGAATTGTCTGTTGATTTGTTTCCAAAACCATCATTGCTGAATATCTGCTGTACTCTTCCCTAGGAGTTTGGCCCGAAGGATCAGATGGGACAGACATAAATGCCCTTGTCAGATCCCATAACCGAAAAGTGATAGCAGTGGCTGATGATTTTTGCAAGGTCCATCTCTTTCAGTATCCCTGTTCCAAGCCAAAGGTGAGTCTGGATCGGTCTAGTCCATGTGCTTGTTTACATTGTGTGAAACTTACCTTGTTTCCAGAGTAGTTGTTTTGGAACCTGACAGGCAAATGCTTCTTTTATATCCAAAAACCCCCATCTATTTTACATATGAAATAGAAAGTGTAAAACAACATAAATATAAAACAACATACCTAAAAGGGAAATGTCAATAGTTATCCTTACATTCTGGAGACAAGGCTTGATGCTTTGCTGGCCTTCATGTTAGGTCCATTACTTTCTCTATAAAGATCTAAATCTGTTCCAAGTTGTAAAGAAGAGAGGATGTATTGCAGTGAAAAATCTAATATAAATGTAATTCTATACTCTTTTGTGACCTAAGATCTTTCTTGAAGGGCTAAGCAAAAATATTAGTAGTTTTAAACTTCTGTATCATGTGCTCTTCTAGTCAACATATGATTTGGCTTTCTGCTTGTTTTCAATAGGCCCCGAGTCACAAATACAGCGCTCACAGTAGTCACGTAACAAATGTCAGCTTCACTCATAGCGACGGTCACTTGATTTCAACTGGAGGGAAAGATACGAGTATTATTCAGTGGAAACTTGTGGAGAAGGTAACTCTGCCCCCAAATGACATTGTCCTGGATCTCGGTGCCACCAAAGTGCCCATCCCCACCAGTGAAAACGCTGTGCAGTCTCCTCCACATCTCCCACAGCCTTTCAATGAAATGAACCAAAATGAAAGCATAACTGGCAGCTCTCCGGCTTCCTTGGAGAGCAACTTGGAGCAGTCTGCGGGGGCCAGCGAGGAGCAAAGCGAGGAGCAAAGTGAGGGAAGCAGCCTGGATCCCGCCGAGCCAAGCTATGAGGAGCCCTCCAACGAGCTGAGCGAGGAGCACAGCGAGTCCACGGTCACGGAAGAGCAGCAGGATAACTCACCGGTATCTTAATGCTCCCAGCTCAGGCAGTTGTTATTTTCCCTTGGTGTGCGTGCTTTCATTACAAGGGTGAGGGTTCAAATAGGGAAGAGTAGCTGAGATTCATGACCACTCCAGATTTTGAGTTTCAGTGAGATTTTTAGTCTGAGCTTCAGTTCAATGTGTGGAACCATCCCAAGGGCCTGGCTTGATGGTCTGGTTGCAGTTAGTAGTGGACATTACCATAGATCCATTTCAGTTCTGAAATTGCTGTCAGGAAGTGGCATGAAATATGTACTGGAAAAAAGGTTAGCTCTGAGAATTAGCTGAAGTAGACCACCTTAACTATGTGAAAGTGCTTTCTAGAAGAACTGAGCTGATGGGAAGCGCTGAGCTGTTCTAGCTGGGAAGCACTGTGCTGCTTTTTCCAGGTGCAAAGACAAACAGGATGGAAAAACCAACCAAAAAGCTCTTTGTAGGGCTGTTTTCCTTTGTTTTTTCTTGAGAAAAATAGAGGAAATATAATGTAACGATGCCACATGTATGGCGATGCCTTCTTGATCTAACACATATGCAATTTTCTAACACTACTAATTCCTCGTGGAGTCTGGATGTGTTCAGAGTTGGTCTGCCCTGGGTGCTGCTAGTTCTGAGGCAAATCCTGTCAAGGAACGGTGCCAGCTGTTCCATTTCCACAGACTCTTTAGTAGCAGACTAACCAAATATGGGCGTGTTTCACTTTTCATGACCTGAAAGTTGACTTAAACTATAGGACATAATTGTCTCTTCAAAGAATTGCTTGCCTAGAGAGCTGGAAACTTGAGAGAATCTTTACAGTGACTTTGATGTGAACAGCAGAGAAAGCATGATAAGAACACAGAAGTCAGGTGGGCTCCAGAGTTAAACTTTAAGCCTTCAAGCAGAACTTGCTCCATCCCTAGTATGAAAAATATAAATACAGTTGACTTAAATTATTAAATTGGTGCTTAGAATTAGTAAGTTGATATTTTTTTCTTCTGAATTTTTAGAGGTAATTCTTAAGAATCATTAAACTGCAATCTCTACTTTCTGTTTTTTCCCCTGGCTCCTTTAGCAGTTGTGATATAAGCATATAGTAATTTAGATGATGATGATGTGATTTTTTTGTTTTCCCTAGACTTGCTGATCTATTGTTTTTGTGGTTTTATTTCCACCCCACCCCTCCCCGGATTGCTCTAAGCCATGCAGCTCTCATGTGGCTATACCTGGCCAGTTACGGGATATCTTGGCATTTGTTATGCATTTGGAAAGTACTTTTTTTACGAAGTTTGTCAGATAGCTACATTTTTTTCTTAAGTGCATACATTTCCTACTTTAAAAAAGGTATAGATTTACTGGCAGATATCCATTTCCTATGTACTTGTTTATATTTTGATTACATAGAATTTTCTTTTTTAACTTGCTGCATTGTGCTGGTATTTTAGTTCTTAGTTAGAATATCATGTTTAGAAACTTTGGATGAGTTCATAAGTCTTAATTGTGCAAGCGTTTACGTGATTGTGCCATTCCAAAGTGCATCAAAACTGTCATTCCCTTACTAGTATCTTCTCAGGAGAAATGCTACAGATCAGGTATTTAGTCATCATTTGGAAAGATAAAAACAAATGGACTCCCAAAGGACATTTAGAACATTTATGTATAAAATATATAAATATATATATACACACATATATATAGAGAAAAAATATCCTCTTGTTTACAACAGTTCCGGAGAACCTCAAAGTAGTTCCCTTCAGATGGAGGGAGATAAGGATTCCAAGCAACCCATCTGTTTAAACTGTGCTCTGTACATAGAGTTTTACTGGAGAGCTCGAGTATGCCTGACTTGCAAATTTGCCAAATAGCAGCAGTGGAAGATAAAGTTCATCAGCTCATCAAAGTTCTTAGTTACAAATGAGGAATATGCTGTAGGTTTAGAAAACAATCTTAGTAAATGAGAAAGGATAGTAGAGCTAACGAGGCACAGAGAGCTCTCTGTCATTTTTATGAACTCCACATAAGCAACACATTTCTCTTTGGAACATCTGTCACCTGGGGTTGCCATGTAAGTGAGATTTAGAGTTGTGATAGTCTTGTGTAGTTCAGAAGACTCTACTAATATGCAAAAAGCCTTACAGCTTTCAATTGCTGGCAACTACTGTTTAACAAATAATTAAATCTGTGATAATGGATGGAAATGGGTGGGATTATGTAACTGTAGATGATTTAGAAAAATAATTGTGAATGAATTATGATTAAGAGTGTTTCATGTGAAGATGTTTGAGCCATTTCTATCTATCATGCATTCCTGTCTCAAGGCAGAAAACTTTGAAGATTAAAAAAAATAAAATATTCAAAATAAAATGTTGCAGTGTCTTTCTCCATATCTGTTCTGGTTCCTTCTGTACATAAAGTGGATGCTGTCCTCACAATTGCAATGTCTGGGTTTGTGATTTTGAAAGAAGTTTTTCAATGTGTGCTTTTTTGATAACCTCGCAGGCTGTCTAAAATTAACTCAGCATCATGAATTAGGTTGGCAGACCTAAATATTGCTCTTGTTTATCTCTCAAAAGTTCTGTGACATTTCCCTTTTCCATTTTTCATGAACTGCTTACTGGCATTATCCTACTGTAGATAATTGATGAGTGACAGAGTGTTAAGAATAGGTTTTTATCCTGCTGCAAAGTGCAGTCTGCCTTCCAGGGTTCTGCCCAGAGGCTTTCTTCTGGAAGTCATGAGAGAAGTACAAGCTTATTTTGGCCATAATGTATTAAATACCACAATGTTTCCCCATTCCTCATAGCCTCTGTCCAGCTGCAGATGCAGAAGGTCACAATATGTTGAATATATTCCTTGTGAGAGATTCTGTCTTTTCAAAGGCTTTGGATCTTTCTCATTTCTTGCATCTGCTTTCTGTCCTTCACAAAGGCGAGGGTGAGGTACGGAAGGAACAAACGTGCAAGATAGACAAATACCTCATGTTTATCCTCACTTAAAGGAAAAGCAAACAAAAACCATCATTGCCACCCTGAGTTTGACTGGAGACCTCAACTCTTCTTTTCCACCAAATTGTCAGGAAAATGCTGACACCAGGAGAATGTTCTGCCATGAGCAACAAGCAGATGTCCTAAGGTCGTGCTGTGCTGTTCCTGGCACACCTGCAGCTGGGCAGGGCTGTGCTTTTCTGTGCTCTGCTCCCTTTCTCTCCAGCTCAAGGCTTTTGCTGCCTCTTCTCCTGGGATTCTCAGCAAGGCAGTAGTCTTCCCGAAAAGTAGGTAAGCTGGTCTTCGAGTCCTCGTTAGTGATGCAGGCAGGACAGGACTTGCAAGCGCTCACTCTTGTCAGTCACCTGGGGCAGCAGAAGCTGCTGTCAGTTCAGGAAACTGCAGTGATGGTATTTGTTGTGTGGAGATGAAGTTCAGGGTGGAAGCATCACTGAAGGAATAAAACTATAAGAACATCCCATTTTGCATGATGGAAAACTTAAAATTCAAAGTCTGTATTAAAATGTTGGTATAGTTTTGTAGTAAAATACTGGAAAGTTTTGGAGTGCCATGCTTATGGCTTCTTGCAGTCTGCATCCAAATGGGGTGAATCGTAAACTGTTACCGGGTTTTATGGATATGACCACATAGTTTGGGGTTCTTTTCCCATGGAAGTTTCAGGATAGGCGAGGAACAGGCTGGGGATGTGGATGGGTAGTGATGAACAATGAGTTTCTTAGGTTTGATCTTGCTGGAATTTTCACGATAAATAACAAGCAGTAGGTTTTGCATATGATGCATGTCATGTTCTAGCCTTTTTCCTTTTTAAATCATGCATAGAAAGCATAGATTCTGACTTAGTCTCTGAAAATAAGGCAAAAATTAAATTTTGATTTACATTGATTACAGTCTGTGCTGAATAATACATTGTATTTTCTACCTCATGCTTCACCCCATAAGACTGTTACACTCCCTTATGTTTCCTTCAGCTCAGTGCAGTATTTCAGTTGAATCAGGATGAAGTAAGTAGAATGTCCTTGTGAAATTCAGGCTTGGCCAAACCAACCAACCAACCAAATCTCATTTCCACAGCCTCACCACTAAAATGTGGGCTTCTGGCAATGGAAGGGTTAATATTACATGAGGTGGATTTTACTTGAGTGATGTTTGTGCTGTATGTTTGCTTTCCTCCTGAACAAGTCCAAGCCCATTGCCTAATCTTTTTCTGACAGATGTTTTACATACTAATACTTTAATCAACTGAGAAAGAAAAACTGCATACAGTAGGATTATACCATTTAGAACTCTGGCCAGTGTACACATTTTAATGAATTTAACATGCATGGGGTGGCTTTGTGTGCACATACATGTATGCAAGCATCACATGGATATGGCTTCTCTAGGCCTTATTTTTCCTTTTGTGGTTTGAAAGAGAGATGTGGATGACTTCACAGTTAATTAAGAAGGTTTAGGAGCACGGAATAAAAAGAGTTCCCAACAGAATGGTAAGGCAAGAGGACTGGGAGAGGAGGGGCACTGGTGGAACTGGTTTTACCAGAGCTAGGTTTCCTGTACTGGTTCCCCACCACACAGCCCAGATTTCCCTCTACTGGGTTTTGTCTGTATGCTAAAACCTGTAAAAGCTTTCACTTCCGTTGGGTGTACTGGGTGGTTAAAAGGTGGTGTTGAGAAAGGGAGTCTGTGGAGATTTTGGCTGGGTTTTACTTTTAACAAACAATTCTAGAAAACAGCTTTCTTCTAAAAAGTTCTGCTAAGGAACCAAAACCTACAAACGGCCTGCATCTTTAAGGGGTATGTATGTCCTTGTGATTTTTACAGCCCAATATCCTTTTCAGAAGGGGCCCTCTGAACACTTCCCACCTCTCACCAGCCAAGTGATCTCTGTCAGGGCCAGCAAGGTCTTGTTAACAGCCTCTGCTCTGGGGCGGGGGGGTGGTGGTGGTGGTGTATGTCACATTATTTTTGCTCTCAGATAACCACCACACTTGTTAGTTCCTTGTATAAAAAACCAAACAACTTTCTCTGAGTTCTTGGAGGCTGTCTGAATCACAGTCAGTTACCTTGTTCCAGCTTCATTTTTTGATAAGTGCCTTTAGGTTACTATTTCTAGAACATGCTTTTGTCTGGTGAGCCAGACAAGTGCTCCAGAGAGCTCTCGATCTGCTCCATTCCCCTCTGCAGGATGTTTCAGCAATGCCATGTTTCTGTCATGCATTCCTTGTGTTGCCACTTGACCTTGCTCTGAATCCTTTTTTGTCACACAGCACAAGGCTCTTCACCCTGCCTATGTCACTGCCCCCCCAGGCTGCAAGCAAGAGGTGACATTTGCTTTTAGTGCTGCTTCAGAATTGTCTCAGCTTCCTTTAGAGACACTCTAGTTAATCCACTTAGCATCTGTGTGTGTGTGTGTGTCCCTTTTTCCCCCTCCTACAGCTCTATCAGAGATCAGTCCTTGGCACTGGCAATAATTTTTTTCATTTTTAAGTCTGTTCATACCCTCCTATGTGCCTATAGCGGCATACAGGAAAATCATAGAAGAGGAAAGTCATAAGCTGTGTGTGTCAGACAATGGATACGGCTTCAAAAGCTATCTAGGATGTAAGTGTAAAAATCCCTGGCATTTTGTACTCTCTCAGTGAGTGTCTCTGGTGTTGGGGGGACACTGATAATAGAACTGGAAACTTACACAACTATGTATGTCCGAAGTAAAAGGAACTTGGAACAGATCTTGTGTTATTGGTACATCAGGGAGGCCTGGGGGCTCACCTCATAGCTCAGGGAAACGAGCCAAAAAGCCCCACAAACAAACAAAATTATAGCCAAAGCTTTAGGCTTTAGCAAAGCAGGCAAAAAGTTTTCCCTCTGACAGCAAAAGCAGAGGGAGCAAACAAAGCTATGGAGTGTGTGCATAAAGCAGCCCATTGCATGCCAAAGCTGCTCTTGCTGTGTTTCCTCTGGTCCAGAGGTGGGTATGAGCAGCACCCCTCTATGCATGGGCACTCTTTCCT
This sequence comes from Pomatostomus ruficeps, assembly GCA_013400735.1. NCBI lineage: Eukaryota > Metazoa > Chordata > Aves > Passeriformes > Timaliidae > Pomatostomus > Pomatostomus ruficeps. Next base: position 44,804 of record VYZT01034700.1, on the reverse strand, counting down.
AGTGATGCTGCACACTCTACCCTGGGCAGGATTTCTGTGGAAAACCTTGTTTTTCAGCATTGTGTTGACTAGAATTTTTCCTTGAAGAACCAGAGAACACAGAATTGCGAGCAGAGGGAGAGTCAACATCCTGTCCAGACACAGGTGTCCTCCATTGCTAATGCTAAACAGAGATTTTCATGGCTGTTGTATAGACGGGGCTCCTGAAAGGATCCAATTTGCCCCAAGTTTGGCAAAGGGAAAATGAAATGTCAATTGAGCATGTAAAGCTAGGTTTCTTATGTCAAAAGTTATAATGCATGTTTAGATTGATTTAGATCTCCACAAAGCTGGAGATCTGCAGTTCCATGGATTTTCTGCCAGCTGGGAAGGAAACAGATGGGAAGCATTTTAAACTTTCAAAAAAGCATACCTATGAGGGATTTTTCAGGACAGATGTCCATTCCACCCTTTGCCAGGACCATATGGATTTGTTTACATTGTATTTTGTGGGGGTGTTCATAAAAGTTCTGCTTATGTTGAAGTATTTTGTATTAGACTCAATAATTCTCGGGGGAAAAAGGCAAAAACAAAACCACAAAAACTGCTTGAAAAATTATCTTCCATAGTGCTCTCTCAGTGGCCTTCCTAGGGTTGTACCTCTGAAATATCTTCCCCTGAGCGGACCTCTTGCTCTGATGTATTTTCATTCAATTACACATAATATTTCAGAATGTTTTTTCTGTCTTAAGAAGAGGACAACCTTCCAGGTAATTTCCAGCAATTAAACCAGTCGTTCTCCTTAACAGCAAAGAGAGGAATGGCTTCAGCTTGCCGAGGGCTGGAAACCTTTGACTAAGGCTTCAGCTGTCCAAGGTGATGTTGCTCTGTGCTGATGATGCACTTGGAGGCTCCATGGGCTGGCTGTGTCCATGGGTTCCTGTGTGCCCCTTCAGGAGTGGCAGGAGGTGGCTGTGCAGACCCTTCCACCCACCACCCCACAGAGCTCTGTCAAGGTCACCATCTTTTGGTGAGCCTTGCCAAATTGTGCATCATCATTGCCAACCCAAGTGATGTTCCTGCAGCAGTTTCACTTCCTTGGATTTCTTTCTCCTGGAGTATTTGCAGTTTAGCAGCAGCACGCAGGCTATTGCAATCCATAAATTTCTCAGAAAGGGAGAGAGAAGATTTGGTAGGCAGCATTCTTATTTACTGCTTTGATTTTACTTTTTTCCTTCATTCTTCCACAGATTTAAATCTGTTTGACTGGAAATGAGTGGAGGAACACATTGACACAAAGACTGACGCAGGTTTAAAGGAAAGTTTATTCCTAAGTTTCCCCCATCTATCTGGAGCCTGACCAACACCACAGATTTTAATGTCACAGATAGTGTGATAGAAATTCTGGCTTAGCTGTGCTGTAAGAAAAGACCAAGGGGAACTATGGCCTGTATCCCATTTTTGGGTCCTGAATTATTGCCAATTATAATATCTCCTGCTGCAAGCACTGTCTCCCCAGAATCACCCTGTGGGAACGGATCCTAACTCTGCAGCAAAGAGCAGAAAGAGGGTTTGTGCACAGGGGGAAGGGCTGCAGATGGGGAGAGCGGCCATAAATGGCTTAGCTGACAGTACAGCTTTTTGCTGAATTGAAAACTTGTCTCGCTGGAAATCATGGGAATTGGCTTATGAGTTTCAGGCTGGATGTGTCTGCATGGAGTTGTGTGTGCAGAGAGCTTGGCCTGGGGCTGCTGAGCTCTGTGCACGTGGTCTTGCTGCACATCTGATGTGCCACGTTGCCATAAAATATGCATTGAATGGAATGTGCATGGAACAGAGGGAATGAGTATCATTTGTGCAAAGGTATCATTTGTGCAAAGGAATAAGCAAGGTTTTGATCAGCCCAGCGTGCAACCCTTTTGTCACCCTTACCCTGATTTGTTTGTTTTGCCTCACATTTTCAAAGGCCCTTCATGAGGCTTGTTCCCGGTAGTTCTCAAGGAGTTCAGAGTGATTTTCAGGGCAGAGCCCCATTTAAACAGCAGTAAATAACACCATTGTTTTGTCCTGTGATCCAGAATCAGTCCAGCTACAGGTGATGGTTTGATGAAACATTACAGGAGTGAGGCTCCACAGTTGCTGGAAATGGTCATGAGGAAAAGCGCATCAAATAGTGGTGCCAGCTAACAGCCCAGTGTAGTACAGGCTCACCATTTCTACTGCAGGTGTTTAGGTGTGATGATCACACTTGTTTGCCTTTAGTACCTGCTTTGGCTGAGTAATGTTGATACTTGTTTCTCTTGGGCTCACACGTACCAGTCACTACCCCTGTATATATATATATATATATGTATAAATTAATATAATTACAGTTCTTGCCCCCTGACCTGTAGAGCTGCATAGGAACTTGGAGCTTTTTGTTGACATCCTTTTGGAAAAAGATCCTCCCCCTCTCATCGTGAATACGGAAATTTCACACCAGGCACATTTGTATCTATCTTGTTAAAAAAGTCACGGGTACAAACTTAAGTCTGAAGTGGAAAGTTGACTCCAAGAGTTGATTATGGGAAGGAAATACGTGATCTCATAGGACTGACATAAAAAAAGAGGGGATTGCACCACTGGATTTTCTTAATCATAACAGGCAAGTGGTTTCCAAACACTGGCATAGGGAGTTGGGTTGGTTCAACAGTGATTATGATCTGGGAAAGAAAATTAATGTTTCTTGAGTAATTTGAAAACTGAAAGGAGGGAGAAAGCTGTAAAAGGGGATTTGCATGGATGGGTCATCCTACTTCTCTTACCAAAGGAACGCGTTCACCAGTACAGCACATTGCAGGCTAGGTGGTGGGTTTGTGATTCTCATTCTCTAAACCACAAGAATCTGACCTCTCAAAAGGGTCTTTTCTTTTCTAGTAGAGAAGAGGCAATAGGAAGAATGTTGGGCAACATTTTGTCAAAACCTGTTAGGAGGCAGACTTTCCTAAAGGATTTTCCTTACATACATCCAGGAATATATTCTATTAAAAAAGAGATTGTGGGGTCAGTCTGTGGATACAAGCCCTCTGTTCCTCAGAAATCCTGCTCTCACCCTTCCCTGCACCCAGTGGGATACTTGGGTTTCATTATTTTCCTTTTCTATTCAAGCAGGTTTCAAATATCTTCCCTCCCTCAGGTATTCTGTGGCTCTGCAATAGCACTTTCTTTAACACACAGAAACTAATAATGGTTAATTTGACCATTGCCCTGAAAGGAAACACATATCCAAGCCTTTGGACTTGTTCCTCCAGTGTTCCCCTGAACATCCCATCTGTGATAGAGGCTATGCAGGTCACCTTCACCTATGAAATCCTGGGCATTCTGTACTGTAGCAGTGGCCAGTCCTGTTCTTCCAGCTGTGTTATAGTGATCCTAATTCATCTCTGACCCCCAGCTCCATACAAACTGGAGCTGGGTTGATGACTGGCTGTGTTGCTGTCTGTCTTACCAGAAGGTGAAAATCTGCCTGGGTGGAAAGATGCTCACACCTCCCAACTTAGACCTGGGAAGTGCCTGTACCCACTGACAGCAGGAGGATATCCAGTAAGACTATTTTCTTCCTCATGTTGGAGCTCGTGGATAGCTTGTAAAACCCTACAGCTTTGCAGAAATTTATACAAAGACATTTCAGAAATTTTTAATTAGGTTTTTCCCGTTCTTGGTGGAATATTTGGATTAATTTACAGTACCTTTGTTACAGCTGTGATTACCTAAGTTGGCTCTGTCAGCTTGTACTAACACTGAAACTAAGCAGTGCTGCACAGTTACATTTTAACTTGGGAAATATTTTCAAAAAATATATCATGTTCTGCATGTAGTTTTTGTATTATTTCTCATTCACTTGCAGAACATCTGGTATTTTAATTTGCTGCAGGTAGAAGGTGATTATATAATCTCTTTACCAAAAGTTTGACCTCATGGTGAATGGTATCAGTTATCAGGGTCTCTACTTTGGGCAGTGGCAAAAAAGGTGTCTCTTTCTCTTTTTCACCAGAGTAAATGGTGAGTGTGTGGAAATAGGATTTTTCCCCTCAAGAAGATGTAGAGATAGGGTTTTAGCAGTGTTCTTTTTGGTCGTCAGGGTGTCTTGCACTTTTGTTGTTGTTGTTGGGTTTTTTAAATTAGCAAGTTGTATTTTGATATAGCTGGTCTCTCAATTTTAAGCTGCTCATTTTGTGGGAAGGAATGCCATGGGTATCCTGCTACTACTGACAATGTTTTGTTGCCACATTGGCTTGTGAGCAAACGCTTCTCTCCAGCTCAGTCTGCATTGCAACCAGCTTTGCCAAGAAAACTGCAAAGGGCAAGAGAAATTTCAAAAAATACCTTCAGCAACATATTAAATCCTAGAACTATGGAATCATTTAGATTGGAGAAGACTTCTAAGATCACTGAGTCCAACCATTAACCCAGCACTGCAAGCCCACCACTAAACCATGTCCCTGAGTGCCTCATCTACACATCTTTTAAATACCTCTAGGGATGCTGACTTAACCACTTCCCTGGGCAGCCTGTTCCAATGCCTGACAGTTCTTTCAGTGAAGGGATTTTTCCTAATATACAATCTAAACCTCCCCTGGCACACCTCAAGCCTTTCTCCTCTCGTCCTGTCACTAGTTATCTGGGAGAAGAGTCCAAACCCCACCTCACTACAGCCTCCTTTTGAGCAGCTGTAGAGAGTGATAAGGTCCCCACTGAGCTTTGTTCCTCCAGGTTGAACAACTCCAGTTGCCTCTTCCTTGCAGACAGTGGTGAGATGCAGGTGTGGGATCCTCAGGTCGTATTTCTCGCTGCCAAAGTTGGCTTTTGTGTGTGCAGTGTGAGCCCTTCCACAGTGAACACAGTGAACAGCTGCTCCCAGCCTCCACCAGGGAGGCCAAACTCTGCCTTGGAAGTGAATTCAGCTGCTCAGGCTGATCATCAATATGAAACGGAATATTTGTGTCGGTTTGGAATTTTCTTTATGCAATATGCTTCTAAGGAACAAGTTGCTTCCATTCAGCTTTTGCACTGAAAGAGGAAGGCTAGGCCTTCTAAATTAAGTGAGATGTGCACATGTCCATGTGTGATGGTTTGCACCAGCTCCAACTGGTGTCCAAGGGGTGTCCCAGGAGGGAGGACTGTGCTGGTGGGAGGCTCCAGAGCACAGGGGCAGGTATGTATGGGCTCTCTTTGCTGACATCCCATTTCCTATCAAATGCAAAATCCAGACACAGGTCTTCCAGAGGCATGCTTGCCAGGGCAGGCTATAGATACCTGCTGAACACAGTTTGTTTTCTTCTTAATATACTGCACCTGTAAAATTTTTAGCTAAGGCTAACAGAGGAAAGCTTGTATTAATTCCTTTGCTGAACTCTTCTGATGGGCACAAAAGCCAATTTAACAGAGAACTCTCACTCTGCTTCTCCTCAGCTGGGAAAGACACACTTGTTAGTGAATTAACTGGTTTATTTTTCTGTAGAAATTGTGATTATGTGAGGTAGCAACGACTGAGTACTAAAAAGTTTCTTGTCAGAGAGAACAGCACCGAAAAACTTCAGTTTTATGGAAAAAGGGTTTGTGAAGGGGTCTGTGTGCATGCACATGTGAGATCAGACCTGCTAAAACTGCTGTGAGGTGGGTGAGGAGTCCTGCACAGAGCAGGGCTGGGACCATGCTACCCCTGCTTTGGCAGCTGCCATCTGGGCTTTTCCTTGCCCTGCCCTTGGAGGTGATCCTCCTGCGGCAATGGGTTTTAGTGAAAGCCACACGGGCTCTCCCTGAGCTCTGCCATTCTGCAGTCCATGCTGGAACATTTAAACACCAGGGATATGACTCAGATGCCTGCTCTAGATAAGTGAAAATAAAATAAGAACCAAAAAGAAACCCTCCGGAAGGAGGGGAGGGCCCACATGCACGTTTAATTGGACAAAAGTCGGGCATTTTAAAGTCTTTCTGAGAAAAGCAAGCCTAAGCCTTAAGTTAAAATACTCTACAGCCATTCCCTCAGCCATTTTGACAGCCATTCTCTCCCCTCCAGCTGATATAACAAATGGAACCAGTTTCCACCCCCATCCCTCTTTTATCTGTTTCCTTTCAGTAAAGTCTGAAGAAAGTATTTCCGCTCCCTCACCCTCCTTAAACCAGGAGGCTGCCTGATACCCCCTTGATCCATGGGAAACGGATGAAAACTGCGATGGGATGGTTTGTTCCGTTACAGATGTGCACAGCTCCTGCAGCAAGGCACAGGCTGCCAGAAGGTGACAGCTCTGTATGTGCCTCCAGCTGCCTCAGAGAAAGCTCTGAAATACATACATGTGGTGGGAGACAAGCGCGAGGGTTTAAAGCACACATTTATGAAAATATGAGAGCTTAAGAAGAATTGGGTCACATCTGACTGCTACCATCTGGCCCACTTCACTCCAAGATTACCAAGGAATGTATTTTCACATGTGCCTTTGGAACAAGATTGTGAGCTGCCAAAAAGAAAATATTTTACAGCTGAGCACTGCGTTTCACTCGGAGCAGTTCAAATGTAATATCCCAAGGAGGAGGATTCCACCGGCGGCTATCAGGCAGGGAATTTGGGCTCAGTCCCTTTGTTTTGTCTGTGCAGTTTTGTAATGTGGGACTCTTTGGTGATTGCTGTATTGGTTTTAAAGGTCCTTGGTTAGAACAGAAGCTTCCTGATGGAGAGTGGTTTCTTAAAACAGAGCCCTGGGTAGGCAGCTGAGCTTGTGTTAAACTAGAGTCACAGCTCAAACAAGGTGGGTGACTTTGTGCAGATGCCACCTCAGGAGCAGCCATGGGGAGCGCTGTGGCTGCGGGCAGGCACCTGGAATGGAGGCTGGAGACATCAGAGTGCTGCTCCCAGCTCAGTATATAAAGATAAATGTTATTTGATATGTTTTAAAACCTATAAAAATAGGTTTTGTGGTGATGATGATACATACTTGCAAAGATATGCACATTTCTCCATGGCACACCAGCACAGGGGACAGAATCTCACACAGTGAAAGAGCAGGTGGCACCTGTTGCACTTGGGCTGATGTGGGCTCATTCTCGGTAAAATGGGAATGTGGGAACAGCAGGGCTTCACTTTGCCCCTGTCTGGGCATCCTGTAAGAGGAAAGGGAGCTCCTTTTTGTGTGTTGCTCTAACCAGGATGGAGTTAATCCTCTCCCTGCCTCAAGCAAGGTTTGCAGAACCAGAGAGCTGAACCAGCTGTGGAGGTTTCATTTTTGCAGTGTGCTGGAGTTGGATTGCTGAGGTTAGGGAAAGATACAGGCTCTCTGGGGGATGCTGGGATGATCCTGAAGAGTTGGGGGGACTGCATCCTTGCCTTTTTCTATTTTATTTTTTTTTAATAATTAGAATCAGCCACAGTTAATTTTTTGTCTTAATTATTGTTTTAGGTTTTAAGTGAGGGGACTTCTGATTTTTAAGACTGGGCTTGCACCAAATTCTTCCACATCTTAAAAATGGGCACTGTCTTAGCAGAGTGGCACCTCTCTCCTCTTTGGAGGCTTTTGGGCTAGAGCAGATGGCTTTTGGTTGCCACACTAGGAAAGTAGTTCAGTTTGTTCCTACTGTAGTTGCACAGCAGATAAAGGGTTCAAATTGCTACACTGTTGTGTTTCATCCCTCTCAAAATCAACTGGTATTAACAAGAAAAAAAAAACAAAAAACCCCAAAACAAACCAAACAAAGATAAAAAAAGAAAAAAAAGATAAAGCAACTCATCATATTGTGTTCTGAAAGGGTGCGTTTCATGTTTAGAAATATTTACTAAGCAGCCATGAAGTCCTGTTTGTCCTGTAAAACAGAAGGATTTGATACCTTTTGTGCTACGATCCATACTTGTAAATTATAACAGGCTCCAAAGACCACCAGTGACAGTGGTGTTTGGTGACTTTGCTGCAGTCAGAAAGCACTGAATGGGATGAGACAATAACTAAGTAGTAATTCAGAATAATTCATTGAATTATTTCTTGCTTCATTCTGCCCATTTCTATTACCCTAAATATAGGCTGTGTTTTTGGTAATGAATGTCATTTAATCTCAATTTTTGCTCAAGCACACCCAAAGAAGAGCAACTGAGCAGCAAACAGACTTTACCTCAGCCTGTGTTTTCCTGGGAATATCTGTGCTCCACCCCAACAGTCTGTCTGAGCCAGTTGTTCATTACCACATGTAGCACTCACCAGAGAAGGGACTGATGTTTCTCTACTCTGGGTATCGTTTTCTGGGAAATCTCATAATCTCATTTCGCAAAACACCTGTTGTTGGGTGTGTTGAAGGTTTAGGAAATTAAATAAAAAAAAAGACATTTAATTTTTCCTTTGTTGGTCTCAGAGAAGAAAATATACAGCATGGGAACATTGTCCTAGCCAGGGAAATACTTTCTCTAGCTTAACAGTAGGAAATGCTTGATCTCTGTTGGAGCTATCAGGGAACTGCTTCCTGCTCCCACACTCTGCCAGCCTTTGGAACATCAGTAAATGCATTTAAGGAGTGAAAACCTTTGTTTCCCTCATCTCTGTTCATGTCCTTGCCCATTCTCAGAGCCCACAAGCAGAGTTTTCGCCTCATGTCTCTTCAGGGAATTGTGGGACATATAAATACTTTGGCTGATGTTTGCTGGGGTCAGTGGAGGCCTTTCATCTGTAATACAGAAGATGTTCCTGGCATGAGTGATGTGCTCCATCCAGGGGGTTCAGATTTTCTCTTGGTGGGACAAAAAGTAAATCAATCTAGATCACATGTGATTGGGAAAATGCACTCACCCAGAACTGCAGAGTGTCACTAGTGGCAGAGCCTTGTCAACTTTACAAAGAACATAATTAGTGAAGACTCTTTTATAATCCATTATAATCTAAGAGAGGGGTGTCTTACCCTGCCAGTCCGACTGAAGAATGAATTTCCAGTCAATATCTTCTTACAGATAAGAGCACGCCTTTTGAAATCAAACCTGCTTAGCACTAGGTGGCACTCTGCTATAATCTAAATTAGTTTGCTTTAGTTTTGAACTTTGGTAAACATTTTAGCAATGGGAACAACAAAAAGGGGATAAATTCATCAGCAAGTTGCCAGGATAGGCACCCGTGTTGGGCAATGAGGGGAATTTTAACTAGATTGTAAAGCTGTCAGAGCCTCTCTAATGTCCACTGGATGAGAGGGCAGGGAGGAAATGAGATCTATGTACTTCCTCCAATAATGCCAGTCATTGCACTTGCTATTGAGAAACCCATATGGTGTTTTGTGTGGTTAATAGTGTGGTGCCCTCTGAGGAGGGGTAGGGAGATGCATAATTCAAGGCCTTGTCAGTAGAGAATAGAGTGGGCATTGTGGAACAAACTCCTAAAAGAACAGCTGCTCTGCCCCATTTATTCTCGGTACATTTTGTATCATGGAGGCCAGGAGAGGGAGAGCTGCACTAGTTATGATTTTCCTGGGTTTACATTGCAATGGTTTTTTTATTTATTTTAATGGGTTGAATTTATGGGGTGTGCAAAGGTTTTACAGAGAGGTGGTTTTCTGGGTCAAATGTTGCCTGAGTGAGTGTAGGACCTGCTCTTGGTCCATGGGGAGGATAGGGTCCTGGACCTGGGTAATGATGTGGGCACGTTTGCAGGGTGAGTCCTTAGGGGAGGAAATGGAACTGAGGGATGTAGGGCTGGAGCACTGGAACCCAGTTTCTAGTGGTAAACAATAACCCAGAAACCTTGGAGTTGCAGTGCAGTTCATCCAAGCTGTATATTGGATGAATATGTATATTTGTGCATGTAAGTATTGAATTTGTATATGGGATGAATTTGTACACATATGTATATTTATATGATGATTTTTCCTTATCCAGAAGAAAGGGATAGTCTTAGAAAAACTCAGATTGTCAATGCTGTTGAGAAAAATACATGACTTGGAAAATGACTGTCAACCACTGATTTATGTCAGTGCTATTTCTGGACTGCTTTAGAGGAAGGGTGACCCATGGCTCGGGACACAAACCCAGCCCTGGGATTACTGCACTGGAGGTCAAAGTCTGACGGTCCAGGCTTCCTCTGTGACTGTGAACATGAAGGCTGGATTCAGTCACGGGCTCATCTACTACAGCCTCATGCATCCTCCAGCCCACAGGGCTGGGACCTGACACTCTGCAGTGGTTGTGTGATAAGAATTAGGCATCTGCTGCTGACCAGAGAAGAGAGAGAGAGTTGCTGGTAAAGCTGAGGCATGTGGGGAAATTTCATGTGCTCAGCAGAGCCTCACGTCCGAGGCTGCTGCAGGCACCTGTCCCCTGGGAATCCAGAGACTGAGGACATCCCAGCAGGGAGGCAGCGGAAGGCATTTTCTGGGAAAGCTGACCTGAACTCACTGTTGTCCTAGAAAATGAGGCTGGCAGAGGAGGAGAAGGGCACTGCTTTTTCTGAACAAATTTTAGTATTAGATATCTTTACTTGGCACCTTGGGGATCCCGGTCTGTCTGTCTTCCTTGGCATGTGGGGGTGCATGTGAGGATTCACTGTTTGCCAGGAGAGAGCTCCGGGGCACTTGCAGCACCTGACTGGAGGAGCTGCAGGGCTTCCACTTCCTGCAGGAGTTCAGGACACCAGGAAGGTCGAGTGAAAAGGGAAAGTGCCTGGACTGGCACCGTGCTTCAGGCATTTTCTTGGGAGGGAGGGCTGGGCCTCAGGTGCCTCTAAATGCCAGGCTTTGTCCAAACAGCAGCTGTGTTTCATATGAAGTGTGTGTGCCTCTGCGTGTGTCTGTGTCTGCGTGTTTCTCGCTGGTGAACGCTGACTTTTTAATGCTGGTCTGTGACCTTGGTGGCTTGGGTTCTGTCCCTAACATTAAAGGCTCCCTCCCCAAATACCTTTTCTTGTGCTCTGTGTAGACCAGTTCTTATCACCCCAAGTGACTGGTGTCATTTTCCTTGGCTATCTGGACACATCATCTGTTTAACAGTTTTCTTCCAATAGTCGGTTTGCTGGATTGTTGGTTTTTTGCCTTGAATTTTAGCCCCGCCCTTGTTTTGTGCTGTAAGGCAGCTCTGGTATTTTGGAATGCCTTTATTGTTTGATCCCCTTCAAATGTTTGCAAATAATAACTTACACTTTTGTTCCACAGCACATCTTTTGTTGTTGTAATGGCAAAAAGGGACATATTTTGTAGATTTTTTCTTTTCTAAGGGATAAGAAAGCTTAAGACTTCTGCTTCTATCTGGAGGCATGTGTGCAAAGAAAGATGAAGCCAAATGAGAGCAAATGACTATCCATACATACTTGTGTACGAGCTGGGGGTTTTCTCTAGTCTTTTGGGGAGCTATTGCTTCCCTCCCTGTAAAGATTACATGAGAAAATTTTCCATATAATTTCAAATCCTTCTGAGGTGGTTCATGGTGAAATGTGCCCCATTTAACTGGTTTTTTGTGGAGGAATACAACTGCAGTTGGTGGTTTAAAATCAGTCCAAGATATGGTGGAGTGCTGGTAAAACACACTAGGCAGCCTGTCTTCCAGTGTATATTTCTGCTGGCAGACACCCTAGATCTCCTTGGCCAAGCATTTCAATGCTGGGATAAAATCTAGATTCCCAGCAAATTCTCAATTAAGTGCAAGATGTTTCTTGAGCACGGAGCCAGAGATCAAACTGAAATAAGGCTCAGTCTGAGAAATATTTTGAAAACTGTTTGAATAACCTAGTGTATACAAATATTTTAGGTCAACTATCATATTCTCTCAAGACTCGTAGGCGTTTCTGTAGGGATGCCAACAGCACTGCATCTCTAAAGAATGGAACCCATGCTGAATTCTTACTTCCACTACTGTGTCAGTGAATCCACCCACGGCTTGATAATGTCAGGCGCAATGTGATGGAAAGTTTTAATTATTATTTGGCCCTTGTGTTGTTTTAGTGATATTTTTTGCGTCAGTGTTGCGAGGAAAAGGAGAGGGTAGTATCCAGGGATAGGAAAGTAAACCATCCAACTCTTTGAAGAAGAACTCACCTCGTCTCAGTTTACAGAGTAGTCCTGGGAGGCAGCTTTTCATCTTATCACCTTTAAAACCTTGGCCTTAAATTAGAGGATAAACAACCCCAGACAATTTCTTCTCTTTCATTTCTGAATGTGAATAGTGCCTTCCTAGAGCCACAGACAAGTTTGGGTACTCCATCAATGGCAGGAAATATGACTGAGTTTGTCTTGTACCAGGACATGAACCCAGACCCACAGACTGTACCTCTCACCAACTCCTGCTTGGTTACGTTTGTGGCACAGACAGAGCTTAAGCTGGTGTCTCACTGTGTCACAGAAACCACTGTTGCGGGCTGCTGACCAGCTATGTTTAAGTATTTTGGCAGAATCCTGTTTGAAATTGGAAGGAATGCTTTTAATAGTGTACATTTCTCCTGGAGGCCTGTGTTATGGATGTAGTTGCCTCCCTCGCACGCACAAGTCTGATTGGAAAGCGCGATATGGCATGGATGAGCGCTGTGGCTACAAGATGTCAGCAAGACCTTTAAAGTGCTGCTGGAGGAATGACAGGAGAAGTATGCAGACCTTTCAAGATCTGAGGCCAGATTCAGATTTTTCATATATGAGAGCAGCAGCAGCTTTGCTGAAGGCAGTGGTGTTACTGTTCTCTAATGCATGCGAAGAACATTAATTTGCGTTATTCAGTACTTGAACCCAAGCACATCCCTGCTTTTATGCCACTTGGCTATTTGGTGCATGGAGCTGTGAACCTCCTAAGGAGGCAGTTGCCAGCTGCTCTTAGTTTTTATGCAGGAAAATTCAGTTTGTCCAGAACTCCTGGAGCAGTTGAGGAGAAATTCATTGTTGCTCTGCAGTCTTTGGTGTTGAAAAAGGGGGGAGGCTTCCATACAGCTCCAGTTAGGTTTTTGGGGCTGTTGAAAAGCTACCTGGTCACCTTCAGAGTTATGTGCAGTCAGAGAGAGCTCTGTGGTTTGCATGTACAAAGTACAGGTCTCACATTGCATCAGATGTTTGCAAATACTGTAAGGGGCTGTGTCAGCATGTGGGATGGAGGAAAGAGCTGTCAGCCACAAGTATTCACAGCTTAAACATTAGTCTCTTCTCTCCCTTCTTCTCTCCCTGCCTACCTTCCCCAGTTAAACTACAGTAAGAGGAATTTATTTTCGTATTAAATATTTTGGCTTTTTCTTTTTTTTTTTTTTTTTATTTTTCTGGCTCACAAAATGAAACGATGCTCTTGGATTGCACAATAATGGCTACTAGACTCAAAACTTATTTTAAAAAACAAGGAAAAATGTAACCAAGAGATGAAAGAGTGAATCTTTCCAAAAGCTGCTGATTTCTAACGAGGCTTGAGGAAAACACCAACAAAGATAACACCAATATCCAGAGGCTATTGATAAGACTTCAAGAAAAGATAAAAAATAAAGGCTCTCCTTATTTTTATTATTTTTTTAGAATTATTGTGTAGAAGCTAAAGCATGAGCAAAAATGAGCAGAGAGTCAATTATGCCTTGAGCAGAAATAACAATTTCCTGGAAAACACTGATAAAGCAAAAACACTTGGGAAAGGGAACGTATAAACTGTGATCCTGTGCATCAGCATTTTGCTAAGCAGAGGAAAGTGTATTCTACCTGGTGTGTAAGCACTGCATCACTTTATGATGCCTCCTTTTTCTCCGAAGGATTAGAGAATGTTCTTCAGCGTGAGTCTGCTTGAGGCAGGAGATGTGAATCCAAGCATACTCTTCAAATGGGAACTTTGATAGCAACTTAATACTTTGTGGTACGTAAATATTTTTCCAATGCCTTCATGAAGAATTGGGGAATGAGACGCTGTTTGGTGCTGGGGATACCACTTCTCTTTTTGATACACAATTTCTCTCTTAGTTGCTGTGAGGAATGTGAATTGTGATTGTCTCAACAAATACCTGAGTGTTTTCAGACTGCTGACAAGCCTTTGAGTTGTCTGTATTGGATATATGCTGATTGTTTTTTGGCAAAACAGCTGCTGAGCATAAGAAGGTGTGTGAACCTGTAGGTGGGTGATCTCATCCTTAGGAGCCTTGGTAGGGAATTCTGCAGCACACCCATGCCTTTGACAGCTCTTTTATGGGGACATGTGTTAGAAAGGATTTCCTGAGATGAAGTTCACACACCTGTAGACACAGACAGACCCACCTCTTCTGATAGCAATTATGGGACTCACTGTGAGAATGGCAGATATTGACAGGGGCAAAGGAGGTTTATTTTGAGAGGCTTGTTTGTAGGTGGGGTGTTGCATTTGGAAAAACAGTCAAAATTAGGTGAATTAGGAATGGATAGGTGTCTGTGAATAGACAACACAAGGTAGAATACATCTTTCCAGGTCTCACTTGATTCCTTTTCAGATTGATTTGAATGAGCTAATTATACCTCTAATGCTCATGTTAACAAAAAGTGCTCTGCACAGGGAGAGCTGTAAGGCAAACAGTGCTGGGGACTCTGATGTCTGCAGCATATGCCAAGGGGAAATTTATTTTTGAATAGTTCTAATCTGATCCTGCTGACTTGTTGCCCACTCCTAGAGCGCATCATCCTGCTGAAATTAACACATAAGGAATTAAGTGCACCCTCTGGGTCAGGAGCACAATCCTGAAGAAAATCTCCTGGTTGATCCCACTCACTTCATTTTGGTTTGCATCCCAGAAACATCTCAAATGAGTACAGGGTCACTCCAGATCACAGAATCTATCCTCTCTCCCCCTTTTGGGAGAACAGTGTCTCCTCATGTCTGGTCGTGTGTCAGTCTCTCCTGCTGGAGGCTTTGGGAAGCATGGCCAAGCACCTCTGCTGGCAGCAGCTTGATTGTGTGGAAGTGAGGGATTTCACCAAGTTGGATTCCATCCCAAGGAATCCAAAGCAGGACCTTCTGGGTCTTGGCTGCTCGGTTTTAAGTATCAAATCAACACAAAGGGAGTCAGAAAGGCAGATCAAAACACATCTGCCTGATGTTTGCTATTTACTGCACAAGCATTCCTCTCAAAGCCTGTAAGCTAGAGAGGGAAGGCTCACCTGCTGGCAGCATGTTAGTTCCTGTATTTTAATGCTGAAAACTCCCATGCAGGGTGTTAAAAATCTGCTTTTTCCATATAATTAAAAAAACTATGTGTTCACTTCATCATAGCATGGTCCCTTGCATTAATAAATCTTAAAACTGCCTTCCCTATTGTCTGAATTTCCATTTTCAGCTTACATTTTCCTATTCCTGTGGGAGGTTCCCCACTTTCATTTCCATGCAATGTTGAAACTGGAAATCCCATTAGCATTGTTCATATGACCTACGGAATGTAAGTAAATGTTTCATAGCCGCATATCTTCTTGGCGGCTCTCCAAAGTCTGTAATTAACTCCACATATATTCCTCTATCTATCATGGGCTTTTACATCTGACCTAATAGAAACAGTGAGAGCTGGAATAGAAAGCAAAACTTTATGGAAAAAAATCAAAGAAAGTGCTTTTCTTGCTGATAAGTCTTTAAGTGTTTATTTATGCACGCTCTGCTTTTAACAAGATTTCACTCCTAGGAAAGCGCTGCAGGTATGAAGCAGCCCTTTGAAAGGATCATGTGACTTTCAACGTTCAAGAGATGCTTGGGCATCTTTTAATTTTTTAAGCATGATGGTGAACACGTCACTTGCGAGTGGGTTGAATGAATCTTTACGTAGGTAGCAAAACTTTTTTAATTTAATAAGTCATTTAACTATCTTGTCATCCTGGCTAACTAGAACAGATTTCAAAAGTAGCTGCTTTTAAGTAATATACTTGTCTTTCTTTCTTTTGCTTTCTATGATGCTTCTGAAAAATATTCATTGACTCTGTATTTAATTATCCTATGATTTACAGAAAGTTTTTGACAGGACTGTAATAGTTCTAGACCCGGTGAGGAAAAACATGGTAGGATTCATAAAAGCAAGATACAGATACAACATGCATGCTTTGCTGGGATATCATTTAATTCTCAGCCTGTACTGAGGTCCAGGCCTTTGCTATGTAAATCTGGAGTAACACCACTGAAACTAGTGTACCAGCAGAGCTGGAAGTTGAACTTGGCCCTTATTTTGTTAAATACAGTATTAGAATTTCAGCTCTTTAATCCATTTGGTTTTCTGTTAGCTCAGTCTATCTTCCATATCTATTTATGTATATTTAAACCTGATTAGCATAAATGTTCAGAAACAAAGGCCCTCTTATGATTTTTAGGCTCAGGCTATTGAGATGCTTAAGACACCGTTTGGAGAGAAATGTTAGTGGCTCATCCACCCTTGGTATCAAATTCCAGTTGATGGCTTTTAAGTATGTCATTCACCTGGAACAGATGTTTTCCCTCCCACTTTATTCCCCAAAAATAGCCAAAAGGAAAATGAAAATACAATTAATATGCATGTTTATCCAGTTAATTGAAATAAATTAGCATTAAAATTGATTCTGGATTTATTTACATGCTTTCTGCGGCAGCCAAAAATAATCTTGATGCAGGACTGAATTTTGTCAGATGTCTCAGTAAACAGCAGAGGAATCTTTATTATGAGATGGTAATTCAGTCCTAGAACTCTGCTTTTTGTGACCAATGTGAACTCTTGGATTTTGTTCTGCTGGGAAAATGATAGAGAAGAGCAATACCTTGAAACAGGACGGCAGTCAGCTGAATCTGCAGAGGTTTTGGGAGAGCAGCAGTGCAGATCAACTGTTGCTTTACAGTACAAACTATTTTAAAATTCTGCACTAAGTACTAGTTAGTTCAGCAATTCCTAGGCTAGATGTATTTCTAATACACTGGTAATATGAATTACAGGGTGTTGGAGGCTCAGCCAAGGAGAATTGTCTGTCCATGCTTAAAGGATTTCATATCCAAGATGTCAGATTGATGAGTGGAATGAGTGATGGGATGGTATTAAGGAATTTGAGGAGGATGTGCTTTCTTTAAGGGGCACTTTCTCCTGGTAGGAAGTTTAGTTAGTTACAGACATTATTTCCTAGCTTCCCTGTCTTTTGCTTTCTTTTGTTGCAAGTAGTGAATTAATTAATAAATAAAATCTATCTGCTACAAGGTGCCTTTCAGCAGCTGCTGCTTCCCTCCCCAACAAGTTTGTCAGCTCTTTTAGAGACCATGGAGCAACAGAGATGGCAGAGCAGTGGCAGGTTTGGAGAGCATCTCCTGTGAGCTATGTCTGATGCCAGCTCCAATCCTTTCCAGCACAAGCTACACAAATATATTTTAAGGATTGGCCATGATCCCATAATTAAATAGCTAGCTGTGTTGGGCTTTCCTGACTATAGTTGTAGTTGAGATAGAACATAAGTTTTCCCTGGCTTTTAGGATTGACACGGTTGGAAATGTTGTGTGAGTGTGGAAACCAAGTAAAATAGAGATATAAGGGCTTTTGTCAGGGACATTTTCAACTCAGCCACAAGATGACAATGGAGTGTGACCAGTAATATATTGTCTACTCATATTGTGAAAAAAATTAGGAAAGGCTGAAGGGGTTGAGATTAGAATTGGCTATACTTGCATGGTGTTTTCATCTTCTCCAGATTGCTTTCCATGGCTGAAGTTTCACCCTCCAGGACCATGATATTCCAGTCTGAGAAGGGGGCCGGGAAGGCCAGGTTTATGGTGTGCCTTTGGCTCCTGGAGATACCAGCATCCCAGAGAATCAGCTGCTCCCAGCAGTGCAGCAGGTCAGTTCAGAGCTTTGTCACCAAGGAAGGGTGACTCCAAGTTCTCTGCCGGGACACCTGTCTCTCTCCCTCGGTTGGATTTGTCTTGTGCATAAAACACTAAACCATCCAGCAAGTAGGACTGGAAGTTCCCTCATTGTATGTTCTAATGAAACCTGTAAAAATAGCAAATAATAACAGGACATTTTTAAAGAAGTTACAAAATCATGATCATTTTCCCTTTCCTCCCCCGGAATATCAGATCTTAATCTTGTTCCTCCCACAGGCTAATGATATGAGATCCTTCAAACAACAGGTGAAAGCTAGAGATGAACCAGAATATTAAAGAAAATGCACTCTGAGATAGTAATAAAGTTTTACTAAGTAAGATTGAGTCAGCTGTATTTTCTCTTTTGATCTAAAGCCTGAGCTTGGTTAAAATGGACAGCAAGACACTTGTACCTCACTGCAACAGTCAACATAAACATACCAAATACGTGTAATTTATTTTAATGAAATAATGAATGGAAAAATTCATTTTGCTGCTTTAGTAAAGGTTTTCTCGGCACACTAGTGAAAAATATTATTTATATTTTGTTTTGAGAATACCTTTTGAGGGTAGTTTATTATACTCCTATAAGCAGCAAACTATTGGTAGACTTTCTGGAGTCTGCAAAAACAAACATATAAATGAGCATGAGTCATGATGTGCTTGATGGTTTTCTTTCTTTTCTGAATGATTTCATGCTAAATTTTTAATGTGATTTGGCAGTTTATTGCTCTAAGTTATAAGACCTTTTGAGCTGAGTAGGTGTGAGGGCAGGTGTGGGATGAGCATGTGGGATGTTAGTGCTGCTGCTTCCCCCACTCAGGGAGATGCCCTGGTCACAGTGTGATATGGCAGTGTGTCCTCCTTCTGGCAAGGAATCCATATTAATATTGTTGATTATGAACTTACTGCAGTGATGTTGAAAAATAGGGGTTGCATGATGATGCTGCACGACAGCCATCAAAATTACCTCTCCTCGATCTGGCAGAATCTTTATCTTCTGAGGCTAAAATGTTGCTTGGGAAAGGCAGCCCTTTTTTGTTTTTTAATAAATATTGATGAGATGCCTGTGTTCTTTTTGCAAATGTAAAAATAAAATAAAAAATCTGCCCTTCGTGAAAACATTTGAAAATTAATATTTGAATAGCTCGTTTGAGAACTGACATTTGGCCAGGATTACAGCTTTCGTTGGGAAGGACTTTGGAGAGTTTCAGTGGAAATTGGTTTTGATTTGGCCAGCTTTCTGAGCCTTTGAAAAATATAAAATGGATAATGCCCAGTATGTTTTTTCCACTAGGCTTGTATAGATGTATTCATCATGCATTCCAGTGCGGATAACTAGCAGCATTATGAAATAGGAAATGAAAATCCACAGAAACCCACGGCCCTCAGTTTCTGGTAAATCATCTGTTCCATGAGACGTGTACTACAGATTGCTGTGCTGAGGCCCTTGGGAACTGTGCTGCTGGTGGACAGACCTTCCTGGGCTCTGGAGTTGTGCAGGATCACAGGGAAGAGAAGGTTTTGTGCGGAGCTTCAAGGGGGCAGTGCACTGTTGTTTAGAGGCTCTACTCTCTGCAGTAAACATTGGGCAGGCAGAACTTAAAACCTGCCAAACTGGGTGCAGTGACCATAACTTCCAATGATTTTAATACATATATTACATTCAGCTGCTTGACTGTACCTTTTTATGAAAAAACAAGCTGTGGAAGCACGTGATTGTTACAGTCACTCTCTTTTTCTGCTCTGTGCTTGGCCATGCTGTGCTTCATGTCCCAGTGGAAATGCCATTTTTGTAACTTGTACCTGTGTTTCTCCACCTGTATTATTAGAATTGTTTCCTAATATTCAATTTGCTACCTCTCTGACAAGTTTTTGTTTTTACAGAGAACAAAGCACTTGCATCACTTTTTATAATAGCCTTTTAAATGTGACAACTCTTATTATTGCCTCTTTGCCTTGACTTTTATCAGCTGGTCACACTGCTCTTCTGTTTTCTTGTATTTTGCCACAATTCTTCTAGGCTGTCTGCAATCAGTTCAAATGGTCAGGTCAGTAGGAAAAACACCTAGAAAGTCCAAAGAAGTTTGGCAAGTTATAGCCATGTGGGCAGTGTTCTCACACACCACGACTTAAGGCTGGAATGAACCCCCAAACCTATTTTTTCTGGTTTTTTCTTCAGCTTGTAGGAAATGCTACTGGTCAGAGTAAGGTAGGTGGGAGACATATCCTCTGTGTCTCCCTCTCAAGCACGGCAGTGGCTGGTGAAGAATTCAAGACTATAACAATAAGTTTGAACCTGACTGGGCAGCCCAGTGGCTTTTGCTTAGGAGCAGTAAACTGTGGGTTCCCATCCATGTATGCTGCATCCATGCCTCCTTATGTAAAACACAGATGAGTTTCAGGAGTGGAAACCACTCCTGGCCATGTGTAACCTCAGCAGCTGGCAAGTGGGTGCTTTTCTGCAAACAAGGCCATAGCCTCTAGAAATTTATTGAAATAGTCTGCTGGCACACCCCGCCGACAAAAATCCTGGGGCTGCAGGGGAGGAACTGGAGACAGAGTAAACTGGGGTAATTCCTTACCAGTTTCACATCTAGCATAACTTTTTTTGAGTGGTTGCAAGGCCAAAAGTTGACAGGAAGCAGGAGGAAGTCTCCTTCCCCCTCTTCAGATGGGAGGAGATTTTACAGAAGGACCCATGCTAAAGATGTGCTCGCAGTGGATTGTGGTCTTTATTGGGATCAGCATTAATATCCCCTGGGAGACAACATGCTTTTCTAATAAATGCCTCTCCCCTCCTTATGAGGAGATAGAACTTCACAAAATCTATTTTTATTTAAGACTTTCCAGTAAATTATTAATATAAAAGTTTTTATTCATATTTTTAAGCATATCAAGAGAAGAATGTTCTCTCAAATATTTGGCAGACTTTCCACACTTCCTTACACGAAGAAATTCTATTGTTCTCCATTAAACATCCCCAAAGACTTCAATTGCTCTCACAGAACAGTATAGAGCTTTTCACATGTCAGGGGATAATTTATTTTTTGAATTAATGAATGTAATTTCATTGAGTTTAATATTTTAGCCAGGATTTATTATAGTGCACTCTCTAATTTATGTTCAGCTCAGGTGAATGGTGCCTTACATTTGTCATCGTAGTAATGATTGATTGGAGGTCTCATTACAAAACTGTGGTGTGATGGCTCCCATTTTATTCTGAATAGGAGCAATGACAAAAAACACTGCTATGTGTGGCACTTCCTTGTCATTTTTTTTCTGCACTCTCAGCTGAGGCAAACTGAATTGCAAAGAATCATTTTCTTCATTTCTGAGATTATCTTTCAGGCCCAGTTTGATGGAAGTGCATCAAATCTGGGACACACCCCAACCAAGCCTTGCATTTCTGGTGTCTGCTAGGTACCTGTGGTCTTTGGCTTTTAAACTTTTTATTTTCTTGAGCCTAAACCTCACTGCTAGGTAGAAGTCTAATATCAGCAAATTTTGATGTTTTTGTGAATTTGACTAAGTCATTGCTCCCTTCTGCCATAACAATAACAAGGAAATAAAATATATCTTAATTGTATCATTGTCCTTATATCTGTAACATGACAGCAATTATCCTTATCTAACTAACTTTTCAAAAGAAGCACTGAGTATATTCTGCAGCTCTATTTTCTGTCTTTTTTCTAGAAGTGTGGATTTGGGGTTTTTAAGTATTTGTTCAGTATTATTTGTGTCAGTTGTAGGAGTTAGAGTAACTACAACTGGGATATTTGGTATTGGCAGTCTGGATAAATAACAATTGACTGACAGAAGCTGCTTTGTTTGGCTGTGTAAATAAAGTAGAAGGACTCTTTTTTGAAGAGACAGCAGACACCACAGACACAGAAGAGGATTCAAAATTTTCCCATTGATGAAAAAGACGCTGAATTATGATTAAGTGCTCATGTCACCCACACATGCACACCAAAGGCTGATTAAACTTTATAACTGTGCAGAGCATAAAAATTAAAAGCCAGTATCTCTTCTGGACTAAGCCTGAAACAATCCCAAAACAACCATGGCTTCTACTGAGATCTAAAGGTCTCTGCTGGGTTATTCTAAGAGCATAAGGTGCCTTTAGTCCAAACGGAATCTGTAAACCAGAACTCTTGAGGCCCTCGTTGCTCTTGTGCAATTTGTCTTAGATTAAAGCACTGTTATATAATCAAGGATTAAAGGCATTAAACCATCCTAAATAAACATAAGGATGTAATTTTATCCAAGTTAGCAGATGATAGATCTGAAGGCATGTTTTGATTGTTTAGTTAGAACATATTCTTTCTTTGATTTGGACTGACTAACCACGTAATTTAAAAATAAATTATTAAAATCTGAGGGCTTCTCTTCCTCCTGTGGAGATTTGGCATTTGAGAATATGTCACAGGCCGACCATCTTTCTGATCTACTTAATCTTCAATCAGGTTTAAGTGTGGGCAGCTCACTAAACTGAAGTGACATGCATGCCTCACTTGATCACATGAGAATTGTAGCTAGGGCTTAATCTAGCCAATTATAATGCTAGTGACTAAATTTAAACAGCAAACTTAGTACAAGTAACTAGTTGTACTGCATCAGTAAGCTGCCAGTAGTTTGCATCATTCTAAACTCCCTTAGAGTTAAAAATAATACTTTGAAATATTTAAATTTAATATTTAGTGTACCTTTAAAATTAAATTCTACATTGAAGTTGTATTTAATAATTATTAGTATTGGTATTAAAAGAAAATAAAAAGCATTACTCCATAAACTCACAAAACAGACCTATTTTTTTTTTAAATAGCCTACATAATATACTGTAAGTTTTAGACTGAAATACAGAATGCATTTGGCTGGAGAGATTTTGTGGGATGAACTAAGGTTATCTAAAGTACAGATTTGGCAGAAGGTGTCTCAATAAGAGCTGAAACAGCTAATCATGGTTTGAGAGAGACACACACAGGACATGCTGAGACAGAAAAGACCTTCTCTTGCTTTCCACAGTGGGAATGAAATCATTCCAGATTGTAAACCAAGCTGTCAGAAACCGTGCGTGCTGCAAGGAGGTGCGTGGCACTGACAGGGAACACAAATCCCTGGTGGCACTCAGGGAAATGTGAAAAAGGACATTCAGATATTAAATCCAGAGTCAAACGCTCGCTCAGCCTCCTGCAGGTATATGCTGGAAAACACAGCCCATGTGTTTTATATCCTAATTTCTAGTTGTATTCAAAGCTGGAAGAGTTCCTAGCCTAATTTAGGCAGCTCACAGAGTTCTAAATTTTGGAACCTCCCCAGGTTTTCCACTGGTCTTCATTTTCACCATTGGGCTCACCTCCATCTTTGCCTCTGTGCTTTGTAAGGACAGGGTGCAGCCAGCACCCCTGGGGTCACCAACCTTGGACAAGGACCACCAGGGCACACTGAAGCCTTTGTCTGAGCTGACAACTGTTGCTTTCAAGTGGCATTCAAAAATGGAATAAAAATGAGACCACTTCTGGAGTGGAATGTAAGTGATTGTAGGCAGTCAATTTCTCCCACAAATTGCATTTTATTATTTTGTGGCTGTATTTTCCAGGCTTCTCAATAATAGGGAATATTTACTTACATTAGTGCTCTCAAAGCCAATTTTGATGGCAGCTACCTTGCTTGCTGATTGCTATACCCTCAGAGAGAGGAGGTGCTGTCCCTGACACGTGAAGCTAAGGATCCAGTGTCAACATAAAATTTGCTATTCTCAGTAAACACTGTGATGTTCTCTTGCGCAAACAGAATTGCCGAGGCTTTATTTCCACGTGTTTTCCGTTCCTTGCTCCAGGAGTGCACTTAAACTAAGACCTGTCTCCCAGAGACATGTGACTCCTTTCACCAGGAGCTCTGAAGGAATGTAGTTATTTTCCTGCAAGTGCTCTGCAAACATTGGTTAAGTCACGGGTCGAAAAGACCTAATTTATAAGGAATTAACTGTTTGTACTTGCCTTCTCAGCATATGACTCAAGGTACTTTGACACGGCAAATCAAATTTTCTGGGGAGCTGCAGATAAAGCAGCTGAGTATTGAACTGGTAGCAAACAGAAATTAATTTTGCTAGCAACTGGCCATCAAATCACCTGAGGCTTGCAAAGACAGGTGCTGGCAAGGGATGAGAAAGATGTTTAAATTTTTTTTTATTATGGATTTTCTGAAAGACATTTTATTGGGGGGAGAGGGGGAGGAACCTACCAACAAATCACCACCACTGTGCTGGTCCATTTGGGTGCATTACATTGGTAACTGGAGTCTGTGTTCTGCTGGTAAAACCAATCCTGCAGCCTGACCATACCAATACTTCCCTGTTCCTCTTCTCCTGCCTCGATAAAGATCCAAGTTTTCCTAACTTCCTTCCTGTTCCTCACAGGTTTTCTGTCAGCCATCATACACTGGTGCTTCTTGATCTACTCTTCCCTTGGACAACCTCATCTTTTCTCGTGTCTTCTCTGGTGCTTGGCTTTGGTTCACCTTGCTTTTCATTCATCACTGTTCTTAGTGAATCACTGTAGAATAAATATTTTTTCAAAAGGCATGTATCATATAAATGTTTATGCATATTTTTTTGATGCTGAATAATCCTAGTATTCCATATTTTTCTCTAGTTTGGCATCTGATCTTTGAAGTCATGGTGCTGTAGTCCTTTGCTGACCCTGCAAATTGAATTCATCTTGTCTAATCGTAGCAGAAAGCATTATCTTCAGGAGTAAGTATTTTGATTTAGAATCCTGGGGTGAATATTCAATGCAGGAGTGCTTTCTAACTTGACTTTTGTCAGCAGCCCTGGCAATAATCCCATAGGATAAGAGGTTACCCTGCCATCAGCCCAGTTGTCATCCTTTACTCTCATTTTACTGGTAAAATGTGGTCTTCACCATGAAAAATGCTAAACAAATATTTAAATTACTTTATCTTACATAGTCAAATGATTTCAAATTCATTGTGATCTCTTGAGAGATACTTACGGTTATTAAAAAAACAGAAAAAAGCTTGTATTTGTTCAGTGTTTGTGAATATCAAGTGCAAGAGAGTGGGCTGCATTAGTGTTGTGCTTCAACAAAGAAAGGGGGAGGAAAACACAGTAACTGATACCATTGTTCAGTCTGTACTTTAAGTAATGTCACATTTGTGGAAAAGAGATAAGAAGTGACTTGTCTGAGGTACTCTCAGGCAGCTGATAAGTAAACTACTGGAAAAAATTGAAGGAGGATTATGAGACTGGGAGGGAATAAAATTAAGACTGATAACATATGGAATCTTGCAGCTATTTCTCCTGTTTCCTAAAGATTAATTTTCTCTGGTGATATTTTTTAGCGTGATTTAATAACGAACAGAAGGTTGTGGCTTAAAATGCTGGCAAAGGGCAGATCTTAGCAAATGACTGCAACATGGAGATCAAAAGAGCTGAGGATTCTAATGGTAAATTGCTACTAAAGAAATTTTCTTGCAAACTGAGGAGTGGTAAATGTATTTCTGGCTCAAAATATAAACAATCAGTGGGCAAGAGGAGATACACGCCATGATAAGTTTGATTATGGTCAAGCGCTTTTATTGATTGTAAAATTGTGGATTCAGGTCCTTGTACTTTTCTCCTTGAGATGCTTACAAGAAGGTTTGTGAAGGGTGTGATATCTGTGTAGCAGGAGATGCTGAACAAAGGAGGCCCTGAAAGGCAATGATGTTGCTCAGAAGGGCAGATGATAACAGAAACTTTACAATACAGCCATATGATATTGAACTGAACTGAGCTCAAACAGGCTTCAGACTTACTCATATGAACCACTTGGGTCAACTTCTTTTCTCTACATATTATTCATATGACTTTTGTTAATCTTAAGGGTCAAAATATATTGTATTTGTTACATTTTTCCTTCTTTGTGCACCTGGGAGCAATGGAGGGTAGGTGTTTTTGGCTTCCAGTGACAGACACTTCTGGCATCCCTGGCAGATTGTGGCAGCCCTTGCATTGATGGAAGTGACAAAATCAGTCAGAGGAGTGAAGTCTAAGGTGTCAGGGGTTGGAAAGAGGTGTTGGAAGATCTAGTTAATGGTTTGCTTGAATATTTTCATATACAGTAGGGACTGAACCCTCTCCTCCCATAATTTAAATTCCCACTACCTGCAGAATGGAACTTCTCTGCCAATATCAGCTGAATGAAAGGGCAGAACAATGTACTCAATTTCGTGCTTTTGTTAGACTGACACTGCCAGAATCTGCCACTTTAAGAAACTTATTGTAATCCTATTCCTCTCTTTTGTAAAGCATGTTTATGTAAAACCCCACTCATAGCAGTTACTCAATCAAATGCCTTTGTGGACAGATAAATAGAGAAGAAGCAACAGGAATATGTTAAAAGCAGTCATTAACATGTACCTCACATCAAATAAAAAAGTACTGCAATTAATCAGGACATAATTTTTCTTAACCCCATTTTAGACTGCTGTTTTAAGTGCAATTTATGCCACACACCCACCCATGTCTATTTTAATCAAACATTTTGTACTGATGGGTGAATTAAAGTAATACAAGAACAGAGAGCTAAGAAATGTGATAGAACAAATAAAAGGCTGTTATGCTCCTTGTTCCAGAACCACAACGTACCAGATAAAAGAGAAAAAGAAAAAAAAAGGAGGTAACTTTTTAATCAAATCAAAAGACTTATGGATGTTTCAAATCAGTCTGACAAAAGGTCAAAGTAACATAATGCCTTTTTCATTAACCATTCAGTGTCACCAGAGCATCTACAGAACAGTGGAGAATTTTCACAATTCCCATGCAGACAGAAAGTGCTCTGATCACTGCTCATCTCTTGTAAATATTGTAGATAACAAAGAAGTAATTTCATTTAAATATAGTTTTTTTTAACTGAAAGACTTCTTTTATGAACACATGACAGGGTCATTTGTGTCCCAGCAGTCACTTATAAATGGCATAGGTCGATTGATGCTCTTGGTGCACATCTTCTGTCTGTTACCTGGATTTGGCTGCCTCTCTTTTCTTTGAACTGATTTTGATTTCAAAGAGTAAATTATCCATATGAGCCATGGTAAGGTTGCAGAGAGAGAGTCTTGGCATCAAATATTCAGAAAGCACTGCTGCAAGCTGTCTCACTGTGTCACTATCCCTCCGACTGTTCCTTGTGCTTGAATTCTCTCTACCTGTGTGTACCTGCTGAAACCCCAAACTGTGCATCTGTTGAACTTCTGTTAATGACCAAATACTAGAGTAAATTATTCGTGCTTTTGTCAAGAGTCTAACAAACCTCTCTGTCTAAATCAACAAGGAACCATTCATAAATTAGTTCAGCCTATGACATTTCCCTCCACAGTGGAACATACAGGGAGATTGTTGCCAATATCAGTATTGTTGACTCCACAATATGGTGCTGTAGCTCAGCCCCCCCCACTCCTGTTTTTTTTCTTTTGGAAAATATTTGTTACATCCCTCTATGATGTTCTTTTCTGGCCCATTTCATTCCATCTCAGATATAGGACTATTAATATTACTGCTTTTAATATATTGATAAATATATTCAAACTTAGTCTAATTTACTTAGTTTAATTAACTTAGACTAAGTTATCTGCTAGTCTCAATTCAAAGTTTTACAAGAATCCGTGCTGAAACATTCAAAATACTTGTTCTAGTGAAAGCATCAAGGTAAGTAACCTTCTTAATGAAAGACAAGGGGGAAAAGAGTGAGTTTTCTGCTTGAACAGAAATTATGTTTAAAACTCTGTGCTTCTGAATGAAGAATAAATCTGTTTCAGGTTTACTTCAATTACTCAAACCCTAGAGCAGATGTTTCATGCCAAGGTCCATCTAACCCCGTAGTGTGTCTTTGATGCAAATGGCAACTAATACTTAAGGAAAGGTATAAGAACAAGGGAGGAAGAGAGTGATAAGCATACAAAGCCTTCAGCCTTGAAAATCTGGCTCATAGCTTCCTGAAATTATAGCAAACAAGGATTTCATGTTAATGTTAGTGCCCAGTAGATGCACCAAAACTGGTAGTTTACAGAATTTGCCTCATTTTTTTTTTATGAGAAGCAGAATTTCCAGCATTACCAAAAGAAAACAGCAAAGGGTTGGCATATCATTTCCAAACTCTGATGTTCAGATGCAATCTGGCTTTGCCTTTATAATAGTATGAAAAGGCGCTGCAGCCCCTACGAGATTGTCAATTATTATTAATATGGACTGGATCTACTTTGAAACCAAATCCTATGTAAATCAAAAACCTGAGACTGTGATCCAAATTTACTAAATGTAGAACATCTTCTATAGGCATATCTGATTTAGAGTGTGAAAAATGTTGTTTGATTAGTCTCTTGCTGCTTCTGTATCCCTTTTTCCCCTTGTGTCATTTTATTGATTAGAGGCATTCTGAAGAGGCAGGAATTGCAACAGTGCAGCTGTTATTTTCTCAGTCTGGAGAAAAATGGTCACAGTGAACAATTCTACTTTTTAAGCCCTGGGATGCAGTGTGGATGTTTGCACTATCATATGTGCTCATAAAATATCCCATTTAACTGGACTCAAAGCTTCCAGTGGCAGGTGGACAGCTGCCTTCCTTGAGCTGTCTGTGATGGGATCCCCTTATCAGTCAGTAGCTGGGTGTGGAGACAGATCTGATGAGGTGATCTGCCTAAAGAAAAAAAAAGGGCATATTTCACTGCAGGCACCGAGTTTGAGTTTCATTGGACACTTGTGACTCAGGTAATTCAATTTTGCCTGGGGCCTGACTACACCCAAGCTTGATTAGGGAGCAGGTGGCTGCCACTTAATCCTGGCAGGTTATATCATGCTACTGGGTTGTCGAAAACACTATGTATTTACCAGAGAAAAGATTGATCCCTTAACTGGGTGTAGAGACACTCACGTTTCCTTGAAACTTGTGTACAGAGACGTGTGTACATCCGTATTGTGCTGTTACAATCCCTCTGGCAAAGTTGCTGCCTGTAAGCCCTGCTAATCAAGTCTTGCCTACTTCAAAAGATGTATTCTAGTTCCTAAATCTTCTCCACTGGTGAACTATTACTATGATGCATCTCTGTGTACCAAGACAACCTCAGGTCTTTTTTTCCCCTTGCAGCTTGTGTGTTGCCAGGGTACCTTGAGGGGCTGGGGGCTAAGGGTGACCCTCACACAGGGGACTGCAGTTCCACAGTGTCCAGTCACCACAGGTAGAGTGGGGTGTGGCTCTAGCAGGGTCCATCAGCAACCCCTGGCTCTGTGAGGTGATGAACTAGGTCTGGTGTCCCCACAGGGAACCCAGACAGCAGCAAAAGGAGACAGGGCTGGAGGCACAGCTATGGGGTACACCCAAGGAGTTCATCCTGGAGGCAAGCTACCCATTGTGTCTGAGGCAGGACTGGAGACCGGCATTGCTGCAATGCCACCAGAGCAGAGACTGACAGCCCCAAGCTGGGCTGAAATGGGTCTGACATTGCAGAGCTTCAGGATGTAATTCTGAGCTGATGACCAAAACTCCTGAGCAGGAGTCAGTGGCCTGGGAAAGTGACTCTGCAACACAACCAGGGTGATGCCATGACCTTGCCATGGGGTGTGAGAGCACAGCTCACCAGGGAGAGCTGGTGAGGCAGGGGCTGCAAAGGGGAGGTCTCGTCTCCTTACTGAACTGCAGGGAGCCACAGATGGCATTTGCAAAGACGTTTGGGACAGTGAAATGAGAGATGGAAAAGGCAAAATGAGACTGTAATCAATAGCCATTGGCCAACAATTAGGTGCATCAAAGGACAAGGAAAACCTGGAAAAAGAAAATCGGTACGAGAAACTGGATAACCACCAGAATATTTTACTTAGAAACTCTGACTTGTTAGGGAAACAAAAGAAATGGAGAGATCTAAAAACACTGCTGCTGGAAGCTCTGCTCTCTCCTCTTTTATAAACTTTTTTTTTCAAATGTCAGAACTCTTTTCAGGGCTACAAGAGATTTGTGTTCACTCCTCAAACCTGTCCTAGAAGACCTGACCCCAGACACGCACACACACAGAGGCATGTTTCCACTCCCTAAAATGAGAATTAAAACAAAACTCTCATTTTCCTTACACCCCCGAGAGCCAACTTATCTTTACATGTTTCTTATAGAATTTTCTCTTCTTTGATATTTTGATTTAAGCTGTAGCAACTTGGAGTTGCAGAGGTTTTTGTTATGTTTTTGTAAAATTCCATTGGCTCCTTTATATTACAGATGTTAGAAAGAATAGAAATGAAAATTTGTACCAAATAAACTGAGACATCTTGATTAGCAGAATATTTTTCCATAAACAGGCTTATATTTTACAACATTTGAAACCCATCTAATTACCCCAGAACAGCAGAATGAGTTCAGGATGTTGGGAGGATCTGGAAGGCTGTTATTTTACAGTAAATGGCTTTAATCATCCTGATAACAGAGCTGTGCTTTATGCATAGAAAGCCTTATTTCCTTTTTTTCCCTTCCACCACCATGTTCCATATCAGCTTTCTCTCTGAGCTCAAGCCACAAAGGATGTGGACAGTCATGTTATATCCCATTTGTTCTGTCTGCTGATTAAACAGAAAAGATTAGGTTAATGTCATGTTACCCTTTTAAAAATAATTTCTCTTACAAGTATGTGTTTTGTATTTTAAAGACATTTACCCTTTGAAAGAGAGAGGTTGCAAGAGCATAAAATAAATGTAAAGAGCAGTTAGAATAGTGCATAACACACATTTTGTCTTTAAATCAAAAAAGTCTTCATATAGTATTGTATTTTGCATTTTTACACAACCGTAGCTGGATGCTCTGGAACAGATCATCTTTCATTGTCTCAGATGTGGATTTGGCAAGGTGCTTCTGTGCCAAGGTTGAATTCTGGGAAGTCTCAACTCTGCATGGTTTACTTCTGTCAGAAGGAAGAAGTTCACAGATAACCTTAATTGTGATAAACAATTTTCAATAGCTATTGAAAGTCAGTTGGACAGACACTGA
This sequence comes from Pomatostomus ruficeps, assembly GCA_013400735.1. Lineage (NCBI taxonomy): Eukaryota > Metazoa > Chordata > Aves > Passeriformes > Timaliidae > Pomatostomus > Pomatostomus ruficeps. Next base: position 14,039 of record VYZT01034700.1, on the reverse strand, counting down.
ATACTTTTTGCTTACTTGATAGTAATGACTCACAAAAGTCACTCGGAAAAATGATGCGAACTTCACAACCTTTCATTTCATTGGAATGTTGTCACCAGCCCGCATTTATGCAAAACCAACAAATACTTTCTCAACAAAGTTTTGCCTTGCTGTGGAAAAGGACATCTGCCCTGGGCTTTAAACCCCTTCGTGCTGATGGTCTCATGCAGCTCAGTGGGTGAGGAGCTGGGGACCCCGGGGTCCCTGCAGAGATCTGAGCCTCTGCTTTGGTTCAGGTGCTGCTGCTCAGGATGTGCTGAGCTCAAGGAAGGCTGAAAGGAATGTGAGAGGAAGAACTCTTGCACAAAAGCCTCATGTACTAGGTGCTGGATAAACTTCATCCATGTGCTTCCTTCATAAAGAATGCTCCTGTGACACCATTTTCTCTCATTGTTTACTTGCTGTTTTCATTGTCACAGCTGCAATGTTTTGAAACAAACTGAAGGCAAATCCCAACAGTCAGAAAGCACAGCCTAACAGATTGCTTTGCCTCCATAATCTACTACTATAAATAAATGTGCATGCTGGAATTGATTAATTGCTTCCTTTCCAGTGCAAGCACAATTAGCCATTGATTCATTTTTGCCAGGCAAGTTCCACATCATTTTACATCTCACAGCTTTTCCTGATGGAAAAGGGAGGTTTACCACTCACATGAATCACTTCACTGGGTATTTAAGAGCAAAACAGGCTGTGGGAGACTGAGGGTGTTAGGAGGATCCAAAAGCAACCAACACTGCAGCTGGGGACACCTTTCTTCACTAAGCTGTTTCTTCTGCCTTTGCTTTGGCTTTCCAGAGCTATTTTAAAAAAAGTAGAGAAAAAGTCCTAACAGTGCATGTCTGGTTAACCTTTTAATTTTCAGGTGCTCTTTTTCTCTGTAGATCAAGGTTGAAATGTATAAGCAGAGCTGTCTGGAGAGTACATAGCAATTCTAGCAATTCCCCAGGACCTCAGTATGTTTTTTCCCAGTTGCCTCCATAGAAGAAAAACAGGCAAGAAATTTGATGTAGTGGAAATCTAGCTGGTTGGCCAGACATAACTGATACCAAATAGCCTTCGTATTTTATTTTCTAATAATGTGTACATGACAAAAAGCTGCTCTTTGCAAGTTCTTAATTTGTTGGGGTTTTTTGAGCCATTATGACAAGTGGTGTGATAGTTACATCTTTGGATGTTACAGATGGAATTTCCTATTTAGCCATCAAGTGTGTACCTATGGTCTAGGATCTCTCTTCAGGAACGATGATTTTAGTGTGTTTGTAAAAGATGTCCAAAAAATGCAGCTGTTTGCTTCCAGCAACTAAATTACAACTATCAGGAAACTATGCTCAGTGTGAACAAATGCTGAATAATTGTTGTGGAAATTCACTGTTGTGCAAACTTCAGTGGAACTGAGCAGGACTTGATAAGGTGCCATGACTGATGTCTTGAAATTGTTCTCTTGAAATTGATTCTAGCTTAGGTTATAAATTAATTGCTTTTAAAGAGATATAGAATGCTACAAAGATTTCTTCATTGTCCTCTATGGTGGAGGCCAGTGCACCTCCAACGCCTGAGCAACTGAGAGTGCACTGGTGGGAGGAGCCCTATTTGGATCAGAGCTCCCTAGCTTAGGGCGAGAAAGAGCCCACCTCCCAAGATCCCTTGAGTTAGTAATTTGTTTATGTAAATCTTTGTACCCCGGTTGGCCCGTTGGCCTCTCCACCCCAGTTGTCTGTTTGCTCTCAGTTAATCCCTTGTTCACACCCCTGTTCTAGAAAGGTCTGCGCCCCTCAGTTCCCCATTGGCCCACCCTCTGCAGCCACTCCCCTCGGTTTCCTCCATTGGTCCCTTTACCCTGGCCCCTCCTATGGACTGCCCTAAAGCCCTCAATTCATTGGTCCTGGTTGCTCTGCCTGCCCCTATCCGGCCTCATACCTAATCCCCTGCACACCCTTTGTCTTCGTTGTCATCCCTTGATGCCCGCACTGTGAGTTGGAAATAAACTTCTGCAGTGGTACCTGATCCGAAGACCCTTCCTGCCTCTTGCTTTCTGGTGATCTTGCTAGTTGCTCAATCTTAAGATCAAGCGACTGCCTGCGTGCAGGGGATGCAGCTCCTACCCAGGCGGCTTCCCTCAGTGGAGACGCTCTCGGGGAGGACGTGGCTAATTCCACCAAGACCCTGCCGCATCACTCTATACACCCAAATGTTGTATAGAACATCTTCCAAAGTTTTGGTACAGACCACATGAAGTCTTCAAAAATTAGCAAAACATAGGTCTAGCAGTAAACTAGTTTACTGTTAGACCTTTTACAGTTCTCTTGTTATTTTTACTTTTCCTGAGTATTTATGAGGATCTCTGGGGCCCCAAAGCCCAGGAACATGGGGACAAGGAAACTGCTATTGTAGGTTGTGCTTCACAATACAGCCTGAGCACAGGAGCTGGGCTGTGTTTCTGGGCCTGCCAGGTGGGGACGTGCTTAGTACTGCTGGGACTTCGAGCATTAAAGATGCTTTAACTACTGAATCCTTCATGCATCCTATAGACATTCAAGGAAAAACAGTGGAATGGGAAAAAAAAAGGGAGAATTTCCTCCTGTGATAAATGTCTCTGAATAGTCTTCCACCCACATCGCAACCACAGGCAGCTACAGCCAGCCCTGTCTATAGCAGTCTTAAAATGTGTGTCCAAACACAGTTGTGAATAATGTTTTAAGATATGCACAGGAAGACCAAGTATTCTGTGTTGTGTGACTGGAAGACTATGAAAGGTTCTGGGATGCCTCAGTAAATCCAGAAAGAATGGTTTCAGCACTGTGGAACATTAAAAGTTCCCAATATTTTAATATTTTTATAATGCAGTGACAAAAAATATCACTCAGACTAGGCAATCTTAATGGAAATATTTAGTCTTCTATCATGTGGGAAACAGACTGCAGCTCTTAAATTCTCTTCTGCAAATTCAGAGTCAAAGGCTAATGATTCTCCACATGGGATAAAATTGATATATTATACAGAGTTGCTGAGGGCAGTGATTAGGAATTAGAAGATCTCGCAAGCCTGCTGAACTCTCAACTTTTTACTGTCAGTGATATTGCTTTAACAGAGATAATTTAATAAGTAAAACAATACTGTCCCTTCATTTTTTTCCAATGCTTTGGACTTTCTCTTGTGTTAGACATACCAGCCTAAATTAATCCTCGCCGTAAATTCACTGGTGTGGCTGGAGCAAAGTGAAGGATGTGCACAGGTGCCAGCCAGTTTGCAGCCACAGCACATTACGAATCTCTTGGTAATCAGCTGTCTGGACTGAGCAATCCCTGGTGGTTTTCTGTAACCTCATCCTATTTAAACTGAATGCAGGCAGCGATGGGCAAGAAATCTCCTGTTTGGATGATCGTGCTTTTGCGATACTCATTGCACAAAAACCACCTCACAACTAATAGGTGGAGTTAGATATTCTTAAATTATGTATTAAATAACTTTACTTCAGATTAACAACAGGTATATGGTAACTTCCAGGTTAAATATAAAGATGGGGATAGATCCTGCAAGACCTTAATAAACTGGAAAAGGAGCTTTTACATGTGAATCTTATCTCTCTCCTACTGCCAAAACTTGTCTTTGCCGCTCTGTAGCTTAGGTCTTTGGCAGGTGGGTTGTTTTCCCCACTTGGGAGCATAACAGCCCAGTTTTTGTCGTAAATCCTCCCTGTACCTAGAAGGAACTCTTCTCTACATGTGACCCACAGGCCTTGGGGAAGCGGGGAAGAAATGACTCAACAACACAGAAAACCTGCACTTTACCCGAGGTGGCAGGGAAACGTGCTCCAAGGCTGCTAGGAGGGGCCACGGGAGAGGATTGTGTGCAAATGAGTTTGGGGATGTTGAATCTCCAGGTGGTGACAGTGACAGGTGAGAGGAGATAATTCGGCAGCCCTGCCTCGCAGTGAGCCCTGGCCTTTCTCACCCTCCTGATTCACACAGAATAATTCATTACCCAGCGCTGCTCGGTGACTGTCATAAACAAACCATGGGCTGGAATTTTTTGCATCCTTCTCTCCACCTAGGAGACTGTTTTGAGTAATGAATTTTTTGCATGACACCTTTTTTCTTACGGCAACATGTCAAGAAATAAGATTTTAATATGAATTTGTCTATTCATATAGCACCTAGTGCATTGAAATATCATATCCACTTGAGGGAAAATCCATATGTGGCCACATAGAAGAATTTTTCACCTAAGGTTTGATTTGGTCATAGAAAATATTTTAAGCTAAGTTTTACTTTCTGTTGTTTCGCTTATTTGTCTTACCAGAACAAGGATGTGTCAAGACAGTACAGGAGATGATTTTCTCTCTCTTGAGAAATAAGATATGAAAAAAATTGTGTAAGAAACTCCCTTAAAAGATGCCTTTTATTGATTATTAATAACATAGATGAGCATGTAGATATGATGATTATTGTTCAAACAGAAAAAAGAGCTTGTACCCTTGCCCACTGGCATTTCAAGACATTTAGTGCATTTTACTGCAATGATAGAGACATCTGGGTCACATATATTTTTTAGTGACGGAATTGTGGTTCTAAGTCCCTGATACTTGGAGAAGCAGTTTTGCACAGGTAAAGCAGGGAGATATAATTCAGTGATAGCCTGGGTCAGTGATGAACAGCACTGAGAATTGTCCTGTTGTGGCGCCACTGTGGTGTTGTCCATATGGGATATTTCTAAACCTGTAAACTGTGAGCACCTGGGGAAATACTTTGACTATATAGTGGCATTTCATGCATCAGAGACTGTGGATTTTTTACTTCTTTCACCCTCCGCTGAATTCCTGAGAGATGAGTATTGGAAAGTATGGAAAACTAAGATGAGAATATTTGGATTTAACTGTGTGCTGAATTCTCGTTCCAACATACCACGATGATTACTGGGAGGTAGAGAGAAACTATCCCACCTGTTCTTGTGCCGAAGAGCAATATCTTTTGTACTGTTCCAAGGGCAAACTATAGTGTTTCCAAGGGGCTAAGCTACAGTCCTGAGTGTTGTTCACTAGAGAGGGGTAATTTTTCCCCTCTCCACTAACTGCAGAATTCTCAGCCTCAACATTTACTTGTATCACACTGAAAATGAAAACCTAAAGCATTTTCTCCTAAAATTTAATCTTCATTTTGGGCTGTGAGAAGAGTTAAGTTATTGATTTTTCAAAGGGATCAGTTTGGCTCTCAAAATTTGTTCTTGCTCTTTCATCTGCACACAATTATGTCTAGAAATGCATATAATTTCTTTCACTGGTTGAGGGCTAAGTATGTATTTGTTGGCACAACCAGACAATTATCTATCCAAGTAATATAAAACAATTGTAACGATATTTGCAGCTCACTTCACTTTATTCACAATTACCATAAAACTAAAGGAATGTGAGGAATGAGGTCTGGATTCATCTTTGAACAAAGCAGAGACTTCTAGAAAATAGACCTTCGTTACATTCTTCGTCTTGTTGGAAAGGTTGTACATCAGGAAAGTCTTCTGAGTCTTTTTTTGTGGCAGAAATGTAGCCACCATATAAAACCTGTAATAAGAATTGTCAAATATAACATTTTTATGATGTCTGTTCATTATCTGGGCAGTGAAGCTTTCCTTAATGAATGCATTGTTCTGACAGACCATGGCCAAGGAAGAGGCAGCAAAAAAGCAATACCGTGGCTTCAAGGAAAAACACAGAGGTGAGTACTTAAAAGTCAGAGGCACAAAGTTTTCCAGCTGTTTTGCCGTTGCTGGTGGTGAGAGATTGAAGGTGGGTGATAGGTATGAATTCAGCCAGTAGGATGGGACAGGGCTGAGAGCTCAGCTCATATTGCCCAGAGAGAGCAGGGAAAGGGGTCTTAAGCACAGGTGATCAGATACCTTGGAGGTGTGTAAGACACATGCTGTTGGAGTTTAGGTCCTTGGATTTGTTTTAAAAATAAAGTGAGATTACAACAGACTCCTGTAGATTATCAATTTATAGCATGCTGAATAAAATGTCAAGGAGTTTGGAACAGCATATAATTTTCTCTCTCTCTCTCTCTCTCTCTCTCTCTCACTCTCCAAGCTGAAATACAGCTTTAGCCTCTGTGTGGGTGGCTAAGAGAGTGTCATAGTGTCAATAAATGATAGACAGCCTGCCTTTTGTTTTTTTAAGCAAACTTTCCAAGGGCTTGGAGACACTTATTAAAACAGGCAGGACCTGACTGCTGTGTGCTCCCACTGACATCAGAACAAACCTGCCAAAGTTATGCTCCAATAGGATCAGATCCTTTGAGCTGTGCCTCCAGTTGTTTACACAGGTGTAAATTAAGTGTGAATCTATTGTGGCCAGCACAGACATGAATCATCCTGTCAGCCTAAGAGAGTTGCCTCCAACCTTCCACTGAACTTGCTGAGGTCTCTCCCTCCCTGTGCTAAATATGCCAGACCAAAAGTGGTGTGGTGATGCCCATCTCACACCACAATGCCCTTTCCCAGGCATTGTCTGGGAGCTGCTGCTTCCTGATTTGTGCTTTGTGACTGTGAGGTGCAGCAAACTGGTTGTCCCTTGTGTGGCTGGGCTCAAAACCTGTCTGCCACAGCTCTTTGCCAATGCGTGATACCTTTCTCTCCCTCCCACAGAATTCTTGTTTCAGGTTTGGTAGTACCAGCTCTGGAGGATCTGTGGTTCAGCTCAGAGCATGAAGCAGCATCTCCAGAGGAGAAGTTAATTCAGCAACAACTCTGAGGCAGTACTGGCCCTGGAAGGAAACAATGCATCAACTCCCTGGAAAGAAGCCTTAATGCCTGTTGTAAGTCAAGATTTACATGGTGAAATGGACTACTAGCTACTGCAGTTAAGTATGTGTAGGAAAATGTTATGGATCCACAGGAAGATAGCAGGGGTTATAAGAAGAATTTATGATTGTGGCGATCTGGTTTTTTTTCCTTTTTCACTGAATTGTAAAACTGAGTTTCATATTGAGATAGATTCAGTTAGTTGAGCTTGTTCTTAACTATCTTAACTATTGATTATTGAAGTTAGTAATACAGATTATAAAATATGGCTGGAAGGTTTTGTTCCTTTTTTTTATTTACAACAGACAGAACTGGAAGTTCATACCAAAAAGTTGACTGTTAATGTTTGTAAACACACACAAACACAAAGGGAATTTACTTGTTCTTAACTGGGTCCTCAGAGAATAGCTACATTCTGTGTGTATTTTCTTTTTATGCAGGGTTCTGCAAGGCTGCCTAAAACAAAGTAAAAGAAATATCTTTATTTTAAAACAAAAGACATTTCACTCTTCATAACTGATGACTTCATGGTTTTGGAATGTTCAGGATAAATGGTGTTTTATTATTACTTTTTGTATTATTAAGAAAGTAAACAAGGGCAAGGACACAAGCCTTGGGCTTTGTCCGGAGCAGACCACGACTAGTTCTTTGCAGGCTGGAGCAGTTTGCAGCTGTGCTGTGGGGAGCAGGAATGTCTGTGCAGTGTACCCAGTACACAGGAACCCTCTCAGGATGCTGTGAGTGAGCCTGAGGCTCTGACACTGTCATCATGCACTGCCCAGGTGTGGCCTGAAACCTCCCAGCAGGTCACAGGAATGGGCCACATCCATTATGTTTCCCATTTTCATACAAATATTGAAGAAGTTGCACTGAACAAACAAAGGTGTGTATTTTGACCTGTGATCTCCATAAATACAGTGTTTCATAGTTTTAGTCATGAAATACAGTTCTGGAGAGATTTTGTTTCATACTAACAGAGCTTTCTGAACTCAGAAATTCTGGATTAAAGAAAACATTTGGGAACAGAAAATGAATCACACCAGTGGCATTATGAATAAGTTTTTTGCGTTCATAATTTAAGGCTCTTCACACATTTTCTTTGGAAGGCTCAAGTTTCTATTTTGAGGGCTGAATTTGTATTTTAATGAATCAGAAAGTGTGAAAGCAATATGAAAATAAGTTGTTAAGTCTTGGGGGGGAACATTAATTCAGAACAGTCTAGCAATAGAAAACTGCTTTCAACAGACTACATCATTGCAAAATTTGAAGGGAAAAAGGACAGATTAAAATCTACGTAAACATAGATGTCCTAAGATGGTAGAGTGCCTACCTTTGTCCTCAGAAAAGTGGCATGAATGAAGTCTTAGTATTTTCTGTATCTATTTCACAATCAACATAAAAATATATACTGTATGCCTACATATAACTAATATAAAATTCTTAGTAAAAATTAGAAAAAATGTAATTTGAGTGACCACAAGCCTGCTGAAGAAAGTTGGAATGAAGACCTGACCTTGATTTCTAACTGCCCAGGCAGTGGTGCTTTGTCTGCCCTTGAGGTGCCTGAGGTGCATCCATTCTGACTCTTGGGATGCTACAGAGTGCATAGGCAATGCAACACTACAAACTTCTTTGGTTTAGGAATTGTGGTCATTTTTTACCCTCTGAACTTGAGTTACTGGAAGGATCTCTTGTTTTTCTTTTTCCATCATGGGTGTGTTAAAGGAGGGTTATCCAAACAGTTTTGCCCAAAATATAATGAGACTGAGAGATGAAGGTGGGCATTACTATCTCCAAGCATTCATTTGGTCCAGAAGTTCCAAATACTTAAGTGCAAAGAGTAAAACCAGTGTTTAAACAGGATAAGCAAGAATCTGTGGTGTGGTTTATCCAGAAAGCCACACAGAAGAAAACACAAATGCAATTTGTAGATGCAACTACTATGAGAAATGGTGGCAGCATTGCAGCATCAAGGTTTTCATTTTTAATGCAAATGAAATTACAGATATTTTTCGTCAGATTCTTACAATAAAATTATTTCAGGCCATAGAATACAGTATTAAATACAAGACTTGGTCATTTGGTTACTCAGTGACATCTGAACAATCCTGGGTTCCCCAGAAGTCTGTGCTTTTAAATTAGGTTTGCCAAGTGTTACATACAACAATGAGATATGCACGAATCAAAGCTGTTGAAAGCCTGGATTATAGGGAGATAGAACTCAGTGAACATTACTGCCAACAAATAATCTGACTTGTTTCTGCCATCAGTATGGAGTTCCTGAGATAACTAGTGGCACATTTTAGGTAACAGTGTCGATTTAAAATAAAAATAGCCCTGCATTTCCTGTGACTTGAAATCAGGAAAGACCACAGTATCACCTGCAATTTTTCCAAGGTAGACAAAGGCTGTTTCATGCTAACAATTTAATATGGGCTCATAACTCTCAGGTATAACAGCACTTCGGCTGTACCAGACTCTAAACAAAATGGCAAAAGTGTCCATTTTAAAAATCTTTGCTTAACTTAAAAGTTCTACCAATTACTATCCTCTTGTGGTGGAAAAAGAATTATTAATCTATCTTGCTGAAAATCCTAGTGCACTTGTTAAACATTTGCTTTGAATTGTCAACATGCTTTTCTTTTGAGTCCTGCTTTTCTAGGTAGCAAAATGCAATCTTAGTTCAATCAGCTCACATGCAGAGCAGGACAATATTGCTGGGTTTCCCAGCACAGTTAATATTTGGGATGAAGCTCTTGTGGCTTTATATCTGAATTAAACTTGCAGAAATCAGAGGAAAATTGGGGCCTGGTTTATAGTTAAATGTTATGCCTCGAGGTGTTAGCTCTTTGTTTTCCTCGGGACTGTGAGAGTTAAGATCAACCTGTGTTTTGGTTTAGACCAACTCAAAATATATGAATTCCACTGGACAACTCAGGAGAGCCTGGCAAAATAATGCCAGTGAGATCTTGGCTCTCTTTGGAAGATGGCAGGAATTTTGCACGTAACATCATCTGGGACAGATTTCTTCCTTGCGCTTCTCATCCCTCGTGGAGTCTGCTTAATCCCCTCTTGGGCCAGTGAGATGGAGCAGCGTTGAAGAAGGTGTGGTAATGTCAAGCATCAGGAATAAGGGATAAAAAGTCGTGTCCAAAAGACTAGATAAATATTACCTTATCCTACGTCCAACCCCAGAAGGAAGTAGGACTGATACATGTAGCTCTTCTTTCCAGAACAGACAGAAAAACTTCTTAGATCCTTATATCCCCAAGCAAAATTTCTCAAAATTCCCCTTTTTGTTGCGGAAAGACTTAGAGTAGAGTTTGTTTCTTAAAAAAAGGAAAAAAAAAAAAAAGCACAACTGCTTAACATAAGAAATCACCTGTTTATCGTATAAATCAAACAAAAATCTTCTATTTGTTAATTTACATGAGCCAAGATTTACATGTGGCAGAATAAAGTAAATTCAGAATATAGAAAATACTCCAGAATTGAATATATTACAAATTGCTGTGTCTGACTAAATTGTCCTTCCTGGATTTATGTTGCAAAGGAGAGTTTCACAAACACCAATTTGTCATAACTAAACCTTAACAAAGGACGTGTTTCAGTGAGGAGACCTGTAAAGTGTGTTTCATTTGCCAGTGTCATTTCCAGGTTCATGTGCAGTCCATATTTCCTACAACTCCGGTCTGTCACTCCTTATTTAGGACTGATTTTCAATTTCCTTTTTTTTTTTTTTCAACTGAATTTAGCTATATCTGCCAGAGAACCAAGCCTTAAAACTAAACCCAGAATTATTAGTAATAGGATATTCATAGAAGAGGTCAGTTCCTGTCCCTTACAGGTCTATAAATAATAGCTAAGATAAAGATGGGTGTTTTGCTCTAAGAAAAGAACAGCAAATCAGGAGGAGAAAATGGTGTGTGGTAGGATAATGTGTTTTGTATTGACTGCAAACATCTGTCTCCATCCCTAAAAACCCAACACTTCTGCTAAATTGCTAAAGTGAATGTTACACGCCATCAAACTGTAAAATCTTTTAAATATGTTTTACATTAACATCTAAATGTAGGTTGCATTTTCATTCCTCAGGTATGCTTAAACATTTGCAGACTGCACTGGGCTTGGTCCACACGTCCTCTCCCACTATCCAGTGTGCCAGCTTATGTCCAGACATTGCTTTTGATGGCTGTAATTGTTGAGTCTCACCTCATGTCAGAGGTGTTGTCTTCCATGCTGCTGTTTTAAGTGTGAATATTGCTGATAATTTTTTTCCTGATCCTGGTGACATTTGGTATGTGATCAGTGAAAATATATGCCCCTAAGCACACGATGAACAAAAAAGACATCGTTCCTATTCCATCTAGAGTCCTTACACAAACTAAACTTTCTTTCTATAAAATAGCATCTCTGTCTCCCTCTGTCTCAGATTTATTGATTTCAAAGAGTCATAATGCAATTCAATGGAGTCTGAATTAATTACAAAGTGTTGCCCAACTGCATAGTACAGAAATCGGTCACTACTGGCTTCCCAACTGGAATTCTGCCTGAGTATTTTCATATCCCCAGCCCAGACTGAAATAACTACTAGGTTATTTGTGGTTTTGAGATGATGCTGGATAAGCTCCACTTACATGGTTCCTGTTGCATGGACTGACTTCCTGGCAGCTTAGGAGAAGTTATCACAGACTGGTAACTGGAGGCCTGTGGAGAAAGGGCTGGAGTTCAGTTCCTTTTCCAATGAATGCTTAACAAAAACCCTAAACAGGTGCTGGAGTGGTGACAGGGAGACAGGTTCCTACTGAAGGAAAATTTTCTCACTTTTTAATCGTGCCCAAGATCATGCTCTGTCAAAAGGCACATTTAAATAGTCTGTTGAACCGTTTCCAAAGAGACCAATAAATGTAGTAAAGCAGTTACAGGTGTGGCTCAGCACAGGCATGCTGGGGCTGATATCTGAGGTAATAAATCAGCAGGGAGGAAAAGGAGATGGCAAGGATGAAGGGGCAGAAATGGAGAGGCCAGCAGATGTAGAAGCTGGCCGTGAAGCCAGCCTATAAAAACAGGCTACTCTGCTCCTCTTGCTTGCAGGGCTCAACCCAGCAGATGTGCTTTGAGAATTCCCATCAGATCAGGCTTCACAGAAGAGCCAGAGCAGTAACAAGTTCATAGTTCCCAGCAGGGTTTAAGATCAGGCTGGAAGCTGTGCTGCTCTGGCTTGTCAGCTTGTGGATGCCCAGCAGCAAACCCTTTCCTTTCCCTTTCTCTCCAGAGCTTTGCACTTCAAGTGCCACAGGAAGAGGAACGTGGAGCTTGAGGAATGAAATTTTATTCTTTGATTCTTGGCTCAGCAGTTAGCCTAATTATTATTGTAAATGTGGCAGGCAATTTGTCTTTCGAATATGTTCCCTCTCTTTTGAACTATCCATATAGACTGTGAAAAAAATTTCTGTACTGCTCTAAGATGCCAAAGTTCAGTTTTAAAATTAAAGAGCCCAGAATCCAGAAAGGCCTTGCTCTGCTGTCAAGTATAACCTCACCTCTTAAGCATTTGAAAGCCTGAAGGACATGGAGAGAAAATGAAGAAGAGTATCTAAATGTTCATGGAAACATGTATTTTTTCCCTGATCTCTTTATTTATTTTGGTAGGAAGTATACAGAAAAAGGGCAACTGTGTTGAAATTAATCATGTGGAACTGATTTCTGCAGGAGAAGCCTTGAGATTGCTGCAGAAACTCAAGGAAAGCGCAGGTTCTGCTGCTGTGATGTGCTGACGTACAGGAACCTGAGTGACAAGAAATGAAATGTGCTGTGAGATGTACAGGACTGAGCTGCTGCCAAGGCCACAGTCTGCTTACACTGGGCAGATTAAACACCAACTGGAAGACAAAACCAAGGCCTCACGCAGTGAATAACACAAGTAGAGAGATGAGGTGCAGCTGTAAGGTGGGGTTCCAGCACCACCAAAAAATGTGAGTGGTACACACCCACTTCACCGCCTTGTGGGAAAGCAACTGGCAGCTTCTGGGTGAGGAGGCTGCTAATATTTCAACACTTCTACTGTATTTTTGTGCTGTAGCCATGACCAGAGAGAGAAATTCTCAGTGTTTGGTAGGTATAGGATATATAGGCATATATAGTGGGTGCAGGAAAAATATGAGGGCCATGCATTCAGCAAGCCAAGCACTGAGTCTTTGGGAAGATTGGCACACAGACTTAACATGCCGTTGTGAAAAATGCATAGCAATATAATCCATGACGCATGAGACTGAACTTTGAGAGTGAGATCTTCCAAAATAAATTGTTACCAGCAAGGTCTGTGCAATCCTGGAACAGTTAGCTGTTAAGTACTGTCTTTCTTTTTCTCCGTAGTGGTATAATTTGCATTTTGATTGAACTAGCCAAATATTTTGTCAAACAAAAGAGTTTCTTAGTAAACATAATTATGCTTTTAGTCTAGATGACCTTTTTCTTGATTAAAAAAAAATCCTGATTACCTTTTCTATTAATAGTTAATTAATGTAGTTGGATGAATTATTAAAGAAGAGATAACTGAATTAATCATACTCAATGCAATAGCAGATTACTGAGAGCTTATAGATTAGTATCAGAATTTCCCTTCCTGTTATAGGCTAATATAAATAGATTTAATTCAAATGGACTATGTCCATTTTTTTTTTTCTGGCCTTACTCATGAATTAACTTTACTCTTGTAAAAACTGCTGGCAGGTAACAGACACAAGGTACCACTTTGGATCAAACAACCACAGTGGTCCCTGTTTTTCGCCGCTTGTTTATAACAGAAGCTGGAAATCTCTTCTGTTTGAACATATAGATTTTAATTGTCATACATTAAAAAGAAGTCTGGTATTTATTCAAGATGGATTTGGAAATTTTCACACCTTGTGGCTGATAATCAGTTTTGAGCTGCTCTTTAGTTACCCAGTTGCTTTGTTAATTGCTGTCCAGTTGGTGTGTTTCTTGAGATCTGAGATAGATCATGCAGCAGCTGGCTGATGCACATTCTCATGTTTGTATTTTAAGAGGAAAAAAAAGTCAATTCTCTTCTTCCTTTTATTTTCTAGACCTTGCTCTCAATAGCTGGGACACATACAGAGGATGAACAAAGAGAGCAGAAGCCAGGTGACAGTGTTTTTCCACTCTCTGGGAGTGTCTGATTCTTCCTGAGGAAGAAACTGTCTGAG
>VYZT01034694.1:18524-33667 GCA_013400735.1 Pomatostomus ruficeps | reverse complement strand
AGGGAACCGAGCCGGGAACAGTGTGAAGCGGANAGCCGGGAACAGTGTGAAGCGGATGGCGGCGGCAGCATCTGAGTGCCGGTGGCGGCACTAGGACGCAGCGGCAGCGGTGGCGGCACGGAGCCGATGTTGAGACCCAGCGGCAGCTGCCGTGCTCCCGGCGCTGCAGGAAAGCTAAACCATCCCAGACCGTGAGTGAAGGCACCGCCTGCCCCGCCGTGCGTGAGAGCATCCCTGCCCCCTGCAAACCCCCTTCGCAGGAGACCACGAACCCTCTAAATAACTTATGCGTTAGGGAAGAACCTTTTTCTAATATCCAACCTAAACCTCCTCTGACACAACTTTGGATCATTCCTTTGGGTCCTGTCACTGATCAGCACAGAGAAGAGATCAGTGCCTGCCCATCCTCTTCCCCTCATGAAGAAGTTGTAGCTGCAATGAGGTCTCCCATCAATCTCCTCCAGTCTTAACAGACCAAGTGATCTCCGGCTCTCATCATATTGCTTTTCCTCAAGGCCTTTCACCATCTTTGTTGCCCTCCTTTGGACACTCTCTAACAGTTTAATGTCTTTGTTATACCTGTCACCCAAAACTGCCCCCAGCACTCGAGCTGAGGCCGCCCCAGTGCAGAGCAGAGCAGAGCAGGACAATCCCCTCCCTTGCCCGGCTGGCGATGCTGGGCCTGATGCCCCCCAGGACAGGGTTGGCCCTCCTGGCTGCCAGGGCACTGCTGACTCATGGTCACCTTGCATGGACCAGGACACTCAGGTCCCTTTCTGCAGCAGCTCTTCAGCAAACAACTATTTCAGACAGAAAGTCCAGATTTCAAGCATTTCAGTACCAACATATAAACCCAGGGTTTCAGCTGTAATCATAATTTCATGTTTTTAACAACTCTTAAATAACATAGTAGGTTGAACCTTACTGGAAGTAAAATCAGATTTCTAAGAGCCTCTGATAGGTGATCATATTGAAATGCTGACAGTAAAACAATGAAACTCATCTTGTATTACAATATCTAAATCCTATAAGCAGTAAATTTAAGATAGTTTGGTGTTTGTGACTGTTGAATCTCTAATCTCCTCATAATCTTCATTTATTTTTGGTAAGACTGCAGTTACAGAAGAGAAACTAGTTTCTGGAAATAGCTGTAATAAATGGAGTGCTGCAAAGATTTAATCTGTACTTGAATATAATCTGTAACTCTGGTACATAAAGTTCATGAAGCTTTAAAAATATACATAGCTTCCAGGAATTTGTCAGAACTGCATATGCTATAAACGGATTATATATATATATGCTGAAAAATATGGATGATTTTGAAGAATATAGATCCCTGTAAACTCTCTAGTATTTGCAGAAGGAAAATCTGCATATAGGTATATTTTTTTCCTAAGATTATATTAATAACTGCTGTTTCAGGAGCTGAAGCATAGTCAAATGCAGTTGTTTTTGTTTTGTTTTGTTTCATTATTTCCAGATGTTATATCTAGATTTAATGTCTGTATTCTTTTCTCCTTGTTCCTATTAGATTAATAGACCTTGTGGTCTCTTGAAGATAATATTCCTGCCATGCATGGCTCTGCAAACACATTAAGGCATCTGATTCATTATTAAAAAATTATAGCCATAAATTCTGTGACACTAGCCTGAGGACAAGTGACTTACTATCAGCATTCTTTCTTTATTTCATTCAGATATTTCAATAGCAGCAACCTAGAAAATAGCTTTTTACTCTTGGCTGGCATGTCTGAATACCACCACCAGTGGGCAATAATGGGCCTTTTATTCCATTTTGGAAGCTAACTGTGTCCATGAGAGAAAGAGGAGAAATAGGAGTCTTGATCACGTCTGAGAGCTAGTCCTGATTTAGTAATTCCAGACTAAAATTGGTCTGTTTATTTTCTTTGTACTGCTTTCATAGGGTATGGTTTTTCCTCTGTCCAGCATTAGATGCCTGTATAACATTAATCAATTCTTTGCAAACTCTTCTTTCCTCCCTTCCTCTTCTTCCCATCTGAACTTAATTGAGCATTTTCATTGCTACTACAGAAGCATTTTGAAGTGCTGAATGTGTGACGAAACTTGTAGCCAATGCAGTGAGCTAAGCATTTTAAACAAGGATAATAGCAGTTAGGGAGGGCGAGAGAGGAGAGAGAGGGGGAAGGAGAGGGAAAAGTTTCATACAGAAATTAGACTGGGGACATGTAACTTTTGGGCAGCCTTCAGTCTGTCCCATGACTTCACTGTATGCCAGGGCCTATAGCCATGGGTGTCACTCAGTCTTTCAACCATGCTGCGTAGGGGACCACGTGTACTGCCCCACCAGCTATGAGGGTTTGTTCCCTTGGACCCCAGCTAAAGGATCTCACCCCACCTAAAGAGTATATAAGTGTTTATGATGAAATCATAGTCTCTTCTTCTCTTTATTGAGCTCTGCTCACAGCCCAGCTTAAATAAGGCCTCTGGTACTAGCAGCAGAAATACATTGACATGCAAAAAGCCCAACGAGCTCTGTGCAAACAAAGTAAGAAATGTTTTTAACTTGTCAAAACAGGTAGCAACAATGATAAAGCTGTCATATGAGTATGAACGTTATTGCCACTACTGGCAGAGTTTCCAGCAGTAGTATGGAAAGACAGAAATGCTGAGCAACCAACTCTTTTTTTACATCCCCTGCAGGAGTGCTACTGAGGCTAACATGGCCAGGACCCGTGTTAACTGTCATGTGTTTAGTTATTTTAGTTGTTCTTCCGTTGGCATGCAATTTAAATTTTTTAATTACATCCCATAATATTTCCATAGGGGACCTTATGGTAGTAGCATCTTCTATAGGATCGAAGCATTTGAGAGAATCAAGAATCACACAATAATAGAAGTTAACATTAAAAGGTTGTTTTCCTGGTATTTTTTCCCCTGCTTAATGAGACAAGATCAAACAGGCTCTGCACTGCAATGTAGATCCCAGAAGAGTTACTTTGGCTCTCTAGCCCTGTAAGATCCTAACTTTGCTATGTACAGTCCCCTTTAATCTTACATCACCCTGACCACCTTTCTTGCCTGTCAATACTCAGAACTTGTGCTGGAAGGCAAAAAGGAATGTCCCCAGGGGAAGCAGCAACCATGACTGTGTTAAATTTATGGCTTAAGCTGCTGGCTGCAAGTCAAGGTCCTCTTCTAGGTTGTGGGAGAGTGTCCTATTCAGCCCACGTAAAGTTCAGAGCCAACTGGGCAAGAGCTAAGTGAGAAATACTGGTTTTTTCTACTCTCATGTGAAGCTCAGAGGCACTAAAAGGTACCCTTGAGAGGAATGGGGGAAAATAAATTTTCCAAGAAACCACTGAAATAGGACTTAATTAAGTTAACTGTATCGCCCTCTACAGGTCATAAAAGGTACCTAATTAGAGTAAAAATTGGAGTCTCAGTGGTTTCACTTTAACTTCTGTCACCCCTGGAACTGAACATCTAAACTTGGGAACTGGGAAAATGAGACAGGATGCATTTGACCTAAAAGGGAATCCAGATAGAATATCTACTAATGTATAGCTTATATCTCTGGTAGTGCAAATAAAGCAACAAAAGAGAGGAATAGAATATGAAATATGAAAAGGAATTTTCTCTGTGTTTCATTTTAAATGTGGTGAACCAGGGAAGGATAAACAAAACAAAACAAAAAACCCCACACACAACCCTCCCAACACCAAAAAGCCACCACCACCATTGCCTGCCCCCGGCCCCCCAAAAAAGAGAAAAAACGCTGTGTGTTCTGATTTTTAATGATTTTTGCAAACCAGTAAACACCACTAGTTCACTGAATTAGCTGAGACAGCTTGATTCAGTGGTTCTCTTAGCACTTGGTCAGATGCATAATGCTTTAATTTATCAATGGACTATTCTTATTTTACAGCAATATGTTTATAGTTTCCTGCTTACTGGTAAAGTTCTCATTCAATCAATATTAAAATTGTTCTAATAAAACAACAGATATAATATGGAAGACTTGTAAGGAGATGAGGAAGAAGAGGAACTGGATGTCAAGGAATATTTTATAACCAATTACTCAGAGTAGTTATGTGCATATTTGTGTGTTTATAAAGATCTTTGCAAGAGGAAAATATAGAAACAATTATCTTGTATTAGCCATCTCATCAATCCCAGTGTCCATCTGAATAGAAGGTAGGAAAACAATGAAAAAATTTATTCCAAAAAAATAATTCAAAATCTCTGAGAAGACGTTTCTTCTGTTTAAGAAAACAGATGTGAATATTTGTGACGTGAATAACCTACATACAAATATTCACTCAGACGTGCATTCACACAGGGAGATGTTGCAAAGCCATTTTGAAAGCTCTATATAGGTTTTATAATTGTCTGATGGGGAAAAGAAACATGCAATTTAGGAGATTAATTACACAATGTGAATATCATAAGTTCCTACTGTTCAAGCAATAACCCCAGCTCATCCACAGTCTAAGATATGCTTTCACTTCGCATTTGTCAACTAATGAGCAACTTGTCATTAAATGAAAATAACAAGGAAAAAAGATAATAAATATTCTGTTTAACAGAATACAGTTTCCTTAGAGTCGGTGTGAATCGGTGGAAGCTGCTGACGACGGGCAGGCTTGGGCACACACGCTGTGCTGGGTGTGTTTGCTGCTGATCAGCATCCTGCCTGCCGGAGTGAGAGGGGCACGGGTAGTGTAATGAACTCTGATCTTTCTGGGAGCACAGCTGTAACATCAGCAACAAGGGCAAGTTGCTGGTAATTGACTGCAAACAAGAATATAGATAAGATAATTCAAAGTTCAGTCTAGATGGTTCCAAAATTTAACTCCTCTTTTTTGTCAGTGGGGAAACGTAGGGATGTGTTAATTTGTATGTACAACAGTAAGACTGACTAACTATTCAGCCTCAAGCTGTATTCAATACCTACAAATACAAAACACTATAAAATAACATTTTGTGTATATTTGAGGGAAATGACAAATAAACAGAAGCTTGTTTTTGGCTGACAAAGTAAGGAGACTTTGTATGTCAAGTTGCAATGTAAAGAATGAGATAGGTGAAGGAGGGCAGCTCTTTAGTCTTTGTGGTGGTTAAGCTCTGTCTGAATAAGAGAGAGCGTAGATGATGAAACAGAGCAGTAAGTACCCACTGTAAAAAGTCCTTGACTGAAAACAAGGGGCTGTGTAGCTAGTGGAGGATTCCAGCTCAAATAATTACTCATCAACAAATGCATGGGGTAGAACTATAAACCACCTTACTAGACCTCCATACTTCACTATGAAATACGCAGAAAGACACATACAGGAGTTCAGTCAAAAATTTAGCTACAGATCATTGCTTTTTATAAGATAACCAGAAGATTTAAATTAAGAAGCTGAGGATGTAATGTGCTGAGATGTCATCAAACTTACAATACCTGGAGAGTATAGAGATAGATGAAATTTTGCAGAGGTCTGGTGAGTGTCATAAATTAAATTGCCTCTAAGAGGTCATGCTCTCTATGAATTTNAAATTTTCCCAGGAAAAGAAATCAGTGCCAACAGTTTCACCAAAAAAAATTGGATATTCTGACATGAAATGTAAATTAGAAAAACAGTGTATTACAAAGCAAGGAAATACTTTGTAGGCACTTGGGGATTGGAAACAAGTCATGACATGGATTCTCATTGAGATGATGCACAGTTTACCTTTAAAGCACAAGTCAAAAGGGCCTAGGCTGGAATTCAGCACCCAATCTCAAACACAAGGACATGTACATGAAAATTCTGTTTCTCAGAAGAATAATTTACCTAGCCTTGGATACCAAGTAATTAGGAGCTGCATATTGTTAGTCCAGGCTCTACTGGTATCTCCTTGCTTTTGGTGACTGCCTCAGGACTGCAGGGAACTTGCCTTCATAGTTCTGGGAATTACAGTTCAGAATCTTGCTTGAAGACCTTCATCTGCAGATTTGCTTTGAATGTCATGAATAAGCCTATTTTATTATTTTCTTTAAAAATATGATTGCAAATGTAATATTATGTGTCTTTCAAGCTCACAGAGTCAATCGTCCTGTCATCAGTTCTATGTGAGAGAATTCAACCACCCTTTTCCTGCCTCACTGGAGTACCCTTGATATAAGATTTACAGCTGTAAGGAGGGATAAATGCTCCCCACTTCTGCTGTTACAGCTGAGCTCTTACACTGCTGGGAGTATTAAGCTCACAGAGAGTTGAGAATGCTTCTGTAGCCTATTGGTCATATTATCTAGTTTGAAGCTGGAGAACGCGGATACAAAGAAAAATAGAAGTTGTATTAATGCATTTTATTTTGAACAGCAACTAGATGAAAATCATACAGAATGCTTAAGGCCCCTTTCTTACTTAGAAACAGAAATAAGCATTCTAACAGTATCTGCTTTCTCCTCTGCATTGCAGTCAAAAGATGCAGTTTGCAAGTACACCCTGCTGACCTGTGCAATCTGCCTGCCCACAGGAAGATTGCTACCACTGCGACAGTCACAGTGTACGTGACAGGAGTGTTTCCCTGTGAACAAAAGCCTGCTCCCTTTCATAAAAAAATCCAGCACCAAATTACAGGTAGCAGTACTCCTGAGTTCAGAAGCCCTACAGGTTGCAATCACTTCTTCAGTTGATGATGCCGGAGCTCAAGTGGCATCAAAAGTCAAGGTCACTACATGAAACTGCTGAATCTTGCAATTAGACGTTTTTTGGGGGAGAGGTAAATAGTGGCATACTGAATATGTGTATATATGGTTGAGACAAAGAATAATAATTTGATAATCTTTACCTCTGTGGAACAATCTAAAGTCAATGAAGATCCAAAAGCCTATTCTAAACAACTTTCTGCAGGCCAGCATGAAAATAAGGAAGTACCATACCTACTTATGTTCTTGCATGGTTGCATAGTTCATCCTAGAGTGCAGAGCACACTTTGCACCTTCATGTCCATGTTTGTACAGGACACTTTCTGTGGAAATACAAGAATATCTTCACTCAGCTCAGATGAAGCATCCATTGCCATATCCTTCCAAAGTGGTAGACTTCAACAAGTTTTACTTCACATCAAATTTATAATGGATTAACTCTCTGTCAGAGTGTGTGGCTCCTGTGTTGCACTTTGTAGTTTAGGATACATGAGGAACACTAAAAAATGTCTCTTCATTTGTATCATTTTTATGTGTTGCCCACCACAACTTCTCTTCCATCTCTAAAAAATTATTACCGCTTTTTTTTTTATAGAATCGTTTTCTTTTTTTATCAATTCTCTGTGAATGAAGAGTGTTAATTTACCCTGGGTACTTAATTATTAAACCTTGCTTTTACTACAGGGTTTTAACTCAGAGGTCCTGAGCAGATAAAATTTCATGTTTACTATATCTCACTTAGGTGTAGGTAGCAGCCTTTCGATGAATGTTACACAGGAGCTCCTCTGGGAATGTAAAGAAGCTCCACACTGTGAGATGTATTTGTGATTTGATAGATCAGTGTCACTGTGTGGGTGCCAAGGCTGAAGTAACCATTTGTCATTTCAGATAAATTCTACACTCTCCAAGCATGCTACTCAAACTCAGTCCTCCTGGTCTTGCTAGGAAAAGAAGAAATTTTTCCTTTTTATCCATATGATTTGACATTTCCTGAACTGATTTATTGCAGCGTATTAATCCTTTGACTTTAGGAACAATGTAGATTTTTTAAGAAAGTGAGTAATTGCCAC
Organism: Pomatostomus ruficeps; assembly: GCA_013400735.1. Taxonomy (NCBI): domain Eukaryota; kingdom Metazoa; phylum Chordata; class Aves; order Passeriformes; family Timaliidae; genus Pomatostomus; species Pomatostomus ruficeps. The sequence continues at coordinate 25,942 of VYZT01034694.1, read as the reverse complement.
CAAAAGCATTTTGTGGTTTGTATTTGTCCATGGGGAAGAAACAAGTGGCTGAGTTTCACCTGTCCAACTGTAATATCTGAAAACTATTGAGTGAGGGGGACATACAGCACCACAAATCACTGCAAAACTGTTGAAATTTTAATGCAGGAAATGTATAGAAGGATAAAACAGTTTGTGAGGATGAACAGGAAATTTAAGGATGACAGAAGTAGAAGTCAAATCACTTGCAGAGAAATTTTATTTAGGACATGACCTCTGCTTGACTTTGATGATGTTAAAGTGGTGACATTTAGGAGTATTTTGGTTCTTACTGGCTACAGTTTTGGAAACGTTATAGAAAGTACAGTGGTATGGCTGTGGTCAGGTTTTGTGGTGGAAGAAACAGGGTGTGTCAGGGTAAAATAACTGAACACAGGAAGGTTTCTGTACTATGTGACCTGGGTAACTGGATGCCACCCTCTCTGAGACTGTAAGAAACCTGTCTATCATACTGTGATAGTAACACCTCTTAAACTAACCTGCAAGTATAATAGTTAAGTAATTAAATAAGCAATAAGTAAAAAACTCTTGTTTATGTAGTCATATAAAACCAGGATTACTGAGTAAAAGCATTTAACAATCCACATAAAATGTGGGGACATGCACAATATTCCTCATAGGAAACAAATCAGTGGGGGTGGAATTCACACTAAGGAGCCCTTTGTTTTCTTAATGGTGACTCATATGTAAGGTTTTTTCTCTGTTTATATGGTTGCTGTTTTGTTGGGAACAACATCAAAAGAGGTCTATTTTAATAGTTTAATGCTATACTTTATTACAGCATCCTTTTCTCTGTCTAATATGAGAAAAATAATGTGTACTAGGACTATATATTGTTGCAATGCACATTGAAAAAATCATGTGACAATTCTGAATGCAGCAGCTCCATAGTAGCATGACCCCACTGAGATCAGTGCAGTGGTGAATTAGTGTGGCAGTGTGCTCAGCTCTGCTCCTTTCTGCTTAGGCAATAGCAGCCAGTGGTGGACATGAGGGCTGCAGCTGGCTTAAGTTGAACTCAGGGAAGCCAGATAACACCACAACAGCTAAGTGCTTTCAATCTTGATCAACAGATGAGGGCTAGTTGAGTATGTCTCATTCAAAACATGGTTGGTATGCAAATATGACTATAAATCTATCATCTTGCCACATAAATAGTGGACAATCCAGGGTTCATTGTCTCCACTGCACAGCCATGGTCTTCAGACTGGGATCTTCCTTTGAGCAGGGGCACCTCTCAGGGTTACTCCACGAGGCCGAGAGATTCCTTGCCACAACAGATTCTTGGTAAGTGATCACCAGCATGCTAAACTTTGACATCTTAGTTAAGTGATATACAGGGTTGACTGTACACACATAGTCCTTTAAACATAAACAATTGACCAAGTCTGAGACTAAGTCTGGTTCCAGCTGCACCTAAACTCCCCTCCTAGAAGGAGTTTAGAGTCCAAGGGGGTCCTTCCTGAATCTCATGGCTCAATGGGAGAGTGTCCCTAGCAGTTGTGTCTGACCCTGCCCTCTATGTAGTAAATAGTCAGTGTGCCATGCCATCAAACCTTGCTAAAACACTGTGGCTTTTGCTATCCAACTTCATCAAATCGCTGTTTATACTAATAAATATATTCATGCTTCACTTTAACAAGTGAAGTGCATCACTCCATCCTCAGAAATTAAGCAGCAGTAGTAAACTACAATAACACTATTTTGGCTCTGGAATACTAAAGTGCCTTATAAACTGCAAGTCAAGAGACATACTCTGCTAACAAAAATGTTAGGATGTACCCAGAGGCTGAGATATCATGGCTGATTTATAATAGAAGACTTCCACACACAAAGCTGTATTCAATCCTTCTCTCCCTGGAATCCATAGAAAGTAAGTTAAAAGCATGATCTGACACACAGCTGGAACCAAGCAGCAAGTCATAATATTCCTATACTTCTGAGGACTGCAATCTGACTGTTAGTGGCTTGCTGGGCATCGGTACAACAGAGGCGTACAGTTAATATCATGTGTGAAATATATCAGTTAATTTTTGTTTCACACAAAGGGACAAAAAGGCATAGCTTGACTTTTTTTTTCTTTTCTTACCACCAGTGATGGCAATAAGTTATGGTTTCCAAAGAAAAGCAAGGGTCAGTGACTGTACAGTTGCTGTACTAATTTGGCAGTAAAAAGTATGACAGAGGAATTTTATTTATATGCCTGGAGTGTATTGTTGCCAATAATCTGCCTAGTGTGCTTGCACCTTGGGCATCTTCCACATTATTAGAAAAGTGCTTTTCTGCCAGCCCTCCTTACAGTCATTCCATCACCATGCTCAGCCATTTTCTAATGCCGTTTGATTTCATCTGAGTGAATTTAAGCTCTGTTGTCACACTTATCTTTGCAAATCTTTTTTTGATGGCAAGAAAATTCTGCAGCATTAAACTATTTATAGTAAAAGAGGGTTTTAGCTCTTGTAATTTTTTTGTGAACAGATCTTTTATCTTTAACACAAACCAATCCCTCATGCTAACACTCACAATTTATCCTATCAAACTAAAGATATCCAGCAAGGTCTTTTTGTCAGAAGCACCAAAAGCACATACTTTTATATAGTAATGCTTTCACAACCCAAATCTTTAACTTGTTTTTGAAGAGTATTCTCACTCTTTTTTACTATTTGAAAAATGGAAATATTTTAAAATATGGTTTATTCATTTTTTGCTAAGAGATATGACAGCACACTTGGACATTTCCAATTTCTTTATTTAGCCTTATAACTTGCTGGAGTCTAGAAACTCCTATTTTCTATTCTTACCAAAGTGTTCTTATGACCAAAATGTCACTTAGTTATTCCTTCAGAATGTGAATAACTATGGAACTTGCATCTTTCACACCTGAATCTGCCCACACCATTTTGCTAATGCAACAATGGCCTCTTCTGTGCTAAAGTCTAATTAAAGTTGTTTCTGTTTTCAGGTTAAAGCCTCCTGCAATAGCTGTACAAGAGTCAGTGTCAAAAATAAAAAATCAAATCAAACTCAAATCTTATGAAACTGTTGTTATAACTTCCTATATCTGTGTCATAAAATTTTCATGAAGTGCTTTTTTATTTTTAGCCCTCTGCATGTAACAGAAGAAATACGATCAAAAAGTCTGACTCACTAAACACAGTTTTATGTCATACTCAGGAAGATTTTGAAAGGCACAGAAATTGTTCCTGCATATAGGAACTGGGCAAAAAAGCATCCTTTGTAACTTTGAAAACCTCTCCATCAAGTTTCATCTTTGCTCTCACTACTACTTGTCACAGTTTCCAGTTCTTTAGAAAATAAGGGTGAGCTAGGAGGCTGAATTGATTTTGCAGCAAGACGATCTTCTGCAGACTTAAAATTGTCTCTCGGTTGTGCTGTTTGTTCCCATTTAGTGATATATTTAATTCTGACTGGATGGAGCCAGTTGTACTCAGGTCTGCTGAAGACTCAGAGAAATGATTGATGATGGTAGTGGTTGTTTTGGTTTGTTAAACATATGGAGGAAAAGCCATTTTACTATTGTGTGGCCTCAGTGAATCCAGATGAGAGGGTAATTCACATCTCAAGGGAGTACCTAGATTCTTCTCTTTTTATTCCCTGGATCTGAGAAGGGATGGTGGGAAGTTGGTTTCAGCACCAGGGCCCACAGGACAGAAACATGTCCCACATATCCAGGGTGACTCTGCATGTTAAACTGGACACTGAACTCTGCGGATCCCACGTGCAGCGTAGGCCAAGCATTCATCATGACCTGTGCTGTACCAAGATGCTGAGCCTGAAAAACAGACCTGGGTCAAGGGAGTTTAAGGAAATTGCTGCTGGCGTTCAGCTATAAGGTGATAATAAAGTCCTAAGGAGTGCTTCTTTTTGCCAAGACCTGCTCTGCTCCCATGGCTGCCTTCTCCTACCAATGATATTTATGTAATGGTGTTATTTGCACAACCTTTGTTTTCTGCTTCTGAGTACATTTAAGTGAATAAGAATTCTCATACCTCAAATTTGCCACAAGTCTTATTCTTCTATTCCTTGTCTTCCTAAGTTCATTTGGGTACCTTGGGTACTCATTTGAAGCATACTTGATTTTTATATCCCTTTTTGTATTTGTGACTAACTCTTTCTTCTGTGTGCTCTGTGAGGTCAGTGGGCCTAAAATCTTCTTTCTGTGATCATCATCCCCTCTGAAAGGGTTCTTGTGTCCATAATGCTGTACTTCTTTCCTTTTCCATTCTCTCACCTCAAGTTACCTGTCCTTGGTGCTTCGTAATATATGTCTGGATTGGTTCCAAATACTTCCAAATATCTACATGCCTGAGCTCATGTTAGACCAGGTGATGCACACACACACACACACACACACACACACGCACGCACCCCAGAATGATAAATCATTGTCCCTAAAGCTATGCATAAAAATGTCTGCTATGGACATTTTCTTTGAGGTTTCAGCTAGCTTTGGCCTGAAAAAGACCCTGAGATGCTAGTGTGTGAATATCTGAATTCCATTACCTCCTGAGACCTTGCTGGTAGAGTAATTTGGGGATGAATTTGTTCCTTACACAATATAGGTTAATTTCACAAAACTGATGATGTAACTAACATGGATTTCATACAGCTAATGATGTAACTAAGGTACTTTAATTGCCAAACTACATATTGGAATTTCATTCTGTGGTATAACTCCATGATATTACGCTAAAAAAACCTACTCCTTTTTGTTTTTCAAGGTTAACTATGTGAGATATACTTTACTTTTATATGCTTTTTTGATGTAGCATTTGTGAATTCAAGCTATGAAGGGTGACTCTAAGAAAGGTCTTGAGGCCTTCAGCAAACTCCAAGATGATGACGGTGATAATGTCTCTCTGACTGTTTCCAGTGTATGTTTGGAACTGCAGCTGGGTTTGTAGTATGTTCTTGTCTCAGTTTGTTATTATAGTTTTGGGTGTGTAAACGATTTTAATTTGAATTTAGACACCTATGACAAGTAACAAATAGAAATCTTTTATGCATCTGACTTTTTGCTACATACTAATGTAGAAATCTCCAACCATTCATGTATTCTACCTTGTGAAAATAGTTGGCAACTTTATGAATCACTATTTCTAATTACGTTGAGTTGGGATTTTGAGTAACTAAATACACTACACTCTATGTTCCTAACATTGTATTTAATTCTCCAATAGTTGTAGATTGTAGTTTTGATTGGAGACTTGATTTCACCAATAGTCAGAAAATCTAAGTAGTCACCAACCTATATAAAAAAAGACTACTTACATATATTAATGTAATGACTCTGGACTGATATGCTTCTCTAGCTCCATAAAGTGTATGGATTTCTGTTTCCTTACTGTGTCTAAACATCTATTAACGGATGGCAAGCCAATATTATAAAGCACCGTGAGTGATGTGGCTTTGGACTGTACTGCTGCATGTGAGAACAGGTTTGCAGATTACAGAGGCAAAGGAGAACAAGGTGACATTTATCTCTCATGAAAAAACCTTTTGAGAAAGTCTATCACAGAAGATTGAAAAGGAATGCTAGTACACAGCCAGATACAGAGTAAAGTCATAATTGATATAGTGGGGTTGGTCAATTTAAAAAAAACCCCACTGAATAGGAATAAAATGGCATTAGGAAGACTGAAATGTTCTAAGAATTCTGTGGGGGAACAAATTTGCCAGGGACAGAGAATCATTTAATGTTATACATAAAGGTGCTCAAATGGACCTCTCAGATAATAAAGTATATGTCCTTTTTGTGTGTTTCTTTGCTTATCTCCTTGTTTATCCCTTTATGTCTCTAGTGAATATAAAATTAAATAAGAAAATAAGTAAATAGTCTAAAATATGTGTTTCAGTGGAAGTACAATTTTGCTGTTTGATCTTTAAAAACTCATGTCACTTGCTGATTCTGATTAGAAAAAAGCATCAAAAAAATCTGTGGATCTGTTTATGATAGGATGAAAGTAATCTAATCAGTAAATACTGGGAAGAAATACTGTGGATTCAGACTCAGACTTCTTTGTTTCCTCAGAGGAAAAGTCTCTTTAGTGTTTTCATGGGGAGCTCACACACACTCTTCACATCAATGATTTTGGGATATAGAAGAATCAAGTTGTGAAAACAGAAAATCCATTCAAGTTTTCTCTTGAAGTGAGAAATTTTATGGTATTAAAATGTGCTGAGCCAATCTTTGGTTCCACTAAAGTCAAGGGAGAATTATGGCTTTGCCTTCAATAGTACCAGGGTTTAGCCTTGTGTGTTTATAGATCAGAAATTCTTTAAACAAACAGTGCATCATATTTACACAGTTTGCTAATCCACTTCTCTGAAACAAAACACAATTCCACTTTCCTTTTATGTTTGCTCCTTTCTCAAGCAAGAGCAGCATTACAGAAGTCAGCAAACAATGTCATTCTGTTCACAGTAGACATGTTCTATTTTCAGAGAGAATGACTACAAAAACATCAACCTTGATCTTTATCTCTGACCATGCCAGAACAAAGTTTGAGAGCATCTGAATAAGCAAAAGCTTACATCCATCTTATTTTTTTTTATATTCAGTATATTGTACTGGATACAAAATGAGATTGTTACATTTAATATCTTTTTTATCATTTCAGGCTATAGAAAAATGACATGTACTTCATCTTTGTACATAAAATAGTCTATATAATAATACTAGAGTAATTCGATTTTTTACCACTTTTTTGTTACTCTCTTAATTTTATTTTTTTACTGAGATAGGATAACCTAGAGCTATAATAAACCACTTATTAGTTGAGGAAAATTTAGGTTTTTGGAAAAAAAAGAAAGGAATTTCCTTCTGGAGAAGAAATAAAAATTGTGAATATTTTTGGAAGCTCTTTACCTTTTAAATAGCTTTGCCTTATTTAATCACAACAGGAAGGTTCCCATGAGAGTCCTTTAGTACACACCTTCTTCTCTGCAGTCTTTCACTGCCACTAGTATGACATTGAATGTAGTACATTATGAATATTTTTTTGTTACTCACATAATTTTTATTCTAGTGAACCTTTATCAATTTACTGACATTAGTTAATTGAATTTTGCACATATCAGAAGTCAAGCCTGTGATTAAGTGATTTAAAGATACTGAACACAATAAAATTAACTGCCTTAGTTTTATTTGATTGGGCAGAGGAAGTATTTGGATATTAATCTGTAGTTCGTTTTTCCAAAGGCCCTCTTTAGATTTAGATAATCATATTCAGGAGACACTTGTTTAATTCCCTGTCTAGAAATAAGGCAAAATTTTTCAGTCATTATTATCTGCCTTTTTAGTTCCACATTTTATCTAGAAACATAGAATTATACATTTAATTTTATCTTCTTTTTTC
>VYZT01034694.1:0-18516 GCA_013400735.1 Pomatostomus ruficeps | reverse complement strand
TAATTTTATCTTCTTTTTTCCCCCAGCAGTATCTAGGCTATTCACTTATCTGCACTCATTTCCAACTCGATCTTGGTTTCTTGGAAATCTTAGTGTAAATCAGAATTAAACATAATATTCTACTTGTAAGGTTATTTCTTTTCTAGGTTATGCCATAGTTACAACTATAGAAACATGCAAAAGATTGCTATTTAATCATTGACCTGGAAGACCTTTTTGAAGAAGTTATGAATTTTCCACCTTACTCATTTTCACTTTTTCCTGAAGTCCTGTGTAATCACTGTAGAAGCCTGGGCAGCAAGGAGTGAATGCATTGCTATGCCTCAAACGCTAACGGCCTTTCAGGTGGACTGCTTGGAACAGGATGTGTCTGGAAAGGGGGCCGTAAGAAAGTAGGGAGCACCTTTCCATAGGCAGCCTTCCTGTTCAGGTCCATGGTGACTGCACATCACACAGCACAAGCACAGAATGGGGGGCAAGGAGCAGGCAAGAACAATAGAGGGGGACTGAGACCTCTAAGCCTGAGACCAACCAAAAGATTGAGACCTCAAAGGCTCTGGAGCCCTTTGCAGAAAAGCCCAGAAGGCTGGACAGTGCATGCTAACTCATTTACATGAAGAGAGAAACTCAAACCCAGGGCTGGGCAAGCTCAGCTGTGAGAAGGGACCCACACAAAGCCCGGGTTGCATGCCCAGCACCCTGGGTACTCTGTCATCTAGATCAACCCTGGGCCAAGGAGTGGTGATGGCCTTTCCCCTGCTATCTGACCTCCCTTTCATTTTTCTCTTTCTTCCCTCCTTCTTATTATTCTTTTATTTTTGTTATAATTATTAGAAGATAGGGGCAAAATAGATACCAAATTCCATGCTGAGTGTGTAGTTTGCTAACAAAACTTTGTGAGCTATTTCTGGACCCTTTTGGCTTTTGATGTTCTTCTTTGACCATGGACACCTACAAATCTTGGATGTTCCTTTCCTTGTAGGAATGGGACACAGTAATCACTTTTGTTACTGATTTTACATAATGCAGGAATAACCTCATTAGAAATAGTCTTCCTGTAGAAACAATTATAATAGTGAAGGATGGATATTAATGATGAGAGCAGTGATTGACATTGATGCAGGAGAGAAAAACAAAATGAGAGAAGCAGAACTGCAGTTGTTAGCAGTTGAAGTTCAACAATAATTAAAAATATTAGCAGAATTCCCAATGAATAGGGAGTATCTCTGCCATGTGTGTGACTGAAATATTTAATATGTTTAAAAGATGAAGTGCTGAGCATCTGTGATCCCAAAACATGTATTATTCTTCCCTTTATAGTCATTCATTTGCAGCCCTTTTTCTCTGCAGAATCTCATTTAGATTAGAGGATTGACTTGAGCTGTTATATGTCTGAGGCTCTCAGTGGTATATGAGCATCCCTCACAACATATTGACTCCACTGGGACTTGCACATATTACACATTTTGCCCTTTGACTATTATTTGCTAAAAAACCCTTTGAAACCTATCATCCCCTCAGTTTATAGCTTGCCCTTTCAGAGGCTTTTGTTCTGCTTCATCTTGATTCAAACTCTGTACTTCTTAGTGAAACAGAAAAGTTCTAACCTAGATCATATAAAATGCTTATTTAATTCTGTATCCTTTCCTCATTAAGCAAATTAATATTTTGACATTGTATAAAAACAAAGCATTACTTTCCTTAAGGAAAATTATTTAAAAAAATAAAATTCAAGTATTCATAGAATCATGGAATGGTTTAGGTCGGAAGGGACATTTAAAATCCTCTAGTTCCAACATCCCTGCTGTTGGCGGGGACATCTCCCACTAGATCAGGTTGCTCAATGCTCCATCCAACCTGGTGTCACTAGTCCCTTTGTTGTCCTCCATTCGAGTTACCCTCCGAACTGATAGGACATGGATCATCAAGCAGTTTTGGTCCTGACTAAAATGACTTTTAGGCTTTTAGGTTCAGTTGGCCTTTCCTTACTGAGTGAAAGGAATTCATCCATGCCCACAGTTTAAGTCTTTATAAAAGCTCCTTCTGGGGGATTTTCCTATTTTTACCATTTTCCATTTTTTATTTTATTATTGACTTTTATGAAATCAAAATCACTCAATACACCTTTTCTGGCAAATAATTAAAAGAACCTTTGTTATATATTCCCGATGTTATGAGTTATTGAATGTGAGAGATTCAGTCCCCAGTTAAAAATTACAGATAGTACCAACAACTAATGACATTGTCCTTTATTTTTATATTGACATTTTTTCTTAATTCCTCACCTCTCAGTGGGTAAAATCAGTCCATTGTAACAGAAAACTCTGCCTTCATTCAGAACTGATCATGTGGAGGGAGGAATTTTGAACAAGGCTGCAACACTGTTCCTGTGCCATTACTCTTCGTGTGTTTCATTGCACGTTAAGTTTTGTTTCTTGAATTTGCATAAATGCAGCTCAGCTCAATAGCCCTACAGTCACCCTGCAGGGCTGCTCATTTTTTTGGTACCAGGTCAATCAGGCAACTTTTCCAGTGTATACAGAGCTATAGCAACATACTCACTTGAACAGAAAAGCCAGAGAAGGCTCTTTTAAATTGGGGGAAAACAAATACAGATAGTTTGAATCACCTAAGAAAATCACATTCAGAAAACATACTGCTCTGCTGTGGAATTTTTGTTTCAGATAGTATTAACCAAACATATTTCTAGGCATGCTTGTATTTTTACCTGGTTACTGTCAAATCCCAATGACAAATGACATGACACAAGCAATGTATTGATAATTTGAATAAGATTTTGAGGTCTAGCTGTAGTGCTGTGTAAGATTAATTAACTGAATTTAATAATTTAAAGAAGTGTTTTGTTTCAGATGCACACAGATTTCTGTTCTGTGCCCCTTAATTCCACATCAATGCGCAATTATATGAACTTCTTTTACAGCCTTCACAGTGTGTTCTTTCATAGTCCTCTGGCTTCCAAGATAACTGGCATTGCATCCCACAGTGTAGTATAAGAGAGGTGGTAGAGTTGAAGGTGAAAGTAGGATGCAGTGCATGCATTTATGTATTTGGATGGGAGGTAGAGCAAAATTTTAGGATTATATATCCTTAAAATACTTAACCTGAGGTGAAATGAAGCACCTTCCCTGTTTCTAAAGCTGGCACAGATAAGCCTTCTCTTGCGGGACTGCTGAGGCTTACTACTGCGAGACTAGAGACATTCTCTCAGTCAGATTTAGCAAGCTGTTAGTAACCTGAAAACTTCACAACTGTCATTTTGTATAAATCATTTCCTTCTACAAAAGGAAATGTAAGTGTTATGATATGAAGGCTGGAAATTATTCAAAACTATCTGCTTACATATGTCAAGGTTTATATTCCAGAACAAAAAGAGTCTGTGCACAGCTGAGAATTGATGAATTTCTTATTGAAATAGACTGTCAGGCTCTTAATAGCGATAACTAAATAGAGTTTTTACAAAAAGGGCTATATTCATTAAAGGACAAAATCCTTCTCTGGAGTCCTGGGCATATAAAATTTAGCAGGTCAGCAATTTCAGTGTTCAAACACATAAAGCAGTTTTTGTGAGATATGTTTAACTGACACCAAGCAGCTTATTTACTTCTCTGTTTGGACTTCAATTACTTCATATGAAAAGGAAGAGAAATGGGATTTTATGCAGCATGTGATAACTGTCATACAGGAAACAGGCTGATAATGACACTTCTTTAATATTGCAGGTAGTCCAATTCCAGCTGAAACTGGAATTTGCATCAGAGAACTCAGTTTTTATTAAGTGTTTTATGGGTTCATTTTTGTAGATTGTAAAGCAGCATGGCTGTTTTGCAAAGGTTGAAGCCTAGATGCCAAACAACTTTATCAAGGGGTGAAAAATTGCTAATTTCTAGTGTGATAAGTGAGCTAGTCTAGAGATTTTGCCTCCCCAGCTAGATTAATCCAATTGCTTGGACAGATTAGATATTTCCCTTGCCTGAACAGATGGCAAGAGTAAAAAGTAATACTTTAGTTGCCCTCCTTGATGATCTGCTTCTTTGTCCAGGCAGTGAATGTCTTAACTCTACAAGTAATGTTGATCCTGCCTTGCAAGGGTGTTGAGAGCCTGGAGATCACAAATGTCCTCAGCACCTGTGCAGAGGCCATAGTTGCTCTTAGATTTCTTTAGGCTGAAGGGAAAATTTAGTCCCTCCAAAGGACAATTCAAGTCTTTGATGAGCTTAATTATCCCTTTCACTGAGTTTATGTTTGCTATGCATTGTACAATATAATCATGCTTAAACCCCTTAGAGAGGTAACCCCTCAGGGACTTGTCCAGCTCACAGGACCCTGGCTTTCAAGGGATGCAAATGTAGACATGAGACCTAGTTGGGCATCCAGACATGTTTTCAAGAATGATGAAAAACTGCCTCGCAGGCTGTGTCTGTATGTATGTCTTTTATGCCTAATCAGCATTAAAAATTTGACCTACTTGCTATAAAATTAATTTACTTACGGTTGTTACTGGATAAAGGTGATTTATCTGTGCAGAGCTGCAAGAACATCTTCACGGGTACATTGGATTAATTACCTTCTTGATTATAGTATGTATTTATAGATGGAAAGGCAGAGGATTTAAGAAAGGTCTAGTGATAAGGAAGTCATTGATTCTATTTCAGTTGTTCATCAGAGGGCTCAAAAGTAATTTGTTTAAAACAAAGCTCATCAGATCTCTGTACATTCTAGTCCCTAGGAAGTTTCTCTTTTGTCAGATCCAGGTTGTGCAAAGAAACACTCTGTTGAAGGGATTGGATTGCATCTGTCTCCATCTAATCTGTGAAACCTTAAAGTGCACCTTTGTCCTCTCAGGAGAGGGCAATTTCACTCAGTCTGGTCCCCTCCCTTCAGGAGGATCCATCTGCACCTATTGTAAGTCTTGAAGGAAGGCAGCAAGCAAAATGAGAAATTCATATAAATAATGTATTAACCACTACATGGAACAATAAAATTCTCTTCTTTAAAACAGTATTAACTTTTTCTCTAAAAGGAGGATGGAAGGAGTAAGAACATACAATGTTTGATGATATAAAACTGAACTATAGTGAGAAAATACCATATTCCACAGATCTTACTGGTGGAATCACTTTTACGGATAGGAAAGAATTTCAGCATGACAAACTTCTGGCAGAAAAGTAATAAATTGAAGACATTTTTGTGGAAACTTATTAATTTCAAATGATGTATTAGAATAATTTTAATATGATCCATTTAATGATGTTTATATTTATCAAACTAAAGTTTTAAATGTTACAAAAATTATATATCTTATTTTTTAAATTTGAAATTAGTATGTTTCACCATGAGGACAGTTGAGCAGCAGAACAGGTACTGCAGGAGTTTGTGTAGGCTCCTTCTATAGATGTTTTCAAGACTGGAGTGGAGAAAGACCTGATCAGCCTGTTCTGGCTTTGCTTTGACCAGGAGGTTGAACAAGACACCTTATGAGGTTACTCCCAGACTAAACTATCCTGGATCGATACAGAATTTATTTTCTTGGAAGGGTTCCATGAGAGATGGCCCTGGAGAGAAGAGTCCAAAAGAGCTAATACTCAACATCATCTGGCCCAATTTCAAGAGCAGTCTGTGCAGATGAGCAGGAAGCCAAGAAGTTTGTCATGACACTTGCATAGATGAACAAAGGATTCATGACAAAATTCAGACATAAAAATGAAGTGCAAAAGAGATGGAAACAGGGACAGATGACCTGAAGGGAATAGAAAAGCATTGTCTGAGGCCAAGATACTGAAGGCCTTCCTTGACTTAGTCTTTAGTTGTAAGATTGGTTCTCATGAATATGAGATCTCCGAGACAAGGGAGAAAGTCTGAAGCAAGGACATCCTCCTGGAGAAGTATCTGACTAGGGAACATTTAAACACACTGGACAGACACGAGTCCAAGTGACCTGACAGGATGCACCCACACGTGCTGAGGGAGACAACTGGGCACTGGGACACCATTCTCAACTATGAAAAGTCCCTGTGACTTGGAGAGACTGCTGAGGACTAGAAGAAAGAAAATGTTGTCCCTACCTCAAGAAGGCAAAGAATGTGGATTCAGGGAAACACAGACCTGGGAACCTCACCTCATCCTTGGGAATGTGATGGAGCACAACCTCCTGGAAATAATCTCCAGACCCATGAAGGAAAAAAGGTTAGTGTGGAGTCATCAGCATGGATTTACAAAAGGAATATCTTGCCTAATCAGCCTGATAGTTTTCTGTGATGAGACTGTCTTGGTGCATGAGAAGGGAACAGTGAATATTTATCTTGACTAACAAGGGTTTTGACACCTTCAGTAACACCATCATAGGGAAACTGAAAAAGTACAGGTTAGAAAAAGAGATGGTGAGGTGGATTAAAAACTGTCTAAATTGCTGGTACCAAAGCTTTGTAATCAGCAGCAGTCAGACCAGTTTTCTCCTCTCACAGGGATTAGCTTCAAGGTTCCCTGGGGCCTCAGTGAACAACAAGGTTATACAAAAAAAATGAAAGAAACAAAGGCATTCTGACTAGGAGGAAGCAAGAGTCTTCCTTTTTTCCTACGAAATGCAAACTTAGGGCTGCATAATATTCAAGTAGCTTGAAGTCATGATCCTGATTTCTAACTAATTTATTTATATCATAACATCAGCATGATAAACACATATACAGAGGTGCATGTCTGAAAAAAAGATAGATGAATCCAACCAAATCAGAAAAACTTTTTTTGAGAAAATGTAGAGAATTTAAAAGGAACTTAGAAAATCCTATAAAATATTATTCTGCTTTTAACTGACCTAGATGGTCTGCAAAGAATTTATGTTATTGGAAAAAAACCCTGATTTCCCTTTAAAGAAAATATTGATGCTTATACATGTAGCATTTTCTTAAAGAAGAAAACCCCAAGTAAACAATTCAACAAATACTTCAATTCTGAAAATTACCAAAGAAGGTAAAATTTCTTTCCTTTATATAATCAAACAATGATAGTTAAATTCAGTACACTTGCCTTCTATAATTTTTGTATTTCATCAATAATATTACTGGAGATAAATAACCCAAAAAAATTACAGAAAACCTACACAATAGCACTAGCTGTCTTGTATAAGCCCTCCAGAATGTAATTACATGTTTTAAAAGGGAAAATAAATCAGAACAAAAAAAATAACTAACTACCTAATAAAAGTCCTTTTAGTGTAGATAAAATCAATCTAGTTATCGTGAGTATTAGCAGAGCTCTCACCTGACATGTTAACTTTCTGTACATGTGATTCTACAGTTGTTTCAACCTTAATTAAAGTAGGTATTGAAAAAAACTGACCCTTTTGTAATTTATTCCTTTTATCTTATTCCATGTCTTTTGTGCTGAAATATGGTGTTTATACAGCTACAGAACTTTTGTCAGCAATATTTCTTAGATCTTCTAATAACCCCTTGTGCCTGAATATGCTTTTCTTTTACAATCTAACAAATCCTGAAATTTTAACACATGTTTTGTCTTATTCAAAGCCTTTTTCATTTCTTCAAATGCTTCATAACAATTTTCTACCAAAGCTCTAGAGGGCTGCTATTTTTCTTAAATGTTACAGGAAAAGTTGTTGATATATATACCACAGAGTCCCCTTACAACCAGTAGCAAGAAACACAAAATGCCCAAAAGAAAGAGCAGAGAAAATAGCAATCTTGATTTAGAAAATGGAAAAAGAAAAAAACCTACTATCAGACTGAACGTTCCTGCTGAAAGCTTTTTATTTGTTTGTTTTAGGTTTTTTTTCCATTTATATTTATCAGAGGGTAGTATCAAAGAAGAGGGTTAGTATTTCATCAAAAAGATGTTCCAGTTTTGATATTAAACATTTATGATTCTGTTAGATTTACAAAAAATGGTGTTTAACCATCAAACTGCTTCCCATGGAGAGAGAACTCAAAACATCTTACTGGTCTGACAAGGCACTTCTATCATTTTCTTTCATGTCTCTTCTACAACAAACTGTTCACAAGTAGTTTAACTTCTGATATCTACACTGGTTTTCTACACTGTTAATCATTAGGAAAAAAAAGTCACAAATATCACATAAATTATGTCAGACATCTTAAATAAATCAAATAAATAAAAGTGTCAGTTTATTTCCTCTGAATCCTTATGCACTGTTTCTAATTTGATTAGCTCAGGTGTAAAACTAGAGGAGATAAATTTCAGTCTCAGAGAACTGCTGCAGAAATTTCATGCCTTCTTTCCTTTTCATATCTGTTTTCTCTATTCAGAGACTTTTTTTTTACCCTGAACTTTCCCCTCAACCACTGAATTTTCCTTGATTTATAACTACTTTGATTTATAACTACCTCTCAAGAAAAAATCAATTTTTAAGCCAAAAACACAGGTATTGTCTGCCAGGCACCAATTAGATATTTGGTATCTAATTCAGCAATTAGAAGATCTGTAACATTCTACAAAGCCAGATTAGTGTCTATTCAGTGTCTTATTTTAAACAGTTTTAAATAGACTTGACAGTGATTGAACAGAAATGATAAGATTTAATTTCAGTCAGCTATGGATGTTTACATCTGAGCTAGTTACCTGAAATTTTCTTTAGAAACAATAAAAGAAAAAATTACTGTGTAATTAATTTGATCTGTTTTTGATCAAAAAACCAGATCAAATTAGTGTGTGCCTTAGTCTGAATTATGTTCTATCTTTTTTCTCTTTTTTTACTATAAAATCATCTTGGTTGACAAGTTCAGACACAGATGTCTCCACCGCATAAAACCTTGTGGTGCTTTGTCATCTAGAACGACATCTTACTGCTATTGCCTTCCACTGCTAGACCCCCTTGTGGTGACTGTGGTTGTCTCTTGCCTTCACTTGTAAGCTCTTCAGAGCAAAGTAAAACACAGGACAATGCATGACAGGTTATATTGAGTGCCAATGTACAATACTGTATTATATGATAAATACCAACTGTAGCAAAAAAATATAATAAAAGTGTTATTATAGGTAGAACAGAAAATGATCAGGAGTTTGGGCTATTTTTTGAAAATTGAAACACTTATTCTAATATGAAATCCACTTATAATAAAAAAGAAGGGATTACTACCAAAAGTAATCAACTCATGCATTAATGTCATCACATACACTTAAGTTACAATCCATCATATTCTGATTAGTAGTTTTCCTAAATGCTAGTGAATTACAGCCACAGAATTCTTAATCTAACAGCATGGAGCCCTGCAGTTTCTGAAGGGTGATATTTAATTTTCTATAGTGAAAGCATTTTAACATTTCTCTAACTCTCAGGTAGCTATATTGTCATGCAATTAACTTCAGTGTCTTTCTCCACTCCTAGAACTACAAAGTAAGTCTTTTTATAAAGGGAATAAAATGATGCATTCAATCATTAAAAACAAATGCATACATTTTTATTAACATAAAATCTTGTCATTCCAGGGGAAAAGCCAGAGTGGCTGTTTCATTATTATTTTAATCTGTTAATTGTCTAGATTTTACACTGAAAAAGTGTCGTGGTTTTGATCCTGGCTAAGTGCCAGGCACCCACGACAGCCACTCACTCATTCCCTCCCCTGCCACAGCTGGGTAGAGGAGGGAAGGAGAGGGGAAAAAAAAAACCAAGGGAATTAACTCAGAGGTCTATGAGTTGAGATAAGGAACCGGGAGAAAACGCTCCAAGGACAAACCAGGCTCAGCTTAAAAGTTGCAAAGTGAAATTTATTACTACCTGAGGTAGAAGGACGATATGAGAAATAAACTAAACCTTTAAAAGACACCGTTCTTTCCACTCCCCAACCCCTCCCTCCCTCCCACCAACGGTGCAAGGAGGGCAGGGTGTGGGGGTTCAAGTCAGTCCGTTTCCAAGATCTTCTTCCCCTGCTTAGGGAGAGTTTTTTTTCCTCTGCTTTTGCCATGGGGTCCCTCCCACGAAAGACAGTTCTCTGTGAACCTTTGTGGCGTGGTTTTTCTTGTCCATGGAATGCAGTCCTCCAAGNGGCTGCTGCGGCTTCCGACATCTCCCGCTCCAATGTTGGCACCTCACCCACGGACTGCGGGTGGATCTCTGCATCCCTCATGGACCCCATGGACTGCAGGGGGGGACACCCCGCCTCACCATGGGCTCACCACGGCCTGCAGAGGAATCGCAGCTCCAGAGCCTGGGGCCCCTCCTCTCCCTCCTTCTCCACTGACCTTGGTGTCTCCATGTTGTTTTCCCTCCCATGTTCTCACATCCTCCTCCTTCTCTAACTAAAAGCAGCTGCGGGTACATTTTGTTTTGAGTTTTCCTTAAATATGTCATCACAGAGGCGTAACCAACCTTTCTAATTGGCCCAAACATGGCCAGTGACATGTCCATCATCTTCAGAGCCATCAGACATTGGCTCTGCTGGAAATGGTGAAGAATTCCAGAAACTTCTTACAGGAGCCATCTTTATGGCCCCCTCCCCTCTACTAAAACCACAACAAAAAGAAAGCTGTGAAAGCTGTGAAAGTGAAGCTCAAGAAAACCACATGAATCCTGTTGTTTTAGATATCCAGTCTAATGCTTCTAAAAAGAGTAAATAATATAACTGGTAGGTTCCAGTTCTTTTAATATACAGGCTGACAAAGAGGAAGAAAAGATGCAGGACAGAATGGCAAATTTTGAAAATCTAAAAAAGTTTTCAGAGTTTCTATATGGAAGGTATAACTTGCAGGACAAAAGTATCCAGATGAATTTATTATATATTACATTGCTGATTGTAACTACAGTCTTGATGGTCTCAGGGGTAATGGCCTCCTGTTTATTAAACACATCAGAAAGACTCAGAAATCCAAGGCCAATGAGAAAGGAAAAAAGTTGTTATATTTGACACCGAAGACTGTCTTAGATCAGCTGACAGTGAGAACAAAAAGAAACATCTGACCAACAAAAGGCAGTTATTTAGTTGCTTGACAGCAGAAGATACCAGGGAAGTATTTAATCCATATTTAATATTATACATAAATATATTCAAAACATTACCTCCCTCAATTAAATCTTGTTTAATTAGATAAGATAAACTTGTATTTTCTTTGTTTTCATAAAATACCCACTTTGCATTGTTTATTTGTTTGATTTCTTTAATTTGATCTCTGATGGTCTACCAAGTAATTTCTCATCATTTAATATAAATATTTAACAGCATTTTATTCTTATAGGCACACAGATACATTGACAGGAAAAAACCTTACAATATTTATACAAGACCTTTTTGTTTATCTGTTAGTAACTGTAGGCTCAATGCTGATCAAATCACACATATTAACTATGGTCTGAGATTGATAACAGACAATGTAGACAAAAATCAGTATTAGTAGCCAAAAGGTAGAGTATTTATTCCCTAATTGGGATGTGTGCATTAAAACCTTTTATATCTGATGTAAACACACTAAATCGTCTTTAGTTTATAAACAGGCACAGAAACCTCCAGTGAACTCTCATTAGACCTCTTTTACATAGGACTTCACCTTAAGATCCTATATCACATCAAGTGACAGAAATCCGCCTTAACAGTGCAAACCATAAAATATTGATGCATTTCTTTTCTGAGTTCAATCCTATTTTTCAATATCCTTTTCAGAAAAGAGCTCCAAAACAGAAGAGACCATAGTATCCAGATTTTGATTTCCATAATGCCATTCAAATAAATTTAATTGTTCTTCCAAGAAATTTCCCCTTATTACACTCCAGAATTCTCATTTCTCTCTGTTGGAGCACCTCATGTGTATCTTGTATTCCATCAATCTTTGATTAAGAATCATAAACATTTTAATTTTGTTATGAATCAGTGCTTTTTAAAATAAGAACTTTTGTTCATGATGTTTGCTTTAAACATCTAAATCCCACTGTAGAAATTTCTGATTACTACTATCCATCTGGTTGCATGTTCCCATTGATCACAAACTGATTCTAGACATCCACCCAGATCAGCAGAAAGATACCTACACTGTGGATGTCTAAATTTGTCAGATGAATCCCTCTCTTGATGTCTGGCCTTGTGTCAATCTTCATAAATATTTCAAAAAAGAATCTGTCATTGCATTTTGTCATTTTTTCAATATTGAAATCTTCTGCAAGGCTATGATATTGACAAAATTCCTGATATATTTAGGGAATTCTTACCACCTCTGCCTGGTTCCTCCACTTGGCAGGCCATTGAGAAGCTCAGGCTCCTCAGGCTCAGTAAATCTCATTGAAAGATATCAGAAGGGGAGGATGTTAGGAGCCTTGAAATTTCCAGTACTTAGCTTCATTTCCAGCACAAATACAGCTTTTATTTGGCTTGCTGGTTCTGAGACAGTGAGTAGTTTCTTAGAACGGAGAAGGCACCAGCAATTCACTTTAGCTGGAAGCTTTGAAATATCTTGACTTTTTTCTGAATTAGAGTAAAATTATATTACGAAGATTGAAATTTTAGTGCTTTTAAAGATGCAGGTGCTAATCACGTCAAAGCTCTATTTAAAATACTATTTGTTCAGTTGAGCTTATGTTAGTACATGATTAAAAATGCTTGTATAACTAATCTATTCTCTTCTTTACATTCTTATCCTCCAACATTTCTATAAAATTTGCCAGCAAATATTTTATTATTCAATTCCAAATTATTGATAAAAATATTGACCCAGTTAGTTTGCAATATAAACAGGAATCTCAGCATAATCATAATAGATAGTCTCAAAACACAGTAATTTCTAAATGAAAGCTTTTTGATCTATCATTAAAACAGCTTTGTTTGTTTTAAATGCATTTATTCTAGGCTCATTGATTTTGTGTAGCAATGTTCTTGTTATCAGAATTTCCGGGACTCTGTATTATGAGTTACAGATTTTAAGGCATTACAGCAATACCATTAACTGTGCTGTGACAAGGACTCTGGAACTTCACTTATAAATACAAAATTCAAGTTTGTTCTTTATTCACAGCTGTGATGCAGCTCGGTGTCAAGGCTGTGTCTGTGTGTGTCTACCTTTAAGCTGTTAAGTCCCTGGGTTGTCAGGAAATGCTCTGCTAGTCATTTTCATAGGTCAGACAATGCATTGACTCGAAACCAGGTGACTGCAGTGACTGAACATCTAGCCACTTTCACAACAAAGTATTTCACTTATCAGTGCAGGAGCACTCCTTTTGGAACTTTCAGAGTGTCCTGTAAATTCTTCTCAGGCAACTCCTGCTGTGCTTAAACCAACTGATACTCTTAAAAGTGTTGACTGACATCCTGGTGGGGAATCTGACCCCTACTGGCCTCTCCTCTCAAGTTCTTTCTGCTGCAAGATTGATCAGATTGTGTACAGAAAAGACATTTGTAATTGATCTGTAGAAATTGTTCCTGAAGATGTAGAAATTGTCACAAGGTTAGGCTCTTGTGGTATTCTAAGATAATAAAGAGACTTCTTGAATGTAGATTAAGATATTCAACAGTGATGAGCCATGTTTATTCTTGCATAGTAGGACTACAGTCCACCTAGATTTTAAGGAGTGACCAGAAGAGCAAGTCTAGGTAAACCTCACCTATTCCACCTGAGGGTACTGTTGTAAGGACCTTCACAGGAACTCTTGTCATCTTTGTTGTAATTTAGGAATGGTAGTCCCCAATTTAGTTCTCCCAGAGACCAAACCACACTGCTGCAAGCTTGCTCCCCTCTTCCCCTCCTGTCTCCCTCTCCACCAGGATGGAGATAAAGATTGGAGGCACAAAAGGGGAAACCATGGAACAAGAAAATGAAAAGTAACAGCAACAATATTAATAACAGTAGTATACAAAAGAGAGAGTTTTGCACATGCAAAAATGCTCGTATGTACCCCAAGACAACGCCGCCACCACATTTTCTGACTGGAAGCCACACTCTTCTCAGAAGCCAGAGGCCCTCCCCCCTGCTGCTGGCAATGATGAGAGGTGGTGCAGAATAACCCCTAGGTCCTGGCCAAAGCTAGGACACCACCCAGACAGCAACAGACATCAACAGATAATCTTGTTCAAGAAATTTGATTTCCAATATGGTCCCTCCCCTATTCCAAGATATCAAAAATTATTTCTTTTAACCAGTCATCTTTCTGTAAGAAAATTTTAAAAAGAAGCTTCTCCAGATTTATTTTAAATTAAAAATTTTATATTGTACATGTACATATTCTTCTATATATAGATGTATAATCATTAAAATTCCATTAACACTTATAATGACTTATCCATTCCAGCCTTTAGCCTTTCCTGGCATTTTTACAGGATTGCTGCTAAAAGTGCATGACTCATACTTATCCAAACCAGCCTTTTCCCCCTTTTTCAGAAATAATGACAGGACATGTGATTTTAAAATCAGAAATTCCTAAAAATTCTTTAATTTGTAGAACATTAACTCCTAATCATTCGAAGAGCTC
Organism: Pomatostomus ruficeps; assembly: GCA_013400735.1. NCBI lineage: Eukaryota > Metazoa > Chordata > Aves > Passeriformes > Timaliidae > Pomatostomus > Pomatostomus ruficeps. The sequence goes on along the minus strand of VYZT01034694.1, from coordinate 4,082 downwards.
CACAGATTTTGCCTGACTTCATATGGCTGCCCAGAAGATGTGTGCTGGTATCACACTCTCCTCTGTCCGCCCAGGCTTCTGTATAGTTCAGAATCCAGTAAGGGTCTTCTTTGGAAGATTTGTAAGCATTTTTCAGGCAAGAAACAGTGTGTTTGTTCTTTTCTTGTACCAAAAAACAAACAAACAAAAAAAATAGTGGTGCCCTGTCTGTTTGATACCTGGCCTTTTTTTCTTTTTAAATGTTTAAAAATAAGTTACAATAATAATGAAAATAGTTTTTAAGAAACTTAAAAAGCAACACCAAATCCCCACATTTTGATACACAAATACCAGTCTAAGTCCATTTCCTAAAACAAAAGAAACTGTTTTGCTAAGGAAAACTTAATAGATATTTCTTAAATAATTTTTTGGAATATAAAAAAAGTAATAAAAGGATTTTCATTGCAGCTAAACTCAAAGTGAAAAGCATTAAAAGGATTTTTAATTAAAGAGAAAGCTGTGAGAACCCATCAAAATAAATTCTTTTGTGACATTCTATTATTACTAAAAAGCATTCAGCCTTCTAAATTTGAATCTTATAATGCTTGAACGAGATAAGATGCTACCTCCTTTGAGCCCATAGGAACGAAAATCTGAACGAGTATCATAAAATTTAATAAGCTTAAAGCAAAGGAGTAATCAATGTAATTTTGATTCAAATTGGAAATCTCACGGGAAACCAGAAAGGTTAGCACAGTTTCTGTATTTGGTTTCTTAAAGATCTGCTTATCACAAATAAGAAACCTTGTCAGTAAACCAGAAATGCTTCCCAAATTCTCTTCTCCCTCACTGCTAGAAAAAACAGTGATTGTGAACTCCAGTGTTACAATAACGCTTCTTGGGGGGTTCTGCAGGCTGCTTGGGTGCTGCAAAGTCCACCGTTATCCAGCGCTTTGGTCAGATAAGCTTCTTTGGCTGCTGCTATCAGCTGCCTTATCTTATCTCGCTTATCTCTGTACCTAGCTTGTGCCTTGCAGTGAGAGCAGAAATCCCCGATGGTAGTTGGAGCAGGTAGAAATAAAGAAGAGAGAACAGACCCTCTGTAGTTTTCCCCAGACTTTAATGATGTTTTCTTCAGGATATGTGCTACCAGAGAGACACAGATAGAGTCTCTACACAGACTTTTATAGGAAAAAGGGAAGGGAGTGGTGATAAGGTGGGGTCCAAGGTTCTTAACAAATCACAAATTGACATGGGGTGACAGCTTTCCAATGAGTCTTGGGCAAGGGAGGAACATATTTGCATTAGCCTATGAACTTTACAGAACATTAGAACTTTCTGGCAACTGTTGAATAGTAAAACAATACAATGAATATTAAAATAACAGAGGTGGAACTGAGTCTATAATTGACAGGGTTAGAACGTGGCAGCTAGGGGATTTCCCCCTAGCCCACTGCCACATTACAAGGTTTGGTCTAAAGCAAAACCATTTTCAATAACGTAAGAAAGTAGCACTGTAGCTTGATTTAAAGATTAGTAGTCTTAGGCCATGCTGACAACAGAGACAATCAAACAAAAAAATATTTCAAAGCTTATAAGTTTTCCCCTAAAATCTTTCCAATCAATTACTTCCATTTAATGCTGATCAGTTGTCAACACCAATGAAAATTGTCTCATCAATCTATAGACTTAATGGTTTGTAAGAAAAACGTGACTTGTGTGGCTCTAAATCCATTGTCCAGGAACTGACAGTGTTCTTACACTGTACTGTAGATGTCACTAATTATTCCCAAATTCTTGTAGGACTATTCCCATGATCAGTAATGACCAAGTAACAATGACTTTCTCACTGGCTGGTCCCGTTATGCAGAAAGTTCCACATCTTGGGGCCTTCACTGATCTTCATTTCAATGGAAACTGCATAATATGTGATAATTCCTGGACTGTCTGTCTTCTGAAATGCTCCATTCTTAAATAAAATGTGTAACTATTAAGTATGAGAATGTGATAAATGATGTATGGAGTAAAATCTGCCTTAAATGTCAAGTGTTCGTACTTCTGACTAGTTTTATGAATGCACAAATTTGTTTAGCATGTTATCATTGTTTTTTAATTACTGTCTGGGTTTCAAATTTAGGTCTCATTAAAATAGTATTTTTACATGGAGAAAAACCATGCTCTGCATCCTTGACTTTTCCTTTCTGAAACAGTTTTTACCTTACCCCAGTAGAGAAATGAAGACTGATGCAGGGAGGAAGGTTGCTAAGGAGTTTAGACAGATCTAACTATCACGACACTTTGATATAGAAATAATCTGAGAAAAAGAAGGTAAAAAAGAAAACCCAGAAGAAAATCTGTTGTACATAGATGACTTATTGTAGGAACTTCCCACAAGCACAGCTCTCTGTAAACAATGAACTCTCATTATCATGTCCTTGGAGACAGACATCATTGTGATCAAGACATTAAATAAAAATCTTGTGGAAAAAGAAAAGTGTATTAAATATTAAAAAAAAAAAATCCATAATAGCTGTAACCTCCCATTAGCTCTATGCAGTTAGACCTTTGTTCTTCAGAAGAATTTAACAAAAGCAGTGCAACCTGATGATTCCACACTATAAGACCACAAATATTTTGAAATCTGAGAAAGTCTGTGACTGAAAACTATGCAATTAAATTACTGTCATAAAGACAATACTGGCACTGTTTACAGTTGCTGGGCTTTACTTGCATTCTTAAAATCAGAAAGTTATTTTCCCAGACACTGAAGTACTCTGTCAAGAGAATTCACACTCCAAGTCTCTAAAAACTCACTTTGCAATGTATTTATCTTCTGTACATTTTCTATCTTGACTGATTAGATCTAGTAATAAAGGACTTAAGCAGCAACCAAGAAAAAAAGCTGGCCAGTTTTAATAATTGAATGGATTAGACCTCACTCACCTCATGAAAGGAAAAGGGGATTTTCATGAAGGGGAAACTGCAGCTTCTTTATTTATTCATGGTGATTTGTGTGATATGACTGTCAGAATGTAGTCAAACTTCATGGATACTGCTGTCTTTTCGCCAAGAGAGAATTTGCCATTGGAGACATCTGTAACAAAGCCTGGCTCAAAAAATTTAATATTGAAAAAATAAATCAGCATCAGTAAAATAAATTACCCACAGAGGAATTACACGGGCAGCATTTAATTTAACAGCATTTTATTTCTGATCCTGAACCACTTCCATACACTCCTTCATAGTTGTGACACATACCTGGTAATTTCAAGAAGGACACCTGCAACACAATGAGCAGTGTTTTGGGTAAACCCTGAAATCACTGAGATACATTTTCAAGAGCAGTTCATGTGATGCTTTGTGTTTTGCTGCAGGAACTCAGGTCTCAAAATGGTAGCAGGAGAGAATGGAGGAAATAGGTGAGTTTTGAGAATTTATGATTTTCAAACCGCGTTGAAAATAAAGTTAAATATGCTTGGAAAATATTTTCTTTATCCTGTTGATGTTTGTCAGGTTAAAAAAAATAGAGTTTTCACACTGAAAGAACAGATGGCTCCATTTTCTGTCCTTGCTTTTCTTAAAGAAGTACAGACATGGAGTATTTATGCTTAGGATAAAAATAATTATTTTTAAAATATCATAATAAAAGGTGCATAGTAAACAATTTATGAGTAATTAAGTTTCTGAGCAATGGAGTTGATTTTTTTTAAGCTAAAATTGAGGATTGAAACATGACCCTTGACTGAATGGAAACATGAATAAAAAATGGGCATGTAAATAAACATTGAAGCTCTTTACCAGTGTACATCAGTGGGCATATTGAACATTCGGGATTCGCAGCAGAAATTAATTTCCTACATTCTGTTTTGATCATACATTTCCCAAGTTTAAGGCCTGATTATGAAAAGTACAGCCAAGACAACTGCATTGCTGTGGCTGCAGTAAGCTGATTTCTTGACCTTACTTATGTAAGGAAGTAAAAACTGGAAACTAGAAAGACTCTATAACAATTGTTTCAATTTCTAAATTTCAAGAATAAAAATATTCAATACAGTCATTTTCACATGATGACCCTGCAAAATTGTTGCGGTGTGCTATGGCTA
>VYZT01034691.1:6758-63884 GCA_013400735.1 Pomatostomus ruficeps | reverse complement strand
AAATAAGTTTTGGTTTGAAAATCAGAATGATAAAGTGAAGCCCTGTAGCCTTAGCAAAGCAAGAATATATTTCACCACTGATCACTTTCACTTAATGGTCCCACTAGTAATAAACCAATTTTTTTCCAAACGAAAACCTGTTTAAACCAATGCTTTTTACTGAATACTGTTCTAGGCAATGACAGTGCATCACCATGAAGTAAAAATATATCTTTTGGCTGTACATATCCACCATCAAGTCAATTTTATCTAACGTAAAATTCCTTTTTCATACCAATTTCATAGCACAGTAGGTCTTTATCTTAAGTGGAATTATATAAGTGTGAAAATTATTTGGAGAAAGAAGGAAGAAATATTATTATGGCCTGCAAACACAAACATACGTCTAGGTAGAGTTATACATATAGTAATGTATGTGTACATACATAATATATAGATACAACCCCATATCCATCTATACAGATACTTATTTTTTGTTGTGACAGCTGGAAAGGTTCACATAGCCAGGCAAATGTATGACCAATGGAATTTTGAGCAGGCAGCGTTAATATTTCTTTAGATTATGAAACTTTCTTCAAATGCCTAAAAATTAGGAATTTATAAGCATTATAAAAACCTTAATGACAGAAGAGCGCCTTCAAAAAATATCTGTTCATTCACTGGTGAGCATTTATCACTTTCTGTGTAATGCAAAGCTTATCTGCTGGCAGACTCAACAATGTTTCCAGACAAAAAGCACAACCTTTAAGCATTTAGAATCTTGTTATGTGTCTTCCTCCTCCTCTTAACTGACCTGTAGGTGAAAATATCAGCAATTTATCTCAGTATGGAACATAATAAATTTAATGCACTGAGATCTATTTTCCTTTTTCTATTTGAAACTGAATTTCTAAAGTAAGGTCACAACTTGCATTTCTAAAAGAGCCATCAATAAGTTTATATTTATAAGTCAATTTATTAACACATTTACTTTGCTATTTGGGTGTATGAAAAGCACTTTATTCTTAAACTACAGAACTACAGATAATTAAAATGTTGACTTAAATGAACAATCTGTATGAAAAATACTATTCTTTCAGGCAACATTATTTGCAGAAAAAAAACCTTAAGAAAAACCAAGAAACCAAGCAAAAAACACCAAACCCCCCATCAAATACTTGAATCTCAGAGCCCTTGAGCAAAATGAAGCTTTTCTTCCTAGTGGAATATACTCAGTATTTAGCACATCTGAGGACAAACCTGTGAGAGATTGATCTTTTCCTTTTCTAAATGTAATATTTCCTCTCTATGCTGATCAAACAGTAGTATTAATTTAAATTTGCAACTAAAGAGGTGTGTAATTCCATTCACTGCAATAAGTCCTACTTCTAAAGCATAAAGTGCCATGATTCTTCTGAAAGAAAGACCTCTATAGAAAAAAGATGTTTAAACTGTATTGTTTGATAGTGTTTTATATAACCCACCAATTTTAAACTTTTCCTAAAGGAATGATGATTTTGAAACCAAACTGAAAACAAAAGGATTTCAAGAGGATGAGAATGAATAATTTTTGCACAATATTTATATCCCAAATCATTAATTACCCTTGTTACCTTTTTTCCATTTGTCATCTTTGAACAGAGAGTACCAAACCTGCCTGTTGTTTATGCCATGGTTTTGTCGTCCCTCTTTCCCTCAGTTTCATGTGCAGTCCAGAAGGCTCATCAAGGGTGCAAGGATATCTAAGTGATGCAGCAATAAATTAGACACCTGAGTTGTTTCTGTTCTGTTCTAAGTGAGGTCAGCACTTTTGGGTGTACCTTTTCCACAGTGGTCACACAGTGTGGTTTTGCTTCGTGCTGATCTGTTACCTCATAGAAGGCTAAGTGTGATGCATGGAAAATAACTTCTGCTACTTGGTGGGAATTCCAGAATGTTTTCCTTTCAGGACGTTGAGATCTGCTAACTGGAGACATGCAAATGGCTTTCTGAGTCACTGCTTTTACCATCAGTGAAGCCAAAGGCTTCTGGGAATCAATATTTTTTAAGTGCTCACTTAGTCCTTCTGTTAAGTACAATTGACATAGCCCCTCTCCCTTTCAGACATCTCCAGAAGTAAAAGAAACTCAATATGTGATCAATCAGGAGGACTAATTTTCTCTCGGGTTATTCCTTATATAAATGTAATTGTGTAGACTGTCATTAAACTCTCCAATCCTGCAAACCCTCACAGTAGTGGGGACAGCTCATTATTTTTACTGTGATAGCGCTGCAGCCAACAAGCCCTTGTGGCCACGAATTCTTGATTCAGAGTTTTCGTAAGATAAAGCAACTGAATTTAAAAAGCTGTTGAAAAAAGTGGGCAGGAGAGTACTGCTAGAACTATGAGCGTGTTTCTGGAAAGAATCAGACAAATCTTCCAGCCTCTCTAATGCTCTTGCTAGTTTTTCCAGATCTACATACAGTGAAAATTATCTCTGTTTTGGAAGACCAAGCGGTACCTTAATCTTGTTCTGGTTGAGAGCAACTCCCAACTGCAAATGTAGCTTTGTACATCTCCATTCAGAGGAATACCAGGCCACAAAAGCAAGCACGGAGACATGGTTCTGTCCTCACCTGCCCAGTAGCTGCCTAGCTGCAGCAGCAAAGAAGGACAAAGGTGCTCTGGCTCACAGCAGCCAAGGAACCAAAATGTGTAACTGAGCCATAATGTGGCAAAGAGACACTGCCCCTTCAGCACTCTCACGACTTTTTGAGACTTCTTTCTCCTTGAAAAGAAATGAGTGCAAAAGCAGTGCTGTATGAGGCAGGCCAACACAGCAGAGGGGAGATGCCTGCACAGAAGTCTCTCTAAAGAGATTCAAAGTCCCCTGAGGGTGGTTTGACCCCACCTTAAGATAAGGAGGTAAAGTGTCTCTGGAGATGCATTTCCCTCTGTCTTCACAGCATGTCTAAGTGACTGTTCTGCATCATTGGCCTGAGTAAAATGACTAAGGTGGGCTGAGAGGAACTCCATCTTTGCTGTTGAGTCAGACTGGGGTTTTCCATGTTTGTTCACCACCTTTATTCTCAGATTGTCATTTAAAAGAATTCCAGAGCATGTTTTAGTATTATTTATTTCCCATTGATTCCTACAGCGTGGGAGAACATGAACTTGGCTTTATTGCTCCCAGCAGCAGCAATAGTAGACATTAAAATGATAATATATCCATTTACTGAGGCAAAGAAAAGTTGTGGACAGCTAGCTATTTAAAATATTTCAGAAGACAATAATTCTCCTAGGGAACCTAGAAATGGCCATAATTACTAGTCATAGATTAGGATTTAAGAAAACTACTCTGCTGTTCCCAACCCTTGAGACTGGAAAATTGTTTTCCCTTCCGGATTTGTACTAGAAAGATAAGAAAATATGAAGCAAAGTAAACATAATGAAATCTCAGGTTGCAAAGAAAAGTAAAATGAAACAGATTCTTTAGAGAAGATGTCAGCTTTTTCTCACAGGAAAAATAGTTTGGGATATAAAATACAACCTGAGCACTAGGGAAACTGGTGTGACATTTCCTGCTCTGGCAGAGATTTTCTGTTTGACCCTGGAGAAGTTCCTTGCATACAAATGACCACTGACATAACCTTTGGCATTTTATTAAAACCCTAAGTTTTTCAGTATAACTGATTATTGTAGAGTTTAATAATTTATTAAAAAAAAAAGTAGTTAATAAACCTCAAAGTTGTTCACAACTATTTTTACCTTGTTGATTTTCAAACCACTTTCAATATTATTATTTTTACTACTATTATTATTATTATTATTACTACTAAGACACTAACAAATATGACTTTAAAGTAATATCTTTGGGAGAAAAAAAATACTTTCGCTTTCTGCTTGTTTTCTTCATTACCCTAATTGGTATAGTTTAAAACTGTAAGGTCAGGGAGACATGTACAAGTACCATGAAAGTTAACAGGAGTCTTTTTGTGTTTGTGCAAAAAGGTAAAATAAACCAACACTTTGGAGGCATATATTTGTCACAATCTTTGTATCAGAGTGAAGGTACTGCAGAAGTGAAATATTCCTGTTGGGACACCTTCACAACATGCTTAGCAAATAAGGAGGAAAGAGCGTTGCACTTCCAGCATAAAGAGTTTTTTTCCTTGGAGATGGCAGCAAACAGAACCCACTGCTGTTTGGCTTTGCTTCTCAAAAAGGAAAGGATCTGCTATCATCAGTATTTACTCTTGGCCACTGAATCATCAGACCATCATGAAAACAGAGCACCTGGCCACCCTCTCTCACACCAGATGAGACATGCTCTCCTGAGTCATGCCCAAAGGATTGGTTAGTGTTTGCTTGGACTGCCATTCCCAAAATGGCAAGATGTTTCTCCTAACCTTTTAACTGAGTTGAAATATTTTTTCTTCTACATGGCTCCCAGCTTAAATTGTTTGTGTGATCAGAATCTCTCATGCTTTATCCTTCAGGATTCTTTTACCTCACTATATGCATCTCATAAGGCTTTTGACCGTCATTAATAGATTTATATTAGAGAACAAATTTAGAGGGTTTTATCTCTAAATTCCCCCAATTCCTTTCCACTGCTCTGTTTTCCCTCACTCCTTGACCCTAATCAGTAGTCTAATACTGGAGAGGGTGGTATATGAGGTGTCTGCTTCTCCTTGTCCACAGCCCTCCTCTTCCTTGGGCCACAGGACCTCCAGTCACACTAGGACTCTGCCAACCCCTCTAACCCTCTGCAGTACTGAACACTAAGGGCAAAAACAAGGACACTGAAAAAGAGTGCACCCTCTGTGTAATATTTAGTATTTCTTCGTTTGCCTTCTCCTTACCCGTTTAGATGGCAAACTCTGTGGTTCTCAAGTTTTACCTACTGCAAATCACCCAATACATTCATCATATTAGTAGGGAATAAATAAAACCATTTATTTGTAATCAAAAGAAGTGCTGAATAGTATTCTGGACATTTCAATAAAGTAGAGATACACACTTTCCAGCCAACTATGGCCTTCACTGGAGTTACAGAATATGTCTTTTTGGTTTTGTGGCTTTCATATCGAGAAGGAGAATATGAATGGAAGAAGCATAGCATTTCCATTGGTGCCATAGGTCAAAGCTAATGAGTCCTGGGAAGCAGTAATTCTCTTAATCTTGGAAGACAAATATTTAGTTATAATGGGATCTATCTTGAGGGTGCTGTCTCATTTAGGCCAAGATATCTTGTATTCTCTTGATGACAAGAGTTCATTTCATCAGCAAGAGGTCAGCTATCACAACCAAATGGGCTGATATCCATTAGCCTCATTGTGTCACTCCCAAATCCTTCTTGTCCCAGTTTGTCAATAGTGATAGCCTGGGCTGGTTATCTGCCTGCTTTTCCAACAGCAAGTCTTCTGTATTGCTCTTGGATTTTCTCCTAATGCTGAGTCAGAGGACACTTGTCCTGTCTTCCTGGGAGTATTCAGGAAACCTCCAAGGAATCTGTCAGCTAAAGATCACGCAAACTTTTATGTAATTAATATTTATTTACACAGAGGTAAGTGAATGGGCAAAAGCCTGTTTCCATTGAAACCAGTAGAAAAAAACTGTGGCTTCAGTGTCAGAGGAGCTAGATGGTCAATTCACTATTACTAGCTATGTGAATACCCCAGCTCCCCAGGCAGCCCTGGTCCCCAGGGTGTGATGGGAATCATGGCGTAGAGACAGAGGCAGCACAGACTCAGGTATGTCCTTACAGAGCCAGTGCTGCCCAGCTCCTGCCTTCCTGTGGCCGTTTTCACAGCTCCTCAAGAACTGACCAGTGGAAGTGCAGCAGCAAACTGGTCCTTGACCATCTCTGGACCCAACTGGCCCCCCATTACCTATTCCATCCAAAGTGTGACGCTTTGCAGGTTACGGGACATCCCTCCCATGGGCGTGACCAAGCAACAGGACTGGGGTCTCAGCAATACCCTTTTGTTGTGTGACTTATGTTCCTGTTCGGTGTCCTGCAGGGTACTATGTAGTCAAGGGGCAGGGTCCTGCAGATTTTCTCACAGGTACAGCTCTTCCTCACACAAACTGTCAGTGTTTATAGCCTCATGGCCTCTTGGTCTTTCCTTAGTTGCGGGCTTCTCAATATTGGAGGAATGTGTTCACCTCTCTCTCTCCCACAGACTGATGCAGTAAGGATTCCCTGTGCCCCTTGAAAACAGTGAAAACAGTGAAAACAGACACCATCCACTTAACTCTCATGGTTTCTGAGTTTATGTAATACTTCATCACCACACATACGGACTGAAATTAGCCAGCAGTTATTGTTTGCATTATTACAGGCAGCCCACAGCTAGGGAGTCAGTATATGGTAGCCAAAGTATGCACTTTGCCACCAATCACAGGTGGTGACAATACAGTGTACACTTCACTGCCTGCTGTCATCACTCTCAACAAGACATTTCAGTGGTGTTGAGCTTTGAAATCAGATTTCAAGGCGACAAGAGCCCTCAGGATTGCGGAATTTAAAGTCAGTCTTTATCTCCAAAGCAGCCTGTGCCATATTTGTGTTTATTCTAGTGCTACATCTGTAATCCTTAAGATTTGCCAAACTGATCGCAAGGTAGCCACAGGGGAAGGGAAAAGGAAAGAGAACAGAGAGATTTAATCAGGGCTATATTTCCAATATCTTTTCTATTAAAAATAAGTTTGCCTTTGCTATGTGAGGACTACAACACAACAGATCTGTCTGGTGCTCTTGAGGCACTGACATGTTGAAAGCCACATCACAGGCACGTCAGTTCCCTGTCTCCACAGGGGAGAGGCTTCTTTCTTCAAATACCCTCTCCTGATTTTTTCTGTGTTGATCTTGAAGGCTTTCACCTCTTCTGTTGCTATTTTCAAAGGGTGAGAGGAAAGATAACATTACAAGGCAGTGTGGGCATGGTTACATGGTCCAGTCCCTGATGAATGCACAATGGCACAGCAAAAACTGAGGGAAGGGAAGGGAAGGGAAGGGAAGGGAAGGGAAGNGAGTTAGCCTTTACTTTCACTTGTGAGAATTCACACACATAACTGAATCACACATTAATAATGAAAAAAGTAACTTCTCCAAAGGAGCATCCTGGTTCCTTGTAGGTGCATTTGTGAGGTACATCTACATTTGCTTTCACTACATGGTGCATTATGTCCCTCATGGGTGGATCTGGCCCACTAAAGTGTGGTGGTGCTCAGGGACAGTCCAGGTTTGCCTCTTTCTATCTGTCAGGAGAAGATGTCTCTAAGATCCGTCTTAGAAGAATCCATAGGCTCAGATACCAAAAGAAGAACTTGGGAAGGTGGGACAGAGCGAGGAAAATAATAGAAACTTTGGTTTAAACATTGACATGTTGTTTTTTCTCCAGGATACAAGAAAAGTGATAATAAAACAATTAGCTCTTTTGCTGATATATTTGATGGCTCAGTCTGGAAAACTTGTAATATAACAAGGCATTTTATTAAATTCATTTGCACATTTTACAGTCCATGGTGAGACAGAGCAGCAGAGCTAATCTCAAGGTGCTTGGGTGGGCTTCTGCCAGACTGCTCTGCCCTCTGTAGTTATAAAGCTTCAGTCAATGAGCACATCATCAGGATACTTCACTGCCACTGAATTTCACCTACACACCCCTGAGGCCAGAAGGATTTCTCTGTGAGCAGGAGTAGTAAAAATTGAACTTTAAACATAAATGAATGTCTACATTTCATTGGGAAGTTAGCCAGGGGCCATACCACTGAAGTGAAGAGCCTGAGCTGTTAATGATGCAGCAAGACAGAAGAAGGTAGTCAGCAGTTGCCAAAAATTTTCCTGGGGAAAATATGCAAAAATCCCCTTAATCTGAAAGTGCCTCAGCACTTTGGCAAAGATATTAAACACAGAGCAGCAAACTGTTGTCCTTCACTTATCTCTGCTTCTAATTCAGTCATTTCATTTACTGTGTATTTGTGTACTGAGCATTTTTATGGGGATCTGCGGGATTTAACTGTTACTGGTTTGGCTGCTGCACTTAATGTCATGCAGCAGCACCTCACACATGGGAATAATTTTAGATATGGTTTTTTTATACAAGTGGATATGGCTTTTCAGTTTGCTTTGTCATAATCTGGGGTAACTCTGAAATACCAAGATAACTGGTGCTTAAGGAAGAAGTCGATCCCTCTGCTCCCTGCAAGCAGAGTCTGTGCTCTGTGGTAGCCACTGGGGCACCTTGTTTGTCTTCAGGCAGCACACAGCAACACAGGGTCTTGTCTTCAATCTTCCTCCTTGAGATGCCTTGATGCACCCTGAGCTCTTTGAATGATTCTCCCGAAACAGAAGAGAGGAGAAGGCAGGATGCCAGCAGTGTCTCCAATGACTTGGTCATTCCAAGCACATTTAAATGACTTTGGGTAACACAGAGCTGGCTCACTGCAGTTTCCAGAATCAGAATTAGGACATGCTTTCAGAGCATGGTCAGCATCCTCTTGTTGAATGTCAAATTGTACCTGCTTTTCATTTGCCGTAGTGAGTAAAGCAACCCTGGCAGCAGCCCACCTATTTTGGCCAGTTCTACAGTGGTCACAGCCAGCACTTTCTTGTAAGTGACCCTGGAGTGGAGGGCAAATAGTGATATAAAAACCTGTGTGCCAGTTTTGAAAGGTTACGGAGACATTTTCACACAGTCTCAGATTTGAGTAGTGATATAAATAGCAGCAGAGTTAGGTCAGCACAGAGCCAAAATGAAACTCAGACCTCACTGTGCTGATCAGCAAAAGGAGGCCATTTTCTCTTTGCACATGCCTTGCTAATTGGGTCCTGTGTGAGGCTGCCCCTGGCCACCAACAGCCTCATCATGGCAGCCTCTGGTCACTCTTCATTGCCTTCCAGTGTCCTCCGGTGTCTGCACTTCTGCATAGAGTCTCTCTGCAAAGTACCCTGAGCCAATCTGGGATAAGTAGACTAAGTGCACCCTTGGAGAACTGATGAACTTCAAAAATATGTATCTCAGATTCTCTAAGTAATGCCGAGGTAAACTTTCATGTCCCATGAGTAGTTTTGACCTGACTGAAGTCAGTGGGAGTTTGCTATTGACTTTAGTGGGAGGAGAATTTTATACCATTTGTGTTCAGCTTCTGCCCATACTGACAATCTCCTTGGAAAAATGTAGCCCGGGGATAGGAAGTGGCGTGTGAAACCAGAAGTAATTGATTTATTTGAGAAGAAACAGAGAATGACTTAGAAATTGAAATAATGAATAGAAATGCCACATGACCTTTAATGATACTTTTCCTTTGACAGCTTTTTTCAAAAAGGCAGGTCTCACCTGTGAGAAGCACACGGGGACTGTCTGGCTAAAGGGGAAACTGTTAGTAGGAATGCCTCAGTAAAACACATCAGTACAGATGCTCCTAAAGCTGCTACATCTGCTTCTTTGAAAAACACTTCTTCCACATCCTCTGCTACAGTGCCAATGTGCACTCTTGGGAAATGGATAAAAGCACACTCCAGATTTTCACATGCCAAAGTGGGAATAATGATTCACTAATTAATCCCTCCTTAACAAAACAACAGAACACTTGAAGAAAAAGAAACAGTAGTAAACACTATTAGGATTTTTCTGCAACACCAGAGAAAAATGGGAACCATTCTAAAATTAGATATGCGTGTGCAGGAGGAACAATATCCTGCAGCATTGCCCAAGATGCTCATGAGATGAGCCTTTCTTAATGGGGATTTGTCTCACGCATGTAATCTATTAAAGAAAAAAAATGAACTGAACACAAAAATTTGCTTCCTAACAGTGTGTTTATGTTTACCCCATTATTAAAAAATTGCTCAAGACTTACATTATCAACAAAAAAAATACAACCTGTATAATCCTTCTAGGGTCAATGATGACGATCAACAAAAAGTAGTGTTGGTTGTGCAAACTGAGGGCTTGGAGGCACTGAACTTACTCAGTTAAGTTTCTCTTAAGACTTCAAAGCATTCTGGAGAGCAGAATACATGCAACGAGACTGTTTGGGTCAGTGCTTCCTTTTTTAGTATTCATTTTCTGTCCTCCTTTTACTAGCTGATTTCCAAAACATTGGCCAACATCTTGGAGCCTAAACACAGACTGCAGAAAACAGGCCATGCAACCATTGCTTGTTTTGGTGCAAAAATAATGAATTTAGTCTGGGGAAAAGAAAAGGGGAGCCTGCTTGTAGCCACATCTCACTCTATCCTGCACAGAAGGGAAAAAACAGTCATCCATCTTATTCTGACATATATAATTTATAATATGTTTATACTTTTTCTTTGCTGACAACTTTAATAAGTAGTTGCCCTACAGTCTTGAATAGAAACTACAGTTCTGGGCTCGGGTTTAACTCCTTCCTTCCAGCTTTGCTGCGACAACTTGTTTTGGGAGAGAGGGACCACTTGGTATATTCCTGTCCATCTTGCTGTTGTTGATATCCTTACCTGATGACAAAGAAACCACCCACCATCGCAGGCCTCTCTGCATACAAAAATTACTGGCCTATCCATCAGTCCAGTGGAGAGGGCTGACAAGACATACTACACTCAAATGTAAAACACATGGCTGCAAAACACTTAGTTTCCTGGCAATAATTAAGAATGCTACTTGGCAGGTTGGCAGCCACATAAAACAACTGTTAGTCAGATTTAAATTTATTGCTTTCCCAGCTTATTGAAATGAAACCCATATTATAAACGTATGTATGAAACAAGGCCTCAGATGATGAAACGACATGCACATAAAGTCTAGGCAGAAGTAAATTGTCTCAGGAGAGCTTTAAAATGTTGCTGTGTCCTAAAGCAAGCAGAGAAAAGTACACCTTCTGGGGTGAGACACCTGGAAACTCACCTGCTTCTCCCGGCTTACTGCCATCGAGCAGACAAAATATCAAAAGCTTCAAAACACTTGCTAATTTTTGTGCAAAACAAAATGGAGAAAACTAATTGCCATTAAGTTTGCTTTCCACTTTACAATTATCTAGGGAGAGCTGCCTTGTGTGAGATATATGTGTGTAGGCAACCTTACTACACCCTTTGCAATTACTGTAAATGAAATAAAACTGTTGTTGGCCACACTTCTGCTGCCTGTGTGCCATTTTACCTGGCCGGAGTGGCAGCCCAGCCCAGAGTTACTGTCCTGGTGATCCCCACGATCATAACCCCTTCCCTTTGCTGATCAACAGGCATCAGCTCTGACCTTCCACAGCCTCCGTCCTTGTTGGTGGCCCAAACAACTCAATCTCTGACCAGCCCACTTCATGAGCCAAGCTCTCCATTCCTCAGCTTGTCTTAGAAAAATCTGATCCATCTTGACTTTGTTTTGTGTGTTTCTGGGAATGAACACAGGCTGCCAGGGAGGTGGACAGCGGCTTCTTCTGTATCATTTGTGAGTCCATGGCTGTCCTGCACCTGAGGGCTGCACAGCATTCCCTCAAACACTGGAGGGGAACCCATACTATTCTGGGTGTCCAGGCAGTGGATTCAACTGCAGCACAACAGTGCTATACATTTTTTTTCCTGCTGGAAAAGGAAAAGTAAAAAAAAAAAAGAAAAGGGAATTTATGATTATCTAGTGCCTGCTTTTACGAGTCCTGAAATTATTTCAAAATTTAGATCCAAATCCTGTAAACACTTTGCCATATGACTGACTTGACTTGCATGAAGCAACACTTGCCAGCTCTCTTTGAGGTTTCTTGTAAAGAAAAGCTCTACATGTGCTAAAGCGTTTGCAGAATCAGCTCCTTGGAGCTAAATTCTTATTTTGAATAGTTTCACTGCTCTTCCTACAGTCACTGGCCTCTTGGGGACATTCAGGCTTCTTTTAGGGTGGAAGAGCTTCGGGTGTTTGGGCTGCAGTAAGCCAATGCTGCACTGTTTGCTGCTCTGAGACCTTCTCTCTGCCCTGATAAGACGCTCAGAAAAAATCTGCCTGCACCAAGACTGACTTTTCTGGTGAGTAACTGTTTTCAAGGGATTCATTGAGCTGATATAACCTTAAGTATATTGAAATCAAAGGTAATCTGGTATTCAGAAACTGCATTAAGGATGTGCCTGATCATCTGTTTGCAAGTTATTGACAGATTTTCCAATGAAGAATGTTTGTAGCTGATTTACTTAGACCTCAATGCATGTTCCTAGGAATGGTACATTGAATTTTTCCTGAAAAGCTGGTGCATATGCCTTGGTACAGCCAACAAGCCATATAATCAGCATGTATGCTCAGTTAGTTTTGCTACTGACTGAGACTGTTGTTGGGGTTTTTTTTCGTTTGGTTTTGTTTTGTTTTGTTTTGTTTGGTTTTTTGTTTTTTTTTTTTTTGTTTTTTTGTTTCTTTTGTTGGGTTGGGTTTGGTTTGGGGGTATTTTGTGTTGGTTTTTGTTTGTTTTTTTGGGTTTTTGGTTTTGCTTTTGATGTATTTTGGGGGGGTTGGGGGTTTTTTGCAGTAAGTATTTACCAAAAAAATCCTCACCTATGCTGGATTTTAAATGAAACCTTCATACATGTTTGTGAAAACCATATGTGCCAAAATGGTAGACACATTCTAAAAAGCTAAAAATAATCAGATTTTGAAAATAATTACTTAAGTGTCCTTTTCTGAGCATGACCATAAGTTCCATCCTGAATAATGGAAAATCAACAGCTTTATCAAAACTGGTATGCATCTGTGGAATGTCTTCGTATCAGTGAAATGCAGCATTTCAAAGAGCAATACTTTCATGAAGCTCCTTGCATGATTATACCCAAATAGTGAAGCTGACAAGGCATCGGTTGTTACAGCAGAAAACAAAAAGCAAATCAGCTCTACAGAAACAGTCATTTTGTCCCTAACAATTTTTTGCTGTCTTTTGTAGTTAATACTTTTACACCATCCTAGAGAGAAACAATTTCATGGAAATGGTGAGTGGTTTGAAACTAAGAATTTTGCATCACAGACTGTGAAATAGCAAAATAGACACCCAAAGAAAGAAAGAAAGAAAGAAAGAAAGAAAGAGCAGAGGAAGACAACATAAAGTAAAAAGAAAGTTGAAAGGGAAGAAGGAAAAAGTCCTGAGGTGGGGGTCAAAAGGAATGGGATAATAGAAGATTCATTTGAGGAAAAAAAGTAGAAAAGGGGTAAACACAGTGTAAGGCAGTTATAAATTGATGTAATTGATGTGCCCCCCCCCCCTTTTTTTTTTTTAAAGGAAGCTTAATTCTAGGATGTAACAATAAATAAAAAGCACATAAGCATTTTCTAGGGACACATGTATATACACCTCTGTACAGATAGATGCACTTGCACCCAAGTGGACATCTTGAGCAGCCTATAAAACTGTGCCACAATCCCCTCCAAAAAACCACAACTGTAAACTGTGCACAAGCACACATGGCTGCAGTAAATGAAGACCAGTTGTGATAGATGGTTCTTGACTGCTTAAAGATGTTGCCCAAACAGACAGCTTTCATCCCTTCTAGCCTGCCTGCCACAGTGGGAAAAGTACAAGGAGAAGGACAACAAAGTCCAGAGAGGAAAAGCTTGCCCAGAGGCCTTCATATGGGCATAGGGAGGAGAGAGCAAAAATAGTTGTGGAGTAAGTAGTTATTAAACTAGCTACCTGGAATGTCAAATGAAACAAGGCAGTAGGATGAACAGAGAAACTTTTGGATGTACAACAAAACCATCCTTCTATGTTATATGCAAAGAAACACGGGAAAAGATTGCTGATAAATCTTTCAGGAAAACATTGCTTTGGGCTGGTACGTAGACCCATATGTTTAGATGCTACCGCAAAAAAAAAAGCCCCGAACCTCCTCTGCCCCCAAATCCACCATGAAAACAAATGGAGGAGCAGAGAAATAAGGGTAATCAAAGCAGTACAAAACCAGACTGTTTTCTCCCCTTTTTTCTTTGACTTGTGCTTAGCTGAAGCACAAGAATGTTTGCTGATATAGGAACTGCATTTCTGTTGCAATTCCCTGCTTTGATTTGTGAAGATTTTTTTTTCAGTTTTGTCACTTTAGTCTGAAATTTCCCAATAAACCCTCTTTGCTTAAGAAATAAAAAGTTAAATCTTTCTGATGAAAGGTGTTGAGGCAATTCTGAAAACAATGATAAATTAAATTTTTTAAAAGTTGACACATTTTCCCCATTTCTAAATACTAGGTCTTGTACTTATGTGTGCTCCTGAGTCATGGTTTTAGGGGTTTTTTTTAAAAAAGAGTTGCCCAGTGTAGACACTAACTTTTTTTATTTTGTGAATGTTTTGAGTGGGGGTTTTTTGCTAAAACTGTTTTGTTGTGGGGATAAGGAGTTATATATCCTCCCTGCCTCCTGAAACTTTTGAATTTCCCCCATCTGATACAGACTCAGAGTCTGCTTTCTGGCAAGTTTCCAGCTGCCAACTGAAGTTCCAGTCAGTAATGGCATTCTCTTAAAATATGTCAAGTGTAGAAGTTTTATGATGCACTGTATACACGTGCTACTAAAAATTTGCAGCAGAGCAAGTCATTTGTAATGAACTTTTTTCACATGTGAATTATCTGCAGACAGACTGACTTTTTTCCCCCTAATCTGATTTATTATTTGCAGTTTGTTTCCAATTTCCACTGGTAATTTTTGATCTGCACTTTTTCCCCTCCACCATCTTTTCGTTTTGAAATTCTGATAAAAATTTGAAGTGGGGTCTTTCAGCTGGTTATTTGGCTTGTGTTTTGTGATCTGATTGGATGAGGGAAGTTCTCTAGGTTTGTATTTCCGGTGGACATAACCTCATCATAAGTTAGATACTAACATTTTATATGCCATAAAGTTTGCTTCCATCTAAGAAAAGACAAAAAGCACAACATAGGCTAATCAAAACTTGTGCTCAAGTTTAAAAAGGAGTTTGTGCTTTGTTACAAATACAGACAGGTACTTTTCTAAATTGTCACAGACTTAGGGTCTGCTAAAAGCAAGAGATGCTAATATTTGCTGTGATTAAATTGCAGTTTGCAGAAAGATACCATTTGCTATAACAGAGTTATAGCATCACCAATAAATAGGGCCTCTAAACCACTGTGGCTTCATTGGACATTTACATTTTCTATTGATCTGTGACAGTGAGAGCAGAGGATGTGAGAAAAGCCAGTTTTTCACTTTTTTGGGAGGCGGAGGCAATGCCCGCCTTTAGAGGGGTCTGTCGTGGCATGTACACCAGCCCCAGGGGTGCAGGATAGCTGTGGGGTGGTCGTTGGCTGGGGACGCAAAAGCAAGGCAGAGACCACGAATGGGATCCCGTGTTCCTGGACGTCAAGCAAATGTTTAATGTTGAGGCATGCTTTTTGTCAATCAAACACATAAACCACTGTTACTGTTACTGGGACTGCATGAGCCCATAAAGATGCACTTTTAAACCTTTAAAAGTAAGGTTCCGTAATTACATCTCATAGAACCCTCCAGGTCCCAGGGGTGTCTTTCTGCTTTTAAGATACCCAAGGTGGATGAGGTAAAGGAGAAAAAACCCTTCCTTAAAGCTCTGAGGGCAGAAAAATGCAAACGCTCTCCAATTCCATGCACGAGATCTCTCAAGCCTTGATTTATTGGCTTTAATAACTGTAGGATTTCTCTCTGCTTTTTGGCTTGAGAAATTGAAGCCATGAGGTTGTGAGAATGTCTTTCTTCCAGAATAATCTGCTCTAGTGCCAGTCATTGGGGGAAGCCAGCAGGCTCACTTTGTTTGGGCTGCAGGATCCTCTTTATAAACTTCTTTTAAATCTAGCTTGATCCTAAAGCAGCCTCCTTTCGCAACAAAAAGGCCTCTTCTGGGTAGCAAAAGGTGAAGCTCTGCCTTACAAAAATGTGCGAGTGACTTGGCTGTAGTTGGTGTTGTGTAATAGTTTTATGACGCCACCACCACGCTTCTTCGTGAGAAAGACAGCTGAGCTTCAGGCTACCACACTTACTTTCCTGGAGGTGCTGCAGGTCAGACACTGTGCTGGATTTCTTCTGGAAATATTGATGGCTCCTATTGGAGAAATAAATGAAAAGAGGAATTGCATGGACCTCAACTCCCTACCAGTCTGGAGGTGGAGGACAGTGCCCCGAGGCAGCTCCCACCACCTGATTTCACTCTGCTGCCACATGCCCAGGGCACAGGACTATTTCCAGCCACATACAGGGTATCCATTCCTTGCCCACTGGGTTTTGGCAGGATTTCTCCTCTGCTGCGGTTTGTTTCCAACTGGACCTGCAAAATCCCACTTTGGATTTTTGCATTGACAGTGAAAGGATTTAGAGACAGTGTCAGAAGTGCAGGGAGAAAACGTTGACAATGCTGTATAGTGTAGTCACTGGATAAACTGCATTATTTTCCCAGGTATATCTTTAAACTGAAACAAGCCCCAGAGGTCAGAGCAGCACTTTTTAAAATTCCCTATCAACTGAAACCTACAGGGGTCCATGGGCCAGCTCCATAGACACAAAGCTTTCTACTGTCTTCTCCAGTCTGATGTGGGCAGTTAACATCGGTTGAGAATTTTCCAACAAAACACTCTGTTGTTATAAAGTGCCAGGTCATTGGTACTAGTATTTTCATTAGAAGAAAGGTTTCTAAGATCTAAGATTAAACTTTTGAGCAAAGCAAGAGAGCACATGGCAAAATAACTTGCATTTCAGGGCACTCCAAACTGAACTAGATGGAGTTGAGCCTGGAATTGTGTTTTTCCTATTACAGGTGAATTTTGAAGCACCAGGCTTGGAAGACAGATGTTAGCTTCTTTTTTATGGGAAAGCAGAGCTGGTGGGCCTGAGTGTTGCAGTCATTAGGATTTAATAAACCTGGGCCTTCACAAATAGGAAAACTTTCCTACCCAGTTCTCTAATGAAAAGCTTGAAAAATATTCAGTAAAAAAAAGAGGTCTAATTTGCATTTTATGTCTGTCCAACTGTTTATTTATATGTATGAATATCTGTTAATAAGGGAAAAAAGGGAGGAATTAATTCTGATCTAATTATACATTGTTTTAGGAGCAAAAAAAGAAAAAAGAAAAAGCCAGGAAATTCCAAGCTGAGGTTCCCAGTTGACAGTACATCTGCCACTTGCATCTTGATACACTTTTTGTTTCCCATGACAACAAGGATTTCCATTTATGAGGACTCTCTTTAACTTTGAATTTCCTGACTTTTGTCAGGATGGGGAACAGTTTTAATGCTCTACATGTAATGAGCAGTTTTAATCTCTTGGTTGATTATTGAAGACTAGCCTAACATTATTTTACACACCCCTACACATTTTCAAGTTACTAATTTCAGGGCTCAAGCACAACTAGACTTTCCTGAGCTGGCACTACCACTTTGGCAAAGAGACCTGGGTGCACTGTGCACCTTCTTTTCTCTGCAGGAGGGCTCCTCTCTACTTGCCAGGCGGGTTTCCCTGGCCCCTGGCTGATACAGCCTCTCAGGGTTTATTTGCAGTGTGTGATAATCTAAATTCCTCATGAACACCTTCCATCACTCTCTTGCTGATCCGTGTCCTGTTCTTTTGACTGAATTACATTTTAAAGTCCCTCCTGGTTTCCCTCAGTCGGGTCTGATGCTGTCTGCTACGAAATGACCCTTGTCCTGAGTGACTATCACTCATGTTTGCCCTAAAACAATACAATGTACCTATAGCGTTAAAGCAAATAAGCCACATGTCATATTAGCAAGTATGTTAAAGACCAGCAGACCAGAAAAGACCCACCTCGTATTGTCTTATGATTAATATTTAAATATTTCTTCCCTCAGAGGTGGGAACTCTTGGATGCAGTCTGTGTGGCCCTTTCCCACCAGTCCTGAGTGACCAATAATTAATTTATGCTGAATGTAATTACTCCCTTGTTAACAGTAGTTTTTCTGCACTTTCTCTCAGCTGGCTCTGGAGACGTACATGTTGAGTGTGATGTATGACTCCTGGCACAGAATGAAACCCTAGTCCTGTGAAAAGACATAGATAAAGTAAGGCTGCTCCATTACTCGCTAATGAATTTATAGACTCACCGCTCTTATCTGAAGTGCAGCAGAGAAAAATTCTTAGAGGCTATTAGTGTAGTCTTGAAATAAAGATATTGGGACTTGGGTTTAGCCATCCTTCTCTGTCCTGTCACTTCAATAGGCACTTCAAAACAACAACAACAAAAAAACATTTTTAATCTAAAGGCAGGAGAGCAAGACAGATAGCTGCTGTGGCCTGGGATGCACATTCGCCAAGAAACACCAGGGCTGGAAAAGCAAGGGATAATGAAAGCACTTCCCACATGATGATCCATTAATGGCACATAGGCGTGCGCAGAGCAGCGCAGGGCAGCAGGGGATGTATTACAGACCCTGAGCTGCTGCAGCTATTGTGTTTCAAAGCAGTAGTCATGTTAATGTGTTGCTGGCAGGCAGACCTAGGCCTTTCTGGAAGGCGCTATAACAGCTTCCTAGAAATTAAAGACAGAAGGGGCTGGCAGATCATATACCCTGTCCTCCTAAACACTGCAGGCTGCTAGGATTCATGCAAATATCTTGTACCACTACCTGTTAAGGAAAATATTTCAACCTTAGAAAGATGACCTCGGTGTTAGCAGCAGAAGAGATCCAGGACCTGGTGCCTCCTGGATGAGAGTACCTTGTGCTGGTGAGGTACAAAGCAGGTTTAACAAGCTCACACAATTCTCCTGGACAAATATTATGCCCCAGGCCACAGGGGTAAGTAGATAACCCCCAAGACACAGTAAGTCTGGTCTAGAAGAGAAATTCTTCATCAGCTGAAAGGTCAACATGCAGGCTTGGGCTTGCGGACAAGGCACATCAATAGTGGTGGGAGTTCCACATGCCCATCAGTGAAGGGGATTATCCAGTGGAAACTGCGTGGAGAGGGAATCAGAAGCTTAGGAGTTGAACTATTGAAGGGGAGAGGTGGGAGGAAATCCTTCATGATGTTACCACATGCAAAACTGCTTGTTTTGGCAAATGTGTGGGAAGTTTCTTGAAGGCCAATTAAAAAATTACATGTGTCAATAACCAGCTAGCTGTTGTGCAGGAACCTGTATTTTAAACCCTAGGGGGGTAACAAAGGCCCTGTTGCAGTCTGCTGGGTAAAATTTGATTTATACCAGTCAGCAGACCCTAGAGAGCTAACCTGATACTGCCACAAACTGAACGGGGTCGACAAGAAGATCCCTAGGAGGATGGTGGGAGGGTCAGATGACAAGGGCTGTTGGCTTCAATATAAGTTGGAAAGAGCAAATGTGAGAAAATATTTACCGCCGAAATCATCAAAGCAAGCACTAAGTGGTTATACAGGAGGCAACTAGGAAAGGCATTGCTCCAAGGGGTGGCATTGGCCTGTCGGGGATACTTTGTCTAAGAAACTGTGCAAGAAGGCAACAGGTCACACTGGGATTGTGGCACTGGTCTGCAAATCTCCAGCACTCTTCTTTTGGTAATACAGGCAAGCAGGGTCAGGAGAGATGATTAAAGCCATTTTACCCTCCTGCAGCCAGAAAAGCCACTACAACTCTCCAACTGTGTTTTAGAGAGAGTGACCGTGAAAGGGTGCTGCCCAGTCTCAGATGGTCTGATCACGTGGCATGTTGGCCCAGCCACACTCACATGGTGGAGTGTGAGGGAGACCAAATCTGTGCTTCAGATCTGCTCTCCTTTTCTTTCCCTTATTGCAGGCTTCCTCCTGGTTTGTCTTGAAGAAAATTGGATTTGGCTTCTGTACAACCTGGAAAAGGGGCAGGTTTTCACTGGGGGCTGGTGGGGATGGAGGAGGTGGGTGGTCGGAGGTCTCAGTCGGGGCATCCCGGCAGGGCTGGCAGCCATGGGGCTGCTATGAGGCTGCCTGGCAGGACACAAGTGACTACATTTTCCTCCCTTCTTCGTGGCCTGGCTTAGTGCACAGGGCTCCTGACCACAGCTGTGGCTTTTTTCATGGAGAACAAAGCCCTTTTTATTTCTTTTTTTTTTTCTTTGGATTTTGCTGTTGGAAAGGAGCTAGAAACTGTTTGCACCAGGAAATACAGGCTGAAGAATGAGTGTGTCAGCCCGAGTCCACTTGGCAGGGCTTCTCTGACTGCCAAAGTGAGGCGGCAGTGCATTAGGAGGTCTGCTAATTGTCAGTGAAGACTAAGTGAATAGCTGTGGATTAATTGAGAGCTTCTACTATTGTTTTTCCAGAAGAAAACTTCTTGCTTCTAAGAAAGAGCTGGGGATGGTGTTCTGCTCAAGCACACACTTTTCTTGGTCAGACATTCACCAGGTCTTCTGGGACTATACAAAAATGTATGGAGATATCCAGAAATGTCCTTTGCCATTGAATTCTCATCAGTACAATGTCAAATATCAGACCGGTCATTTTGCTTTCGGAGACTGTCATTATTACGTAACCCACAATTAAAATGTCTCTTTAATGTAAAACATGAACACACTAATGAGCTGGATGTTTTAGCAGAAAGAGAACTGACTTCATGTTTTGAAAGGAAAAGACTTCCTGTAATGGACTGTCTCTAGTGGGCAAGGAATTACAAAGCACCTCCTGGAAGAACAGTGACAAACACAAGTAAAACAGGGTAAAGCCCACTTGCTCCCCTAAATTAGGTGTAAGATTTTGTGTCATCTAAAGCAGAGATCACAGTGTATCAGATTTAAAGCAAGGCAAGGTCTCCGTCCCTGACAATGAAGGCCTCTGCCAGGAGAATTCTGTCTGAAAGCAAAAATCCATTTTGCACAGCCAACAACCCCTGTACTGCCAGCAGCAAAAGGATTTGGCATCAAGGTCCTGAAATGGGGCAACTATCTGCAGTACAGGCTTTGACAAAAGAGAAGCAGTATATCTTTTCAATTATTTTATGCGGGTGGCTTTCATTTCTTAATCTTTATATCATTTAATATTTGTAATGCCACAGTTTCTGCTGTGCAATGGCTGAGAGAGAAGAAATGGTTCATTTGGGTAACATGGGAATTTTTTTGGCATTGCTCAACATTTACATCTAAGCTGAATGTGCAAGAATTTTTTAAGCATTAAATCTTACAAGAGGAAGGAAAAGAAAGAAGAAAATTTTTCCTTTTCACACCACACCAGATCTAGTTGAGACTGGATACATGGAGTAAATACCAAGAGTGAAATTCTAGCCCCATTTAAGTTAATGGCAAAATTCCCATTGACTTCAGCTGGGCCAGGATTTCACCCTTTGAGTATTTCCAGCTCAACCAGAAGCAGGAAATGCTGGAAAGCTCTTGACAGAGCCTATTCTCATGATATTTCCAGTCCAGATTTTCAGGCTCTCTTACTCTGCATTATTTTGATCACACAGTAAAATAAGAAGGGTGTTGGGAATATGCTGTGCTGGAAATACATCGGAAGGTAAATGTAATAATAGAGATGAGATTGAAATTAAAAAGGAAAAAGGATGAATGAGGTGGCTTAATGTAGAATGTGATATAGTGAGTTTTGGGTTGACTTTATTTGCTCACTATTACATAACAGAATGGTTGTAACGTTCTGTGGAAATGACATATGAGCTGGTACACTACACTTATATAATTTTCACTGAACATAACTCCTGCACAATGTGGAAATCAGATCTTTACCCCAAGTTGCACTGTTGTGCTGTAGCTGCACAAAATGCTTTCCCAGAGCTCCTCAGTGCTTCTGGTGAAAAATGCCTCAGGAAGTACAAAAGCTGCAGAATACAGTAGTCTTTCATGTACAGGTAATTAAAAGGAAATACAACTGCTCTGACCTGAAGGCTTTGGGCAGGAAAGGGGCTCTCTCTGCCACCATCTGTTGGCGAATAGGGGGAAGAAAGTGTGTTGAATGTTGTCATCTCAGAGACCTATCCACACCTCAGCTGCACAGATGCTCCCCGGAGTAAAAGTTTTCTTTTAGTTGCAATATCACAAAGGTGACGTGGCAACACAGAGACTGCATCTGCATGCATCCCTACCCAGAATTCCTCTGCATGTTTCAGAGGATTGTTCTACACCAGCACAAATGGTATCTCAGCCCATCAGTGAAAGGAACAGGAAAAGAACATTATTTTAAAGGAAAGAGTTAAAGGAAGGACTCCCAGAGCAATGTTTGGCTTCAGTTGTGCCTCCCCAAGGGATCCTGTGCACCCAGCAAAACTTCCTAGTGTCCCAATATGAACACAGTCTCTTCCTGCCATGGGGTTTCACTTTGACATGCCTTACTGCCTTTCTCATGGTTTTCCTAAAACCAGACCTTAAGAATTGCCTGCTTTGGTTCAAGTTTTCATCTGTGTTCCCACAGGCTACAATCCACCCTGAGTGCTACTCTCACTTCCTTTTCGAAGGGAGGGTGGCTACAGGATTCATGTTTCTCTTTCCCTCTCCCATCTTCCCCTCACTCTATGAACCTTAATTTCTGTGGGAAAATTGCCTTTGGGATGGAAACACAATCTGTGTCTAACCCCAGGGCTATTTGTTACAGCAGAATAGTCAGTTCATGGGTCTTTGGATATTCTAGGTGTCCATAATGTCCCTCATGTTTCCAATAATTTTCAATAAATGTCATGTTCCAAAAATATCCATCTCTCAGGTAACTTTTTCCTAATTATCCACTAAATACAGGCAAAATCAGTATGCCAGGGTTAGTCTTAGGCAAATTTAGGAAGCATGCCCTAGGCATGAGGATTACATCTATCAGAGCTCACATTAGGATTTTGGCCTTCACTAGCCTCTGAGAGTAGCCACAGTGTATTTCACTGGGTAAAGAGAAGGCATTGATGGTGAAGCACATTTTGTCATTTACTGAGTTACTTCTATTCCAAGAGAAGTAACTGTGTACAATTTCTGGAAGATTCAGTCCTGATTTAAAGATATGAAAAGGCAGACTGTCCCTGATCTTAAGTCTTTTCAGAACAATAATTGTGAAAAAGTAATTGGGTTTTTTTGTTGTTTTCATTTGACTGTCTTTCAAACTTCCAGCAATTTGTTCTGGGCATGCCTTTATTTGGTTCTTTAGTAAGTGGAGTTAAAGTAAACCACTGGTTTCTCCTGGTGAAGGTATTACCCAGTGTAATCAAGTGGCTTCTCAGTCTTCTTCTTGATAACTTAAACAGATTGAATTCTTTGAGTGCTTCAGTGTGGGGAGCTTTCTTCCGTCTCTGAATCATTTTTACAGCTCTCTTCTGCACCTTCTCCAGTTTTTCAATATCCTTTCTTATAATGTGACCATCAGCAGCCCATACGGTGCTGCAGTATCTGATTAATAGGCTGTAGATAAATTTCCTTGTCTGTTTTCTGAAACCTACACTGAGTCCCCTTTTACTTCGAGTAAAATCCTTGCCATTCCCCTCACAGGCAGGAGGCTGATCTGCATGAGCTGAGGCAGGCAGGGGCAAACGTGCCCTGCCATCAGTGTGACGCAGCCAGCTATGGGCTGTCTCAAACCCAGCCAGGGAGCAGGCTCAGTGAGCACAGAAATATGCTCTGGGTCACAAACCTGGCTAGAGGTTGCTCCTGTTAACTTGGGCTCAGCTACAGGCTAACTTGGCAACACAGTTTCTGGGCAGAGCATAGGGAGGGCAAACTCCTGCCTGCCAGAAGGCTATGGAGAGGTTCTTGGGGTTTTTTTTGTCCTAATAGTGAGGGCAGAGGCTTCAATCTGTTAAGATATTTAGTGGTGAAGGTATTTAGAAAAAGAAAATCTAAGGACAGGTATTTAGTGAGCCTAGAAAGGTTGGGCGAATAACCTTATTTCTCTCTTTAAAAAGCCAGGTTTATTCCTACTGACAACACCTTACAAAAACTCTTACAAAACTGCATAATGTGAGAGGAACTCCCTGATTTTGTTGGTAGAAGGCTTGCATGAAATGATTTGTCAGTCTGTAGGTGCAGACTACACATACACCTATTTAACAGAGCAGGATGACATTAAGTGACTATTTCAAAGAAATCTTGCCATGCCTTTCATTGCTAGCATAGCTTTCAGTTTTTTAATATAGCTACAGCTTCTAAAAGCAAGAATGAAAGGAGGAAGAAATGATAGCAGCTATTCTTCATAAAGGGAACAACTCATATGTGAGAGAACGGTCACAGGGCTATCAGAAAAAACATGTGAAAAAACCTGGTTTTAAACAGCACAATAAGAGATGAACAAGGTGCCTGTAGAGCAGATCCCCAGCTACCCTTTTTCCTGGGTGCTGGGGCAGAGATGGCCTTGGGTTGGTGCTGTGCCCATCTGTCTTGGGATGTCCATGGCACAGCAGCCAAGGAAGAGCCACATCTCTGATGACAGTGGCTCCTCAGACCTCATCTGCGACATCTGCTGCTGCAGACTGTAGGCTGAAGTTAGAGATGCAGCACAGGGCCCTGAGAGGAGACAAGAAAATGAAGTAAGACAAAAAGTGCTTTGGCCACCCACAGTAGGGTGAATAGTGGTTCTGAGTCTGAGAGAGCAGACTCACCCTAGGAATAACTGAAGGAGAAAAAGGGAAATGTATGGACACAGTGGAGCAAAAGGAAGAGCAGGGATCTTAAGCATAGAAAGGTGCCCTCCAAGAACTGGAGAGGCCTGAGGCAGCAATGGGCTGCTGTGTTGGTGTTTCTTGTTAAAAAGATTTAAGGAAGGAGCATTCCTGCCCAGCCTTACAGCCTGAAGCCTGCAGTTCCGAGGAGTGAAGCTGACTTGTATCCACTGCATGCCAGCTCTAGGGGTAAAAGAAGGAAGGTGCTCCTTTCCTCTGACTGAAAAATATACATTAGGCAAGACTGTGCCTTAAAATACAACCACAAACTGTGATAAAAACAGCCCAAAGCCAAACCCAAACTTTTTTGGACATGGAGGCCTCTATTAACATAAGAGATGAAAACCAGAATCTGATCTGGCCTATTTATCCCCCATTAAAAGCCAGTGTCAGGAAACCCACATTGGTAGGGCTTGGGCTCAAACTGCCTGGATTAGGAATGCAGCTATCAGCTCAGGAGATGAAGACTGATGTGCTTGTGATCCTAGATGCACGGTTTAATGCGAGGGCATTTTCTGTGGGCAAGCCTGATGCTCAGTCGACACTGAATGAGAGGGAGCTCAGGAACAGCTCTGCTGTGCTTTTCCACTGCAGGAGCATTACAGATGGAGTTTCTCCTTCAGTGCACTCCCAGACAATTTGCTGGTTTTGTCCAGTCCTCCTTAGTTAATCATTTATTTTCCTCTCAGATGTTTCCTTGTACATGCCTGATGCATCCAAGTACATTCCTGAAAACATCTACTTTCCCGGTCTAGAAAAGTGTTAAGAGTATTGAATGATAATATTGGGACTTAATTTCTTAAAGCGAGCTACAATGAAGGTATTGGTGCAGGATGTTGGAACGTTTGCCTGTGAATAGTGGTGGGGATTATAATTTCATTTGTGATGCATAGAAACACAAATACATCTGTAGGTAAGACCTGTGGTCATTGGCAATGAACAATGTTAGTAGCTCTCCTCACTCCTCATTCAGGTGAAGAGGCATCTGTCTCTGCTATGACCACCACCTAACAAACGAGATAGAGGCCTTGCACAGGGCAGCTGTTTGGGACTGATGTGCCATGTGGGACCTCAAAGATGCTTGTTGAATATGGAAATTTGGAGCAAAACTTCATGCAACTAAACCACAGTTGTTACAAACAACCTCACAGGCTTTAGATAGCAGATGTTCTCTTTCAAATCTAGGTTGCTTGGTATTTTAGACAGTTGTTTAAACTTAATCTTTGTCTGGGTGGACTTAAAAAGCCATATTGTTTAGGGAAATAGTCTGTTAATTTTGGTTGCATTGTATTTCTGGAAGAAGAAAAATTGAGAGGTTTTTAATGCACCTGATCTGAATTAGAAACAAAATTCAAAGACCTCATGAGAGGTAGATGGAACATTTCCCTGTCAACAATTCAGAACTTCTAGACATATTCAAAACTGTTTTTTCTTTTTTGAAAGGCTTTTATTTTAATGCTTGCTATCAAACTTTGAAAATATTCTTCCATCTCAATACCTTTATTTTGAATATAAGAAGAAAACTTTTGGTCATCTCTTAGGAGAATGATCATGTTTTCTAACAACTTCTGCAGTTTGAAAAGAGAAACTAAAGTCTTCTATTTTAAAGGAAAAGGATTCTGCCAAATCTTCCCCCTTTTTTTTTGTATCAACAGTCTCAAGGTTTGACTTAGATAGCTCTTTTTTATTATTTCTCTGGAAAAGGCCAGATATTTTTTCTAAAAACATATGCATTGCTACTAATACTTTGGCTTTGATGCAGCAGGATTTTTCAATAAAAATACCTGAATTATTCCAATAACTATTAAGTATATTTATTTGCCTCAAATCCTCCTTCATCTCTTGAACAAAAACCTTTCAAATTTTTTGAATGCAGAATGAGTTCACAGCTGGCCTCCTCCTGCTGTTTGTTTTTAAGAAATAATACGTGAATATTGTATTGTTTGTGAGATCATAATGCTCAGATTACGGCTGGTACAGATTAGTGTTATTGCTAAAACTGGCTGTGTTCTCTTACTCAAGCTGAGCACCTCAGTGAGTCCTGCAGATAGGCATGTGAAGTTACATGGAGCTGGGGCTTTCTAGATTTCTGCTAAGGTTTACACTTTTTTAATTTCATCATTGTCCGGGGGAAAAAATGGTTCAGTATAGAAAACTGTGACATGGTCGAGTTGGCTTATAGGTAATGTGATGATTGAACCTGGAGGCAAACATGGTAGCTGAAAAGAGAGTTCTGTGCATTTGTTTGGTTCTATTTTATTTTTAGATATTTTGTTATAAAAAGGAAGACTTAAAGGTCCTGATTTACAAGGATGACATATCTATGCAATAGCAGTAATTACAGCTGGAAAAAGTAATTTATCAGTTTAGCTCCAGAAAGGCTTAATTTTATAATCCTCCTCTTTCTCATCTGGTTCTCCCTTCAAACTTGTTGCGTTTCCAGGACAGACCATTTTTTAGTCTTTTATTAAAAATATTGTGTATTCTTTTTTTACTTTTCAAGGATATATGTTGTCTTAGAAGTTTGTATCACCAGTCAAAATAATGCCATTGCTTCTGAAAATATTTTCATTTTCTGACATGTACAGAGGTGCCAAAAAGCAGTGCTGACAACTTCATCTCTCACATTCCACAAATCTTATCAAGATATATCATCAGAAAACCACACGGGCTATATCCGGACTCTGACAAACCTGAAACATGGCCTGTCAGCCACAGATAAGGCTTGAAATGTTGGTCAGTGAAAAGGTGATAACAGCAACAAGGATCAAATGCTTGTACAACTTCACCTTTAGAGAGCAGTGGTTTTTGGCTGAGCCATGACATTGGAGCAATCTTTGCTCTGCCTTCACCGGTATCCCGACGTGCTGCATGCTGCAGGTCGGACACACAGCATGGCCACAGTGAGGGCCAGAGGTAGCCCATGTTTTTGGGAGAAGCCTTGTGCAAATGTAAACCTCATGGGTCACGAGGAGCGCTGAAAAGCTCCACTGAAAGCCTGGCGCTTTGTTCGAGGGATCAAAAGGATTGTGGTGGTTTTTTCTTCCAAAAGTGGGGGAAAATTGCAAAATGCCACAACAGAAAAAATAAATGCACCCCATCCCTTCCCCCTGAAAACCTCCTACAGGAGGTCCTGCCACCTTTTTAGTCCTCAGAGAAAAAATCTGAAACAAAAATAAAACTACTCAAAACCATTCCACAAAACAGTAAACTGGCTCTGAACTTATTTTTGGTTAATTTTGGGATTTAAACATATCACTATTATTGTAAAAAAAAATTGAGTTCTTAAAAAATAATTTATAATCATTTGCTTAATGGTGCTTTCCCCATGCCATCAGTTTCCAAACAAAGCTTAGTTTATGGCTATCATAAGAGATTATGTTCCTTTACAGTTGCAGTATTTCTTCTATAATGATTTATTTTAAAGGGCTTTACCATGATAGCTCTCCAACTTTGTTCCTTCCTGTATATCACTGTTCAGGGTCAAAAGCTGGAAAAAGGGCTGGTCCCAGAGGCCTAACATATTTCACCAGTGGAGACTCTGGCTTTTCACTTCTCCTTCTCTCCTCATCACTTTATGCTTAAAGAATAACAGATGTGGAAACATTTAGAAAAGAACTAATTGAATTTCACATAACACAATTTAGCATTGTTTGAGGAAGTACCTAAATCAACAGCACATTTTCTGAAAGGCCCAGCGTTTCCTAATTAGAACACCAAACGTGTGACTAATTGGCCACACTTACACCAAAGGCTCTGTCGCAGATGAACGGCTGCCTATTCATCTTAGCTAAACTTAGGCCAGCGGTTTGGCTGTGAGGTAACTGTGGTTGTTTTAAATGAGCTGTGCCAAACATAACGGGGAAACTCAGCAATGGTAGGAGAACAAATCTATGTAAGAGCAGAGGAGTAATCAGGACACTTACAGTCCGGCAGCACCCGGAGGATTACCAGGAGATTATCAGCACATAAATTATTGGATTCTTTGTGCTCTGTAATTGGGAAACTTAATAGCCTGCTCTTTATCATGTCTACTCCATTGTCTTTAAAAGCTCAGCATCTAATTAAAAAGTAAACTGATATTATCAGGCAAGGCTCCACTCTGCCCAGCTCTTGCCACTGCTGGGTCTGGTTTTTGCATGCAACTGCATGCTTTCTTTTCTTCCTCTCTTCCTTATTTCTTTCCATGCTTGCCTTCTTTTTATTTTCTTCTTTCTTTCTTTCTTTCTTTCTTTTTTCTTTCTTTCTTTCTTTCTTTCTTTCTTTCTTTCTTTCTTTCTTTCTTTCTTTCTTTCTTTCTTTCTTTCTTTCTTTTCCTTCCTTCCTTCCTTCCTTCCTTCCTTCCTTCCTTCCTTCCTTCCTTCCTTCCTTCCTTCCTTCCTCCTTATCTCCTCCCATCCCTCCTTTCCTTATTCTTTCCTTCCTTCTACTCTTTCTTCTTTTCTTGGCAGATCCAGCCACCATAAAAAAATGAAGTACAGTGTACCAAAGTGTTTCCAACTGGAACATGGCATTGGTGCTGTGAGCATGCCTGCTTATGCATGTTGCTTCAGGAAGTCCCAAGGCTGGCTGCTGAAGTTTTTTGATTGTTTCCTATAAAATGATGTATTAGCTTGAAAATAAGCACAAAAACAGTGGGATTTGGGGAATAGGATTAGATGGTTTCATCTGTACATGCTAATATCCTTAATTTTAGATAGGCTCACCAGATGTTTTACAAACAGGTTCTGAGAAATTCAGCACCCCAAGATTAGAGACTTTTTTTTTAATCGTTACCACAGCCTTCTCACCTCTATACCTTCTGCTAGCTCCGAAATATGCCTCCTCTTCCCCAATGCAAGATCCCTGCAGCCACCAAACATGACTGCTGTAGTCCTGGTCACGTCCTTGTGGTGCCTGGCATGGGGGCAAAGTTTCCCACACACATAATCCTCATCCTGCAAGCAGCTGAGGACTTTTTGCCATGTGCTGGAGAGCAGCCAGGGGAGATGCAGCTGGGACCTCCTGCCCTGCCCTGTTCCCCCGATGTACCCTCTGTAGTGTAGCCTGCCCTGGCCAGACAAGCTGACTGGCTGTGCTGATCCCAAATACTGGGAGGAAAGAGAGGGTCTGAGCAGAAGACTTTTTGTGGAGGTGCACAAAGCAGCTGCATGTTTTGTTTGCTTGAAGGACGAGCACTCGTGGCCTGCACAACCCCTTCTGGTCACAGTACTCATACACTGTACTGGTTTGATGGAAATTTATTTCCATGACTTGTGCCTCACATAAATAAAAGAGGGGGTAGAGCTGCTGAGTCTGCTAAGGTCCTTGTTTAGCAGTTCTTGAGTGGTAATTTGTGGATTGCTGTTGGTAGGAAAGCTGCTTCAGAAAAGCTGAAGCTTCCAGAATAAAATGTAAAGAAATATTGTGCAAAATGATGGGAGTTTCAGATAAGTGCAATAGCTGTCTTGCTCTGAAACACTATCTGCATTTCTTAGCTATCTGCTTTTACTCTTGATGGGGTTCCTTTGCCTCAACTCTCTCTCTCTCTCTCTCACTAAATTTTAAGGACAATGTTGTCCTTTCAGGTAAACCTGCTGTATTAACGAAGATGAAAACAGCCCCATAATGTCAGTACATGTTACAGTGGACAAGCTGCAATCCAGCTCCCACAGTGAAAATTTAGTCAGCCTTGGTCCCCCCAGCAGAGTCTGAGAAGCTCAGAAAGGAGAAGCAGCCTGTACCTGCCCCATACAAATAAAACCTTACCAGAGAAAATGGTTTTCCTTAAGAAGAAATTACTGCAGATGGGCACTGGAGGGAAGAGAGAAAGCGATTCTGAGTTAGGCCAAGTTCAGTTCTGGGGTAAGGGTCTATTTTTTTTCCTGTGTTCAGAAGCATTTTTTGGCTGGGATAACTAGTTTAAGTGTGTGTCACCTAAGGCACCAATAATGAAAATGAAAATCTAATAGGCCACTATTCTATATATATATATAGGAAGGAAATATAGGAAAGAAATTTAAGAAATAATCTAAACCATTGTCTTGTCCTTATCTAGGTAATCAGCATGTAAATATTTGCTTAAAATCCTTTTATATCAGGCCTTTACTATGCTTGCAGGTAGTAAGGGATTTTTTAATATATTTAATCTCAACCTTTCCTGGAAGTAGTTAATCCTTTTATTTTTATATCCTATGTATCATGGACATGAAAATCAGAAGCCTTCTTCCTCTTTGCAGTAGTGCTTTACATATTTGAAAATCATTAACTTATCCTTTCTTCACAAGACTAAACAGCTCCATCATTCATCTTTCTTTAGGGGTCATGTTTTTTCTAGACCTCTGGTCAGTCCCTTTGCTTTCTACCCTACTCCCATGCCATGCAACTATGATCTTTCAGTTTGTCAGCAGTGTCAAAGACTGGAGATCCCAACCTACCCAAAAATAATGAGGGTGTGAGCCCACAGGTGCCCAGTTAGTATCATATAATAAGCCCCAAAATTACATTTAATGATGCTTAAAGTTATTAACCTTCAGGATGCTTAAGGCAGAACCTTTTTTAAAAAATACGTATCTATTCAATTTTTATTGCTCATACTTTCAGCTGAAAACAAAAATTTGACTCCAGCCAGTGACATAATTCATTAGTAAAATCAGTCTTTGATAAAAGTTGTCAGATAATTAAAGGTGTGATATTTGTGTATGTGTGCATACACATACGAGTCTGTACATATTGTAAAGCTGCAGTGCTTAAAAAGAAATTCTAATCTCCTTGTTTCAGTCACAGGGACCAGTTTTTCTGTCAGTTCTGCTGTCGTAATTTGCTTATCACAAATTCTTCCCAATTTATGTGGGAAGAAAGTGATGAAATGTTCAAAGAGTGCACAGTAGCAAGAACCAGTTGCTCCAACTTTCATTTTAATTCTACATAATAGGAGCAAACTAATACCTGCAAACTGGAGGAAAACAGAATACAGAAGCAGTTAATTTAGAATACCCGAATTGGTAGATAATAAAAGTGTTGAAATCTACAAGAAAATATAACTGATACTTTCTTGTTAATTTCTCACAGGTATTAAAAATACCCGTGACGGTGTTCTCCCTTGATCTCCAGGTGAGTGACCCCCATAGGAGGCGCCTCTTAATGTTCACTACCTGCATTGTACCTCATTCCTGGGCCCTGCAATCACTTGAACTCACACCAGTCAGCCACAACAAAACTGCCCAAAGCAGAGCAAAGGAAAGCCACTTTCTCTGTCATGTTTTGGGCATGCTTGCCCTATCTGTAGCTGACAAAGGATGGACTATTGCTCCAAGGCCCAGCCAGATTTTAGTGGTGGTGAGCAAAGAATGGAACTATGCCTGCTTTTATGAATGTGGCCTCTCTCATTTGATGCCAACTCATAAAATATATTTTAATTTTAATGACTGATTACTACCTTGATGAATCTTGACTCAGGTTTGGAGCCCAGTAACTTGTTGATACATCATACAGCTCGATCCTAACAATACATTTATAGACACTTGTTCAGGTATACCAGTCCCCTTCCAGTCCCCTGCCAACCTCCAGTCCTGCAAGGTTGCCCAGTGCTTTGGGAACACCCAAAACTAGCAAAGATTCCCATGGTGTGCATACCAATTCTGCTTCTGTCCTTTCCTTCCAAAATTAGATAAACTACTCCACCCACTTACTTTCTTGATTCAAATATTGTATTCAAATGTGCATGTATTGCAACAATATCACTTTCTATCATTTAGATTTTGAAACAAAACCTTCTCTTCTTGAATGCAGGGTGGGTGGTTTTAGTCTCTTTTTGAAGCCAGAAAATACTTCTTT
This sequence comes from Pomatostomus ruficeps, assembly GCA_013400735.1. Taxonomy (NCBI): domain Eukaryota; kingdom Metazoa; phylum Chordata; class Aves; order Passeriformes; family Timaliidae; genus Pomatostomus; species Pomatostomus ruficeps. The sequence goes on along the minus strand of VYZT01034691.1, from coordinate 31,587 downwards.
TTTTAAATCACTTTTAGCTGATACTTCACTTGCTGTTGTTGTTCATAAATGCATCCTGCTCATAGATGGGAACCAGCCATGCAGTGCTGCCTCTTGTCGCATATTTGAGACAACTGAAGCCCTAAGCTTAAGTGTAGTCAGAGTCACTGTGATCAGACACTAAAAAGCTGAGTACCATATTTACTTGGTTAGTGCTCTTGGTTCACCTTTGATTCTTGTCCCCAGAAGGGAGAGAACATCCATTATGTGTTGATGTCTAAAACCATTGTCAGCTACCAGTTACAGTTGTGCAGTTTTGCTGTTGTTTCTACTCAAGCACAATCTTGTCAGTAAAGCATTTTGGAAAAATGGTGCATTGCATGACTTGAACCGGCCACCCCAAGCTTGGTGTTTTGCAAATGTGAACATTCCGCCCTGTGCCTCAGCTTCTCTGCTGTAAAATGTAGCTAATTATAGCCCATGAATATTCATTTTAGAGATTCACTGTAAAGACAAACTATTTTGTGTTAATGAGGATGTGAAGGAAGACAATGCCACAAAAAAGCCCATGAAGAAATGAATAATGCTGCATCCTGTGCCAAGCATAGAACATTAATTTTCATCAAACTGCACATCATATTGTGTTGTTAAATCCAAAATGCAGAACTAATTAATGTAACTATTATAACTGTAAAGGGTGGAAGGGACTATGTAGCACCCACTGTAGAGCAAAGAGATGAGATAGGAGTGAAGCAGAGAGGAGAAGGGAACTTGGGACATCAGAGAACATACAAAACTTCAGTCCTTCCTGAGCTTCCACTGCAGAGGAGCTGAAGTTAAACACTATGCATCCAACCAGGGAGAGTATCTCTTTATATAGAATGTTATTACATACAACTCATTGTCATAGCACACTGTAGATATAAAAATTTTCCTGGGTTCAAAAAGAAATTAGACTTGTTAATGGTAAAAGAATCCACATGAAACATCAAAGTCACAGAGAACTGGAAGCTGGTATACTGCTGTTGTGGTTTTAAGCTCGGCTGGTGATGAAACACAACACAGCCACTGGCTCAATCTCCCCTTTTTTCCCCCTAAACCCAGCAGAATGGGAAGGAGAATCAAAGTAAAACTTGTGTGTTGAGATAAGACCAGTTTAATAATTGAAAATAAAGTGAAATACCATATTAATGGTAAATAATAATAATAATGATGATAGTAATTAAAAAAAACCCAAACAAACAAGTGATGCACAATGTAATTGTTCATCACTGCTGACTGATGGCAGGCTGTCCTTCCCGAACCCAGATTGGCTGTTCTGCTGGGAAACTCCCCCAGTTTACATATTGGGCATGACATTCTGTGGTGTGGAATATCCATTTGGTCAGCTCGGGTCACCTCATCCAGGTGTGGTCCCTCCCAGCTTTGGGGTTATTTTGTGTACTTTCTCACTGACAGAACATGAGACAAAGAAAAATGTCCTTGAATCTGGATAAATACAACTTAGAAAGAAAACCAAACCATCAATGTGTTATCAACGCCATTCTTGTTCAAATCCAAAACATAGCACTGGAACAGCTACTGAGAAGAAATTAACTTTACTTTAGCTGAAATCAGGACAACTGGTGAAAGCATCAATACACACACCTATCCTGTGGATACATCCTGCTTTGTGTATCTACCCATGGTTACCACCAGAGCTGAGAAGCTGAGACAGAGGGAGCTCTGTACAAATGTTGATATTACCATTTTTAGAAACATAGAATTATTTAGGTTGCAAAAGACCACTAAGATCACTGAGTCCAACAGTTAGCCCAGCACTGCCAAGTCCACCACTAAACCATGTAGCTAAGAGACACACCTACACATCTTTTAAATACCTTCAGGAGCAGTGACTCAGTCACTTCCCTGGACAGCCTATTATAATGCTTGGCAACACTTTCAGTGAAAAAATTTTTCCTGGTATCTATTCTAAACCTCCCCTGGTGCAACTTGAGGCCATTTCCTCTTGTTCTATCACAGGTTACTTGGAAGAAGAGACCAGCCTTCACCTGGCTACAATCTCCTTTCAGGTAGTTGTAGAGAGCAATAAGGTTCCCCTCAGAGCCTCGATTTCTCCAAGCTCCCTCAGCCATTCCTCTTAAGACTTGTGCTCCAGACACTTCACCAGCTCAATTGCCCTTCTCTGGACATGCTCCAGCACCTCAGTGTCCAGGGCCCAGAACTGGACACAGCACTCAAGGTACAGGGGGATGATCACTGTCATGGTCCTGCTGGCCTCACCAGGATGCTATTGGCCTTCTCGGCTGCATGGACACACCCTGGCTCATGTTCAGCTGCTGCCAGTCAGCATTCTCAGGCAGCTTTCTTTTCTTTTTGGCAGGTTTCCAGCCACTGTCCCCCCAGCCTGTAGCTCTGCATGGGGTTGTTGTGGCCCAACAGTTTCTAGGTACTGTTTATAGCATCACAAGTGCATCTCAGTGGATTCTGGGATGTTTGGAAAAGGAATAGCACTTTTTTTTTCTGCACTAGTCACAGCAAAGGCATCTTTATGGCCCCTGTGCACAAGTCATCATGTAGTTCTTGAGGGAGATTTTATGAGCAGAGTTCATTTCCATTTTAGAATAAAAAGGCTTTTTTTTCTGCTATGCCCTACTGACATGATGAAGAGGATGTGAACAGCTACTACTTTCAATGACATGAAAACAGTTTCATTTGAATAGACAGGACCAATCCACTTGCTGTGCAGATTGTGCCCTACTCTTGTTCCTGAAGTGGAGATATTGTAGATGCAGGGCTCCTGCTCCATAATGTATACAGTAATGTAAACCAATTGGATTTGTCTTCACTAGCAGGAGGAGATTTCACCAATAAACTCAGAGGAGGAAAGCACTGTAAATTTAGCTATTATTGCTGGTAATTATCCAGAATATATTTTTGTTCATTCTAAAAATGGCAGATTTAGAAACATTCCATATTTATTCAATAAACTAGAAGTGCTTTCAGATATCTGCTACCCACTTTGAGCTTCTCTCAGAAGAACTTCCTGCAATAACGAGAACAGATGCTACACCCCAAATGATTATCTGTTGTGAACATGTATTTCATGGACAGCACCTACTATACGCTTGATAGAACCTCTTTTCTACATTCCTGTTCTGTAAAGTAACCAAAGCCTGTAGATGCACAGAGTTGGATGTGCATGAGGTCAGTTAAAAAATGCTCCAGGCTCCTGGACTTTAATACTGAAGATCAGTTTGGCTCCCACCATGAAACAAAGCACATGATGATAGGTAACCTGAGGCCAATGTTTGCAGCAGTTGGAACAAGACACTTTTCATCTGCTGCTGAAAATGCCAATACCTTTCCCAATGTCCAGTATGCTGGCATAACAGATTTCAATACCCTTTTTTTTTTTCCCCTACAGCAATTGAAGACTAGAACTGATTTATGAAACAAACGTGCCTTTTTCTTCTTTTTTTACTCATTTTTCATATTCATTGTGGCTCACACTTAACCTTTTGGCTCTAATTCCTTAATCTGCATGATGCACACAGAGGCTTTGTTCTTTCTGACAAGTCTTATCATTTTTTATCTCTGTCATCTATTTTTTCAGCCATTAGCTGGTCTCAGGCTCTCTGTATCTATAATCTGTTTACATTCTTCTTCATTATTTAGTATTACTGTAATTCTTCAGCAATCTTTCTCTAAAGCTAGTTTTTTTCCCTGCCCTTTGCTTCTCCTGAGCCAGGGCAGGGAAACAACAAAACCCCAAACCTATCTGAGGATCGAGACATGCTAGACGTGTAATAGTCACCATGTGCTAAAGCTTGGGCCCATGCCCTAATGTAATTTCATTTACTAGAGTGGACATAGCTTGTTTGTGAGTTTCTGAGCCTGTGCCTGAATTCTTCCTGCAGTTTACTTCGGGGAAATGTAATCTAGAAATTAATATTAGCAATCCAGTAATCAGGGGTAACTCTGTTGTAATGGATGTTGTAATAAATACTTTTAAAGCTGAGTTTGGATTCCTCAGAGATTTTTTAAAGTTATTTACTTTGACCCAAATTTGTTTGGACTTTATTTACATATGTAGTGTCCTTTGGCACCATGCTCAATCAAAACCATAAAAAAGATGTTGGCAAATATTACATCTTTCAATTATTATCACCTGTTACTTTTGAGGCAATAATGAAAATATTAAATGTTTGGCCTAAACTTCTGACTGAAATTCCCTTGGCAGTTCACTGCATGTCTCCTCCAGCAGTGTTGCAATGTGCATTAAATGACATCCAAGAGATGATGTTAAAAAGACATCAAGATCAGGAGACATTTATCCCTTCTAAACGCCCACATGACCGTAAACCACTCACTTCATTAATCAATGTTTTGGGGTTTTAACATTTCTTTTCTGTGTGAAATCTTAGGCCATTTTTCCTTCTTAGTGTTCAAATTCAAACATTTTTCTGGAAATGTGAACTGATTACAAATATAATCTGATTTTCACTCTGATCCCAAAGGAGAAAAACACAAAAATAAATAAATAAAACTCAAATCCATTCCACAGCTATGACATGGAGGCACACAAAGACCAAAAGAAAATGTATCCACTAATTTGGGGCGTCTGTTTTACATTGCTGCAGATCAGGTCCCTAGACATGCAACAAGCCAACTATATCTCATTACAGCTTGTCTGTGAAGGCTTTTTTCCTGAAAAAGACATAGGATAAATTTGTGGTAGAATAACTATTCCAAAATAGTTTTATGAATAAGTAACTGTCAGCAGCCATGCAGTAAGAGGTGGATTTAAGCAGACTGCTGAGGACCAGGGTCAAGGTGCACATGCTGGGGCTGGGACAGAGCCTGACTGCTGGGGACATGATCCTGCAGAGACTGCCTGGTCTCTTTTGAGGTGCACAGCCCTCTTCTCTGAACAGCATCCAGCACTGGGTACTGGAGGCCCTCACTTGCTCTGTCACGCACCCTCAGGTCCATCGGGTGCCACCAGACCATGCCCTGGTTACAATGCCATCAGCCTCTAGGCTCTCATACCCTTTCTACTCTCACCCAGAGGCTTCCCCAGAGCAGCTGGAAATTATGTCCCAGATATTGCTTCAAGAAATTAAATTAAGAAAAGAATTGATATTTACTGTAAATATTGACTAGAGAAAAGACTGGGATAATGTATTCTCTTTGCCAGATTCTACAAAAAAGGTTATTCTTTTCTTTCAAAAGGAACAAATGTTAGCAAAGATGAATGAAATAACTGAAAATGATTGTCTATTCAGAGGAAATATACATGGAGGATAAGGAAATCATCTATGCTGATTTAAAACTGGAGCAATCCCTCCGTAAGTATCCAGACTTCACTGCATTCTTTTTTTCCACAAGAACACCAGAAATACTCAGTTAACCTTAAGAAAGAGCTCAGTAAAAACTGTGGGATGTGTGAGGAGCTGGGGAGGAAGGTGTAACAAGCCAGAGGAAGCTGCTGATAAACTTCTGTCAGTTTTGGAGCTGTTCTTCCTCAATTGAGTTCAACAGTGAAACTGGGCACAAAAATGCAATGTATGCAAATGAGATGAATGGAACACGCAGATGCAGGTGTAAGCACTAACACAGAGAGGAATCAGAATATCACATGAGGCAAACAGAGTGGCCTTTAGAGCAGAAAGAAATTAAACAGTAAAGAAATCATGTTCAGACTAATAAAAATTTCTAATATAAGCAGGGTGTTCCTCAGAGGGGAACAATTGAAGAAGAGACATGCCTGGCTATTAGAAGAACACCAGATGAGTATGATAGGGTTGTGCCAAAATCTGAAGTGTGTAAGTTCAAACAGCTACTAACATGTGTCAGCTGTGAGTTCAGAGAGAAGCAGTGTGTGCAGGAGTCCAGGTCTACCTCTGCGTGTTGCACATGCTGCTGCTTGCAGCCCAAGTTGGGTTAAAGAAGCCTACCCTGAACCAAACACCCTTTGGTGAAAGAGACCAAGAAGGACATCACCTTATTAGTGAAATGTTGGTCCTAGGACAAGTGGGGCATTAGACTGGTGATAGGCAATTTTGGGCTGGAAGTAAGAAGGTTTGAATCTGTTGGAACAATGAGGTCTGAGATGGATCCTTGCTGGGAGCACTGCAGCAAAACTTCAGTGTCTGAAATCCCCTCTGCTCTGCATCTGATTCTCTCACTGCAGCAGTGGTAGTGGCTGTTTGAAACAGCTGTGGTAGCAACAGGTATTTGACACATCACTTCTGTGTTTGAACCACAAGTAAATGCAAGTTTTTTCCCTGTGAGTAGTGAGAAGTAATCAAGAGAAGAAAATAATTCTGAGTACAGTGCAAAACAACACTTGAACATCAACAAACTTCCAGGAAAGCAATGTATTCTTACATTTCCCCAACGGCAGGAATAATTCAGTGAAAAATTTCATAGTGCATATCATTCCCTTGAAATAAATACAATATAGCTGTGGATGTATTTTAAAAAAGACCCAAGTCAAAATTTTGCAACAAAAGCTGGCAATACTTTCCAGCAACTTCCCTGGTGTTTTACCAAATATACATACCTGCACAGTGATGACAGCTATAAACATCTCATTCCACCCTTTCATAGATGTGCAAAATGTGTTGTCAATCCTTTCTGCAATAAAAGAATGCTGAGGCGCCATCACACGAAAGCCTGTTTTTTTCCAAACAGCAAATGTCTATAAAAATACAGTCCTACATTTCTGTGATAGATAAGAAATACTAAAGGAGCAATAATAATTAATGGCCATACAAGATGAAACTCCAGTTACTCAGACGGCTGTCTCCACATAATCTGTATTTTATACAAAAGGAGAAAGAACTCAATGGAATTTCAGCTGTGACCGGATAAAAACTGCCAACAAAAAGTGATAAGGAAAGTCTAATGTGCATATTAATCATGTTTATAGCGCCTCATTTGCTGATATATTAGCCTAAACTCCCTTTCAAAATACATTTTTTGATCACTGGGAGAAGCATTTAATACAATCAAACTTAAATACGACCTATTAATGTTTCCATCTTCTATTAATTAAAAGTAATCGATTATGATAGCCTATGTAATAAATCACAGAGCAAAAGAGTTTGAAAATGTATTGTTGGATGAGTTGGATTTTTAATAATGTGGAAAGATTTAAGCCACACACTGTATCTTTATGTGTTTATTGCCTTAGTCTGCATTCCATGTTTTTATTATCGAAGTATTTTTTGGACTATAATTCGGATCCAACGGTTGCATATTATATTAAAAGGCTGCCTGAAGAAATCTGCACATCTTATGCCAGTCACTTCCTATTTCTTTGCATAAGTAGGAATAGATAACGAAATAAAGTCTAGAAAAGTGTGTTTTCTTTCTATTTCTTTAATTTTTATTTTCACCATTTGTCGTTACCTTCATTTCTCTATGGCTCCCAGCAAATATCCACTACACCATGGCATAACTTAAAGGTGGCCTAAACTTTTGCCATGAACAATTTATTAGAAGAATCCCGGCTGTCCTGTATCCTGTCTGATCTGTGCTTTGCACAAACTTATTTGTAATTCACCATCGTGTGAGGCAGACAGCATTGATGGAAGCAGACATCTTCCTTCAACTGCAAAAGTCATGGATGCAGTCAGCAGGTGAGGGCATTTTTGCCTGTTAGCTTGAAAGTACACCTCTCATTTGTGCTTTCAGTGAATTAATGTAACAGCTGGTTCACAACTGCCTGTGGATGCATCGTAGCATTTTCCTGCCTGGAGACTGAAACAATAAAAGCAGGAAAGGGAATGACCATTGCACTGGGTAAACATCTCACAGAAAGCTTCTGCACTTGAATAGAGAGCTTCCCTAAAGAATAAGTGTCCATACACATGGAGGGTAAGGAAAATTGTTGGGGAAGCTGGAATAGGGAAACCGTATAGATACGATTACCTGGCAAAAACTATAAGTGAGATTGAAATGAAGACAAGCTTTGAGTTACCCAACTCCAGTTACTGAACAACTGGAGAACAATAGTATAGCCTGCTAGAAGTAATCCCCGTTTGATTAAACAATGCCTTCGGCTTGCAAACAGGTCCAAGAGTCAGACAAGACCCTGCAAACTCATCAGAGGGTCCAAAAAGCAACTTTTAGAGTTTAAAATGTAACGCCTTAGGGTAGTGCAATGATTCTTATAGGCTGTAGGCAAATGTAAGATTTGTAGCTTATTCTAGATTGGTCAATGGAAATTAGAATATTCAACACAGAAGATGATTTATTGTATTGTAAATGCTCATTGTGGGCATTCTATTCTGCTCTCTTCATTCCATTCTATTCTACTCTCTTCCCTCTCTTCTTCCTCACTTCTCTGACCTGCTTGGAGCTGTGTCCTACAGCTCCTCGTAAGTCTTTCTTTCCCCATGCCTTCTGCAATAAACTTCGTGTTCTAAAACACAAACATAGAGATCTCCGTTTGTCCTGACTGTCCACCGACCAGATCCTACAGGCACCGCAAATTCCACAGAAAATACTGAGGGAAGATGGGGGAAGCTTGTCTTAGGTTCCTCAGACATGTTTGAAAAATGCCTCTTTTATAGCAGCAGCAGGGGGATCGCTTGAGTGTTTCATACGCTTCCTGTGCAATTTGCAAAGCTGTCCTGTAAGCTCACATGACTCTCTCCATCTTTCCATGTCTTCCTTTGCGTCTCCCTTCCAGCCATTATTAGATTTCTCCAGGAGCACCAAGACTGGCCCATTAGTGGCCACATTCTTCACCACAAATAATTGCCAAATTAGTACCCCCTAACTAAGTGCATGCTTGAGAATTGGCCCTTTAATAGTTTCTTTAGGAATAAATGCTTCTTATCACACCAGATAAGACTCCAGGCATTCATTTTCCCCTTGCATGGAGCCATTTTTCTGCATCCCATGCTTCAGAATGTTGGTATGTCCATGTACGTCGTCCTGTTTACATCAATGGACTGCAGTGATTTTTCTATCACCATGTTCATGTTACATTTCTGGAGAGTTCAAGGTTATGTGATTTCCTGGGTACTCCTACCATTTTTTTTTTTTTTGAGAAATAAAGTGTCTCTGCTCTCCTAGCCTTTCACAGAGAGTTGGCAGATCCTGCTGCAGTGGGCTTTCCTCCCACACGCAGCCAGCATGGCTTCAGATGAGCTTGCCTTCCTCTGTACAGAGCCTTTTGTTTGTGTCAAGCTAACTCAGACTGAAAAATAAATCTTTTGCCCACTTAGCTCACCTGCATATCTTGTGGCCTAGCAGATTAAGGCCTAGCCTGGGACGGGGTAAGATATGACCTAGGTTTGGATGGAAAACTGTGTGTCAAACTGTATATCCCCCTTTTGTTTCTTTCTAAAGAAGAAATGATAATTTCACTCAGTAAACTTATTCATAAGAGTTCAAATAATTGTTGGGCAAATAGTGTACCAGGATGACTTCATGTTCCCAAATTACAAGCTTAATCTACTGGAACTTTAGTTGGAGCTTTGATTTCCTACTGATAACATGATGTGACCAATTAATGAGGTTAGACACATTTACAGATGCGCTAAATTCAGGAGTTAAACTAAACCTCTGCTTGTCCCAATTCTGCTACATTGCATTCCTGAGAACGTCACTGTTGCATGGTTCATGTACACCACAATATGATTTAACAAATGACAAGTTTTTTCCTTAGATGCCATGACTTCATTCATTCAGTTATGTTACTTTTAAAGTGATAACACTCTAATTAGCTGCTGAACTTTAGTATCCCTTGCATACCCTTCCCAGTCCAAATGTTCACTTATCTCTCCAGAAGTGCTACATGACATCCTTGTTGTTTCAGGAGAACACAGTTACCATTCACTGACGGCCCCCACACTATCTAAGATAAGTGTTATATGACACATCTTCTAATTCAGAGAAGTGCACAGACAACAAAAGCTGTCCCTCTGCACAAACTTCTCATCAGCAATCTCAAAGCACCCCCATCTTATACAAAGTATTGAGTTACTTTGCTGTAACTTTGCGGGGATTCTCTTTCTCTCACATGTACAGTGTCTGTACATGTTATGCTCTGATTTCTGAGCTGCAGTAACCTTGCAGACATACTGTGTTAAACACTGTAATTTAACCTTTACAGTCCTGAGTCAAAATCCCCTAAATGGAATTTAGATGGATTCACAGCAGGAATTCACTCTTCCATAGAACCCCAGGTTCATCAATTTTATGTAAACAATTTGGGTTTGATATTAATTACATGTATACAAAGACAGTTTTTTCTCAATTTGCTCGAAGAATAGTTCTGGCACCATTTTGTCTGTTTCTTTCTTTGTCCTGTTTTTTACCCAGTGATGAAAAGAATTACAGGAATAAATCTGTACTGCACAGAGTAACACAGTGCAGACACAGACCAGAGCCTCGCAAGTGCTTTCATGCTATTCTCCACATCCTGTTTGACTAGTCTTAATTAGTCCCCTACCAACTTCAGATTTTCCACAATTCTTGAAGAAGCCTGACACTTGGAAAGAAGCACTTCTAAAACTTGCTGAAAGGATCCAATTCCCTCACTGGGGCTCTTTCAGTCCATCACAGGAGAATACTTTCAAGGGAGAAAGAAAAACACTGTGTTGGAGGTTTCAGCACAGGGAATGGGAAACACATTAGTGATATTTCCCTCTAAGATAACTGCTGGAGACCTCTTTGCATTATGCCATCCATAGATTGAGGACTTCTTGCCAGTGACATAGCCCGTGAAAAGGACCTCAAAAGTAAGCTTCACAACACATATAAGTGCAGAACCAACAAAATGCTGAATGAATTCTAGCTGGTGGAAACATATAACAGATTCTCAGTTTTATCTTCACTATCTTTGTCTGCAAACAAATGTGCATTTGTTCTTCGTTTGTTTTTTATCCAGTGAGTTCTAATGAGCATAATTTTAACTATTAGTCCCTGGTGTTGGTAAATATACAGTCCCATAAAATCACACCAAATTATATGTCAAGTATAGAAAGGGCTGTTACAAGGAGGAAGAGTACAATCTGTTCTCCATGCCCATGCTTTACAAAGCAAGAAGCAGAGGGCTTGTATTGCAGGAAGAAAGAATCAGATCAGACATTGAGAAAACCTTTCCAAGAGTAATGCTAAGAAGCACAGAAAAGGTTGCCTGGGGAGGTTGTATTCTCCATGCCTGGTAGCCTTTAAGAACATATCAGACCAAGATCTGCCGCAAGTGATACCAGTATCATTGAGCCTCCCTTTCCATGGTTTATGATTCTCCTTTGAACTTAATTAATCTTTCAAGTTTTAGAAAGCTTTCCTCCAGCTGGAAAATAAATTACCACTCAATAGTATGGTATTTAAGAAGATTTACACTTCTAGAATATTTAAGAAATGGAATAAAAAGTTTTGCTTTAAATATAAATGATCATTGAACTGAATCTATAGAAAATCACTGCTGAATCTACTGAAACCCACTGCTGGGAAAAGGGCCAAAGTTGGAAGACACCATTCTTTTGTTCCTGCTAAGTCCGGTGTTCACATTGTTCCTCCCAAAAAGCAGAGTCTAAATAAATGCTGACATTTTAGGCATTCCCAGAGGTCAGGAGTTTGAAGAAAATGGATTGTAGTAAGACATTTACATAAAGAGCTCTGACCTTTTAGGGTTCTAGAGTCACCACTGGTGTATCTGCCAGAAGTGATCCCACATTAACACCTGCCAGACAGGCAATCCTAGTGATGTTTCTATTCTAGTTGTGGTGTATTTCGATCCTGCTGATACCTGCTTGGTTATTTTTTTCTACTTTTGGAAAGGAAGGTCTCAGCAGGCTTCATTCATGTGCCCTACCACCTCTACTAGACAACAAACATCATTTTCTGTGTGCCTGCTGGCACAGAGCATTTATTCTGCATTTGGGCATAGAGCATGTGTGTACAGCTGTGAGTTCCCCTGCTTGTGCAGAGCTACGAAGTGAAGCCTCAAGATAGAAGTTATCTGTGTGCCTGATCCTGTAATGCAGGAGTGCAGGGAAGAGCCAGCACAGACCTGGTGTCGCTATGGAGTGCTGACTGATGCCTCTTCTTTACCTGTGTTGATCATTGGCTGCAATGTTCTTTGGTATCCTAAAAGTCCTGAACTACCTGGTGTTCAGTGGGATAAAGTGTAACTTGGAAAGAATCCTGAAACAATAAGAAACTGCAATAATCCACGACTAGAGTTTTTAACAGTGTAAGAACAGGATGTGTATTCTTGCCAGTTTTATTTGTGGGATTCAGAATGCCATTAAAGCAGCAGAAAAGGAGGGGGGTTTGCTTTGCTTTGCTGTTAAGGGTGGATTGGTTTATTACTGCATTCACTATAATTAAAATTCCATAATATACCCACATAAAGGTATATGTCACAGTTAAGTTGATATTTTTCTTGCTTTATTTATGACCACATAAAATATGGCTTCCTGAGCGTAATCTCCAAAAGCTCAGGGATTTAAGCTCCACCCCATTTATATATCTTAAGCGCTACACACAAATGTAATTCCTGTGGCTCCTTTAGTTGCTCTCCACACTTTTTAAAAATGGTTCAGGCCAAAGGTAACATGTTTCTTACATGCCCAGTACAACTCGGACAACATTAAACTGTTGGTTCTATATCTACTATTAGGAGAAAAAGTAAACATATATTTATTGGATTTGAGACTACTAAAGCTCAAAATGCAGACCAAAACCTGTATCTGAGGATATTCTCTATTCATAAGGTTGGAAACAGCCAGAAGGACCAGTGCTAGCTCCTCAGAAGTTCCAGTGACATGTTCCCCCTTGCTCCCATTGTAGGATAGGCCAGAAAGACACATTACAGGACGGTTTTGGATGGAGGACAGTTTTGTGAATGGCTGAAGCTCTTGAACAGTCCCACAGAGAGGCTGATCTCTGTGGGGTGCCTGCAGGAGCCCATCTGAGGTCATGTTTTAAGACCCAACACATTTCACTCAGTTTGCAGAAGATCCAGGAAACTGGTGGGCTGAAGCCTTTCAGCACAGAAAGGCAGAAAATAAGGGGAGAGGAGGGAATGAGAGGAAGAAAATTCCTTCTGGCCACATGAGAGCTTGGAAATGCCACCAGAGGAAATTAATTTTTTACATTCACTGACTAACACCTGGCTCTGCTGCAAGGCTGAATTTCTGATTTTTTTTCTCATCTTCCCTGCTTATACAAGAGAGAGGCATTTCTATGCTCTCCTGCAACCAGGTTCTTAAAGTGGACTGTTAGTAAACCTGCATATATGACCTCAGATCAAAATTTTCAGTTTTATAAGAAGACTTTGATAAAATTCCTAGGGCTCAATGAAGAGAAGAGAGAGTATCTGGAAAAACAGATTTATGAGAGAGTCCAGGTAAATTCAGGAACTTTATTTTAACAAAGAAAAACTATGAAGAGGCTCAATTCTTCTTCTTCTGCATTGGTATTCTATGATGGGTATTTTTTGAAATTTAAAATTCTGTGAAACATTACCAGGTTCTAGTAACTGGCAGTCTTCAAAAGACACATTTTGTGACAGCTCACACTGATGTTCATTAACTGCTGAAACTGTTTATTTGGGGGTTTGCACGGAAATTATTTATTTGGGGTTCTCCTTGTATCCCTGATGTAAACAATGGAGAGCTACCTGAAAGAATTTTGTCAGCCAGTTTTTGGATTTGCTGAAGAAAGCCTTGCTGAAGGAACTGCCAAATTCAAAGCTTTGTGCAAGGTAGATATGCGATATTGTAGGTAATGGATTATTACATACTAGAAGCTGCAGACAGTCTGGTACTGAAGATAAGTCTCTGTTGTACTGGAAGTGGAAGCTGGTAGCCTTTTCAAGAATACTTCCAGCAATGTTTTTTTTAGATCTGTCCATTTTACTGAGGGAAATGTAGTCTTTCACAGATGATAACACCTGACAGTAAAACTGTCAGAGAACCCTGCCACTGATGCCATGAGAAGAGAAAAATGCTCAGAAGGAACAAACAAGATTACAGTTCAGAGGAAAGAGAGACTTGTTGCATTCACCTGGGCTGCACATAAGCCTTTGCCTCACTGGTTGAAAGGGTGTAAAGACCACATGGCCAATGACAAGCTGAAGATGTTGCATGCATTGGTTTCTTTTCACCTGTTTCTGATTATAAGATGGTTTATCTTGAGAGCAGATTTTTGTCCATGTGACCCAGAGTAGGTGTTATCTCAATATCCATGGCTGGAAATTTTCATCAAGAAAGATCCATGATGAAACAAGTCAGAGATAAATGTACCCCCCCAATGAAAGAACTCTAAAACTCTTCTCCCATGTCCTTACTGTTGTTTCATTTGAGTCATTTTGCCAGACATTTGGTCCCTGAAGGTTGAGTATTAAGGTGGGGAAGCCCACCAGCCCTGCCCACATCGTGCCTGGGGTCTGGATCTGGTGTTATTAGTTATTCCCTTAGCACTGATGAAATACTAAAACTCTGTTCCCCTATTACTTTATCTTAATAATTGCTGAAGAAATGCTTGCAGACATGTAAAATATTGAAACAGTGACTGGAAAATCCATTCAGTAAACCATTAGCTTTGATGTTAACAGATTATACTCTGCAACTAATGGTGAATTTTGTTGTTATTTCCTTTCTAAAAAAGGCAGAAAAGATGGATTTTTAGTTTTTAGGAGCCAAATTGATGAGATTAACTGCATGCATTTCATTTATCAAGAGCATTGAGCATTTTGCAGTGACTGATGAGTGTATTTTAGATATACTGTAACCAGATAGATATATAGTTTATTTCTTTTATGTTAGAAGTTGCCTACACGAGAGCCATTATTTACATCCTTTATATCTAATCAAGATAAACTCTCAGTCTCATAAATAAGAACATTCTTATTTGCTTTAGTTACTTATTTGAGTCGGGAAAGATTTGCTGAGCAGGGGCTGGGCTTGATAATATTTCACAAAGCTAAAAATTCAGTCTTGATACATTCTTGACATGAGACACATCATTTTTCACATATAAGAACAATTACCTCATGTTTACACAGCATTTAAAGCATGGAAAGTGATTAGATTTTACCATCTCTGGCATGCGCGGGATGTACAAATTGCTACTGGCTCTTTATATATGGAAAGACATCCATTTAATGCTCTTTAATTTGGTGCCACTTATCTCTCTGTGGAAAGGTTCGCTCCTGGTGCTGGTGATGAGTATGAAGTACAGGCCTAGAAATAACTGTCAGAGAGGGAGGAGGCTTTAACAGGGAGATAAGTGTTAGGATAGATCTGCCTCCTCGAATCAGTGGGATGAGCCCCATATCCCAGCAAGCCCACTCCTCATGGGGTTGATAACGCCTTCTCGTGGTGGGAGAGGTCAGCTGGCTGCTGCGGGAAGCCTGCGTGCTCGGGAGGGGAGGTGGATCCAAACCAGGGAGAGGAAATGACCGGCTGATGGGTTCAAGCTCGCCAACGGCAGCTGTTTAGCAGGTGGAGGTGCTCCAGGAGGCCCTCCTGGGAGGCCTGAGGCATCCTCTTGGCACAGAGGGAACCTTCGCCATGGTAGGCTGGGAGCGCCCTTCAAAAGGGAACCAAACATATCAATCAGCGTGGGATACTCATGCCCTTGTTCCAGTTCCTATTCAGAGAATGTCTCAGGTCAGAAGTGGAATAACAAATCCAGACCCCAAAATCCCACTTTTCTAGCTGTCTGCCATGCTTGTCCTGTGTAGAGTCTGAAGAGCATGCCCATTCTCCTTTCTCCAAGTGTCCTCGCCATCACTAATAGAGGACCTGAGCTGTCATCACCAGTAGACCAGAGTTAAGCTCTTTGTCATTTGCACTGATGCAACTGCAGGGATGCTGCCACATTTGCAGCATCTGTGCATGCCTGTCCTTCGGTAGCAGTGAACACACTGGCCTTGCTCTGCATACAATTTGCTTAACAAACTGCTTACATATTGTACTTTCCTTAAAACACATTGCATGCATTATCTAATGCTTAGATGAACATGTCCGGGGATTGACAGCTTGGCTCAGGGGCTGGGATATCAAGTAGTCTGGGCTGATCTCCTGACCTCCTCCCCAAGTAAGGGCTATACTGCTGGCTATCCCAGACTAATACATTACTATTTCTCTGATACATGTATAGCAATGTTTGGCACAGAGAGCAGGCCATGTATGGTGTTTCTTTCAAAGATTATGAAAATAGCATGAAAATGCTTAAGCTTTACTGGAGTGGCCAATTTTCTGTCTGTAGTTTTTGTTTGTTGTCATTAAATGATACAGTTTCATATTCTGGAAACACCTTCATGAACCATCCTTTCTTTGCTTTTGCCGTTTCAAGCATGTTAATAAATAAATATAAATCCAATGTCTGGTGCAATCAGTTTCATCAGCCAATGTCTGATATATTTGATTTCATGAGGACAGTTGGAGACCTAACTTACGGGCCTCAGTGGTCTGAAAGCTGGCTACACGCTATGCAAGCCCTTGGTGCTTTGGCCATCCTTCGTGGTACATAGCCCTTCACAAACTTTCAGATCCACAGTTTTGTGTTGCAGTATTGTTACTGAGAACATCAGGGGATGGATCAGGAAGGAAGAAATGAGGTGGGCTTTTTTCAATGAAAACTGTGAAAAAAAGGTTTCAGGAATTTTATTTTTCTTATGGGATATCTGTGGCTATTCAAGAGAAATCAGCACTCCCACACCCTGTCCAGGGTTTAAAAATATGGCTTTAATGGAAACAAATGCTAATATTTAAAAGTCCAGGCAGGCTGGAGGCCCTCAATGTTTTCAAATGGAGTAAATCAGAGAGGGCAACACCCTCATAACTTATATCAAGTTTACATAGCTTTCCAAGGTACTAATTAAACCAATTGGTCTCAAACAAAATTCATTTTTCAATAAACCTGAAATAATACTCAATCTAAGAGGCTTTGTGCTTCATGTTCAGAACAACTGTATGAGTTGTCTGTTAAAGAAAAATATGTTTGGGGCACAAAGACCATATGGATTCTTCCCAATCTTGTGTTTAGGAAGGGTTTATATAGAATGGCATCACAATCTAAAGGGTACTGCTGTTTAACTCTTTTGAGCTCTGGTGGGGAGGGAAATGTGGTGTTGTATCCAGACTGCATCCAAGGTAAGTTCCTCAAAACAGCTCTGACTCCATGGAGGTGCATGTGCATGGCTCCAAACCCAAGCACTATGACAGATCAACAATGCCTCCAAGGTGTGTCTCATGGTTGAAGAAAGTCTCTTGAAAGCTGATTCTTACCCAGGTTATTTATTCCCTGTTTGGCTGTTTGCAGGGTGATCCCAGCTTCGAGGGGCTGTGTCCCCAGCTACCTTTAGCCATCGCTTAACCCTCCCTTTGACCTACTCCTGCAGCGGGGAAAGCTCTGTGTCAACAAACTGCACAACATTGGCAATGCTTCAGAGCCTGCCTGGATCTCCACACTGCCGCTGCCGCTGTCATGAGAGAAAGTAATTAAAGACCATTTGCATTGGTTGTTTGGAAATGTGTAAACAGCAGTATAAACAACAGCAGGTCAGGTCAGGGAAGGAGGCTGGCACTTGATGAGGCCGCGGCTGGAGCCTGCCCAAGTGTGAAATTCCCAACCGGGAGAGAACATTTGGAAAAACAATGTGCTCAAGGTTTATCAACACAAATCATCTCCTAAGTGGCATATTTTATTTAGAGTATGTGTGGCCTCCACTAGAAGAAGGGAAGTTTTTATCAGTCTGAGCTTTATCGCTTCCAGATATCTCTTTCTTTGTTTACTGGTGGCGTGTACAATGCCTTCATTTTGAGCAGTCCAGTTTAAACACAAGTGGGGCTGGCTTTTTTTGTGGAACCCGCAGTGAACTGCCTGTGCTCCCTTCTCTGAACCGTGCTCATAAATCTTCCCTTCAAGCCCTGAAACGCCTCTTTGTGACCGTCACCCTTGAGAAACACAGCATCCTGGCCCCAATACACGAATCTGCTTTGGCTAGTAGACCATCCCTGCTCAGAAAAGTGCTTTGAACCCTTCTCAGTTTTGAGGAAGAGCTTCAATGCCTTTCTGAGGAGGAGGAGGAAGAGGAGGAGGAGGGGTTTTCTGGCATGGTTCAGAATATGAGAATCACAGGGCAGCCTGTGGAAGGACAGGAGTATATAAATAAACCCTACATAAACCTTAAGTAAGTAAGATGAGAATTGCCTCTTAAAATTCAATCAGAGGAGCTTCCTAGGTGTCCTGAGCTCCTAGGTGGCCGCAGTACCCTCTTTGACAGTACAGTCCTTCTCCCCAGTGCTAGCACTGGTCCTGAGATGGGACAGTGATCCTCATGGGCAGCTCCCACCACTCTTTCAGGTCCCCATCATGCACAAATTAAGGGTCATCTGTGGGTGTTGAACCACAGTCAGCTGTTATTCCTGGCTTGCCTTTCCACAGCAAGGGGGTTTTCAGCAGTTAACAAATACCAGGTTTTTTTCTCTGTGAGGCAGCCTGGCATTATTCCTCTTATTTTACATTGGGAGCAATGAAGAACCTTCCTTAAATATAACTGAAAAACACAGTGGAAGAGGTGAGAAAAGACATGTTATCACTCTGCCTCTGTTTTTCACCAAGAAGAGCTCATCTCCCTGTGTATGGGTAACACAGGTGCTGCAATCTAGAAGGCCTTGCCAGCACCACAAAGCCACTTTTGCCATAATTTGCAGAGCTTCCTGAGAGAAACACAGCATGTTCCTGCAGTTTAGCTGTCACTGGCCTAGTCACACAGCCATGATGCTCAACAATGCCATATGAACAGTTGGATAGGTCAGTATCTGGGCAGGATGCCCTTTTTGGGAGATATGCTTCCCACTCTTCTCCCTGTACCTCAGGCAGAAAGTAGTGCTGGCTTTGCTCCTGGCCAGCACCAATTGCTTATGGGCAAGAGGAGGCATTCAGTTAAACCCATGTGGGCTGAACGCACTCTCCAAGGAGCTGTTCATTGTTTCAGGGACAAGGCAGCATGTCAGATAGGCTTATCCCACTGGCCACAAGTCACACCTTGCTGAATGAAGCCAACAAGAGTTATTTTCTGCCCATTCCAGGGGAGTTTTCCAGCATGATAGTGTCAGTTGGGGACATGAATATTTGATGACTTACTTGCTATAGCAATCTAAATGTACCAGCATCAATAAGGTCTAAAAGCCTCTCCTCATAGTGTATAGGTCATGTGTGGAAGCTCTTCATAAACCTTTGTCCTCACCTTCTCATTTAGCCCTAAGCTTAACGTCTGCATTCTCCTAAGCTCTTCCTGAGGAAACAATTTGGCTCACACTGTGACACTGAAGGTTCATTACCTTAAAGTATCTGAACAACAGAGTACCATGGCATGGTACTGGCCCTGTAAGTGGCTTCAGTGTGTGGGTAACATTGTTTCCCAGTCAATACACACCAAGTACAGTTCAGTAGGCTTTCAGTTAGTCTTTAAGGTGCAAATGTGACTGAGTGCTTTGCTAGACATCATCTCTTCAAAAGGTCACAGAGAAACAAGTTTTGGCTACAGAAGATTGTGCTTTACAATGTGGGACAAAGAACAGGCAGAGAAAAGGAAAATTTCACAGAAATCTAGGCAATGGTTGGTGAGAGAGGCCAGCAGCCAGTACCTGGTGAAAAGACAGTTGCTGTGACCCAAAAGCTGGTCCTGATGACTTTCTTTGCCCTATAGCCAACAGTTTTCCTGTGAGCCAGCAAGACCATTCAGCAGGTGTCCCTGACTGCAAAGGAAATGGGCATCTAGGAGGCCAACACAAGGTTAGGCTGCTGCTTTTTTAACCTGTATGCTACTTGTTTACTGTATCTTACATGGTATTTATGAGGGATAGAGGGACAAAATAACTGAACAACGAGTGTCAAAAGCTCAACTGGAACCGTGGCCAGCCCCATTGCCCAGAGTCCAAGCCGTTCACTGACTCCTAAGGACCAAGGCATTATGTGGGGAGTGTTTTTATGAATGGTCCATCATCACTGGTCATCATGCTGGAGTACCATACATTAGTTGCTCTTAGGCAAATGTGAAGAAGTAAGAAGAGGAACAGAATAATATAACTCATATATCCATACAGAGTAAGGGCATAAGACAAACCCATAGGATCCTTGCTACAGGGAATAATTTGCCAATTTCAGCCTGCATTATCACTTGCCACATTATTTCCAAGTTGCCTATTAATATGTTTTAGAACTCACCTCTTGGCATAGATCCCTGAGAAAAAAACTCGATAATCTCCCTGTATTGTAATAATAGAACATTTGCTCTTACTTTTCTTTTCCTACTTTGTAACCAGCTATTCAGTCATTAAACAACCTTGCTTTTACACAGCAGCACTTAGTTGCCCTTAAAGTTCCAAATTAGGGATTTTGCTGAAAACCTTTTGAAAATGACCCTTTCATCAGGCAAATCATCATACGCTTGCTGACACCTTCAGAAGTTTTTCAGGCAGAACTTCATTGTTCAAAATTTTTATTAACTCTTCCTCAGGAACTCATATGTTGCAAGGTGTTCTCTAACTCTGTTTTTGTTATACTTTGTCTCAGGTTGCTTGGCCTGGCCATGATGCTTCTAGGCCTGTATTTCTCCAGTATCTCACAAAGCCCTCTTTGAAATCAGCATCACATATGCCTCCTTTCAATCTTCAAGGACCAGGAAAATTTTAAGCAAGAGGTTACACAGCACCCTTAGTAATTCAGCTATTTTACCTCTGATTTCATTTAAATATGGCCCAGCCTTGATGATTTCTGGTTGAGTGTTTTGTCAGTTTGTTCTGTAACTTCTTCTACAGGCAGATACTCTGGCTAAGTCCCCATAAAGAAGTGTTCAGACTTGGCAACATGACAAGGAAAAAGAAGCAAACAAATAAGATGAAAAAACCCAGAGCAGCAACAAGCCTACCCAGCAAAGAGCTTTTCCTTGAGGTGCTGGCACCAGCTCTATTTCTGGATGCTGAATGATTTCTCAGAGAACCTGAAATTCACAGGGTTTTCTCCATTGTCTTCATCTTCCACTGTGATTAGTTCGGTTATGACCTTCACATTTTCTCTCTCCCTTGGAAGAGGCATGAGGAATGAGGAGGGTCACAGGCTCCCCTTGAGAGTATCTACTGCTCTCAGAAATTATGCTCATATCCAAATTTAAGACACAACCAGTTTGTCACACCTTCTGTTGTAAGCAAACACAAGGCTAGGGCTGATAAGGGGCCTGTGTGTCCATAAATGTGACCTTCGGGTGCTAAAACAGGGAGCAAAAAGGTACAAGAATCTGGGGGTCAACAGAGGAAGGTCCAAGCAGAGCTCGGGGGATGCAGGATACCTAGCTGAACCAGAGGTCTTGAGACATCAGCTCCCCCACTGGCTACTATCTGATTGCTGCATTTCAGTCAGATATCAGGCACCCTAAAACCATCTTTATTTTCTCATGGAGTGTCAGCCTCAGTGTCACCATACAGGGACTGTTGGAGTGTTACGGCCTCTTTTGAACCCATTAATACTGGCAGCACCATGCAGAGTTCAGTACTCAGCTTCAGTTTATTTAAGGCTTGTTTTAAAAAAACATTATGTGCCGAATTTTATTAAATCAACTTAATAGGAGCTGTGAAGTAAAACAAATAAATATGGAACTCATTTCTGCAGTTAGTGGGAATTATTCTGTTTGTTTACAAAGGCCATTAAAAAGCTTACTGGAGGTGTTCATTTCAGCAAGGAGGCCTCATTGATGGATCAGCACAGCCTTGTCAAAACTGTATCCAAAATTTCACAGCAGTGCTCTCATTAGGCTCTAACGGTTGAAAGAAAACACAACTGAAGAGAACTATTAATGTTTCCTGGTGGCCTCCAACCTCCTTCACATTAGTTTTTCCCAAACCACACTGCATAAAAACTTTTCCAAGATTTTTGGGAGCTGTTAGCTTGCAGAAAAAGACAGAAAAAGGAGGAGTTGAGTGCTTTGTGTTCTTAAAACAAGGCATATTAAAACAGAAACCTTGATAACTGCAGAGGTGCTTAAGCTGCTGCACAGTGCAATGCCTCTGTTAAAATGCTCAACAGCAGGGAAAGAATTATACATCAGTAAAAATGTAAGAACAGTACCACAGAGTATTTAAATCCCCATTTTAAAATGTGAACTAAGCATTTCTTAGGTGTGAGAGTTCAGGGTTGACCTTAACTGCTAGAAAACACTAATTTTAGTTGCATTTCAATATGAACACATGGAGCCATTGTATGTTTTCCCCCACAGATTTCCACAAGCATATATATTTTTTCATGTACATATTTTTCATATCAAGAAGTCAGAAACACAGGTCTGGAATAATCTCTTGTCAAAATGTATTTTATATTTGCTTTTAAGCACTTAATGGTTTCCAAACACAGGTGATCGTCTCTGTTGCCTCCATCCTTAGCCGAAGTACTCAAAGAAGTGACCTGCTTTTGGAGAGGCACACAGCCTGCTGCTCCAGTGGTGTCACGAAGGGGCAACTCTGGATGTGGCACCTTTGCATGGCTGCACACCTCTTGAGCACCTTTTCAAACACTGTAAGCAGCTTTTCTGAGCACCTTTTCAAAGAGAACCTGTGTCGATTGTCTCAGTGGCACAGATGACTTCTTCCCATAAGTAGCTGGCATAGGGATCTTGAGACTCTGGTGTGATCCTCAGCAATGGGATGAGCACTTGAAGTACAGCTTGACCACTCTTAGTACAGTCTGCTGTAGAGCATATGATAAAATCTGCCTCCTATTTAGGCTTTTAGAAACCTGATATGAGTAATTTCCTTTTCATCTTTGGACCAGTAACTTGCAAAAATAACTAAAGAGGTCAGATGTGATGTGATGGCTTTGCACTTCCTGCATTTTTCACTTTCTTCTTACTTTCCCTGGGTGACAGTAACACCTTCTTGTCATCATGTGTGAAAGCATGTGATTGCACTTACCAGTTGGAACAGACAGGTTACAAGACAACAAGGACCAGGTCCTCAGAAGAATGTCACACACCCTGGGAATCTAGGGGCTGCCATCTGAAGGTTTTTCTCAATGCCCTCTCCAATGTCATCACAGTGTCAGCCTAAAATGTCCATGCCTGGATGGTCTGAGAGCTCAGTGCTGGGGCCATGAAGGAGAGAGATGCAAGGAGAAGAAGGAGGTGCTGGTCATAGTGGCCATGTTTCCTGTCATCTTCTCGTTTTAGAGTCTCACCAGTAACACAGGGTTGCAGAATTGAGCCCAGGATTGCTCAAAACAACCAGAATCTGCCCCACTCTGGCTCAGACTGTGCCTTGTGAAGCATCACAGGAAGGGCAAGACAAGTCACAATGTGGAGCCTTCAGAAAGGGAATTTCTTAGTGTGTGTGTTGGAATGCTCTTGGGAGGTTTGTGTGATCAGCATGAAACAGTCCATGGATGAAATACAGAGACAAATCTGGCGACATGAGTAGGATCCAGAGCCTTGAACAGGAATGAGATAAACTAGAGAAATTGAATCCAAACAACTCAGAGGATACAGTAAATTCCTAGTGTGGGAGGAAGAAAAACAGTATTGTACAACTTTCAGCTGTGAAGATACTCAGACGGTAAATATCTTATGTCAAGTTCTGGATTTCAATCAGTTTTATTTTATCTTTGTTTCAATAGAATTTTTTTCCCTAAATGTAACCCTCATTAAGTTATGCGAAAGATCAAGGCTAACTGTTGATGTTACAGATTACAGGGAAGATGTGAGGAACACTGACTGTCCCCTTTCCATAGCAATAGTGAACAATAATCCCTGAAAGCTGTGGTCTTTTAACGAGCAGCTATAATACAACAGATTTCCTAGAAGACTATTAAACAGAGATAGAAATCTCTTTAAAATCTTTATTCAGCTTTGCTAATCAACTGCCACTGTTGTTTAGGGTTGGAGCTTTTTCTATACATTTTCATTATTTCAGAACATCCCCTGTCAGAACCATTGTAAAGCTTTCTATTAAAATCCTTCTTACTGTAATGGGATGAATTTTTTTCTTTTTCCAAAAGACTGGTTTAATAGAAACTTGGCACCAGAAAAAGTGTTTCTGTTTCATTACTGTGCTATATAAAAGTTCATGGGGCTCTCAGAATACTCTTTCTAAAAAAAAATCATTAGCATATGCCTGGATACAGAACTTACTGGCAATTATACAGTAGTCATCTTTCAAATACACACTTCCTATGTTGTTGCTAAGACTATTAGTGATCATTCTTGAAATGCAGAGTGAGTATTGGCATGCAATTCATACTCTGCAAATTTTTTCAAAATGTTACTCAAGTCACACTCGTGGTAGTTTGTACACAAAGAAAGAGCTTAAATTTTTTTAAGCCTATTTAATTTACACTTCACATTATTTTGTTTAAACTGTACTTCTAACATTTTTATATAGGAACTCTTTTCAGTGCAGCCCAATAAATTCTTGTTTGACTCTCAAAAACAATAATAATTTTTAGCGCTTACATAGGGCTTTGGGTTTTTAAAGTGTTGCCCAACTATCTATTAATGAATGCTTGTTCAACCCAGGCTGGCCATACAAAGAGGTAGCAGTGAGTGAAAGAAACATTTTCCCTGTCACTACTAACAGGATTAAAGGTGTTGATGTTGTACAAGCTCAGAAATGAGGCACAGTTTGAAATAACCCACCTGCTATTGATTTTGGCCAAATTATTGGTAATCTCAAACTTGTAGACTACTTCTTAGTACTATCAAAGGAGAAAATGAGAAAGTGCTTGTTTGCCTTCTTTGGTAGCCAACAGCATGTGCTGACAATGGGAAAAAGCCTTCCATCTTTCAATTTTTGAGTATGTACAACTTTTCAGGAGCACAGGA
>VYZT01034683.1:6488-41420 GCA_013400735.1 Pomatostomus ruficeps | reverse complement strand
CAAGGGGGAAAAACCCAGGCTGTGCAATAGGAACAAAGCTGAAAATTCACACTGTGGAGGTCAAATGTGCAGAGAAATGGATGACAAGGACCAGATGCAGAGAATTTTCAGGGTGTGCCATGCAGTGGACGTCTGCTTCTCCTGCCAAGGGGAGGATAACAAGAAGCAGCAGCTTTTCAAGAGAAGTGCAAATTAAAATATATACAAATGTACCCTGAGCTCCAGCCCCCTCAGGAAAGAGTTCTCCATTTCGGTGGAGCAAGACTTTATTTTCAAATAAAATATGTATTTTATTTACCATCCTCTGTTAACAGAAACAGGGAGTGGATCTTTCAGCCTCAGCAGCTGTTCTTTACTGAGCTCTTGCTCACAGGTGGGCAGAGAAATGTCCTGGCTCCTGCCCTCTGCAAACCAGCCCACACAGGCTGGAGACATGACCAAGATGTGGCACAGATTTCATGGGAAATCAGGATATTTTGGAACACAGAAAGTTTCCTGCTTGTGCAGAGTAGTTTATTGCATGTTCTGTTCTAATCCCTCCAGGCCTATCTGTAGCATAGGAAAGGGACTGAGCACTGGATTTACCCACCCTAAAACTTGTGTCACAGCAATGATGACGATCAAATCACTTCAGTTTTAAGTGGGAATTTAGAGCTCAAGTTTTCAATAACAGCTGAACTGTCCCTTGCCTGAATTCCTGCCTGTCCCTGGTGAAGGGGAGCCCTCAAACACCACCCCAGGACTGGGTGAGCAAACACAGCAAAGTGGCTGCAAGAAATAAATTGCAATCTAAACACCTCCAAACTGCCCACTTGTCTTAGGTCCTGTTCTCAACCACCCATCCACATTCTGTCCAGCTCCCTCTCCCTGCCAGAGCCTTTATGGGGTTTAAGATAAGGTAAGGCAGCAACACCAAAGAGGATTTGTGCAGCTGACTCTTACCCCAGCAGCCATCCTGCTCTGAGTGAAGCACAGACTGTCCTTGCTGCAGCGTAAAGCTGCACAAAATGGTCACTGAGCAGCTGGGGCTGCAGGAAAGGATCCATTTCACTCTGGAGACATTAAACTACACTTGAACTTTCCAAAACCTAATTTTCTTGTGGATCAATAGAGTCAATACAGGTGTTAAGGGGAAAACAATTGCATTTGCTGTACTTGTGCAGTGCCTGATAACCCCCCCAGCCCTGGCTGCTGCCCACGAGAGCTCTGCTCTTCCATGGCTCCAGAGGAAGCTCTGGGGATGCACAACGAGAGGGGGTAAAGCACTGCCAGCAGCCACAGCCCTTCCACTTCTTACAACCTGTAATTATTTCCCCCAGCGACTTCAGTCACGCTGCTCTCACCTCGAGACTCACAACGAGACAGGTGTTCTCCCTTCCCCACCTCTGCTGGATTTGACAATTAATTTTCTGGAGTATTAAACCAATGATTATTAATGGTGCCACAGCTGTCCATGCCAGTGATTGTGATCAACTCAAGTTCTCTTCAGCAGATAAATATTTTCCTGTAAACCTAGCAACGCTGGATTCATGGAGAAACCTGTCAGCTTCTCAGTGAAGAAACTATATCTTCTCAAACATTTGTGCAGCGTGTAGTAAAACATAACCTTGATCCAAATATAAAAAGCGTTTAGGTAGGAGATGAAAGGGGTGGTTTCTTGAATTAGAAATAATATCCTAGCCAGGAGTTATTCATGAAAGTGCAGTCTTAATATTTACTTGGGCTTTCAGCAGCACTGATTTGCACTAGAATTTATTAACTTTTCAAACCTTGCACTGTGTACCTGGCACTGAAGTGCTCCCCACCAGAAGCTCACCAGAAGCAGGGTCTGTCAGAACAGTGCCTATTTTAGCATTCAGCTAAAACACACAGCTCCACACGTGCACAAGCACCACGCTGGAAATCACCTGTTGGCACCTTTTCCTGGATGTCCAAGAGCTCTGCTGGATGGCTCCTGGTTCCAGGTGTTCACAGGATCCAGAACTATCCCCTGCCTTGCCCTATGTACAATATTTACTGTATTTTACATTGTATTGGTTGAAGTCCTGACAAGACATAAAACTCATCAAACAACTCATGGCACGGCACTCAAAAGTTTACTACAAGCCTTCCCTCTGCTCAGTTTGTGTGCAGAATGTCTGTTTTAATAAATTTGGTTCTGAAAGCATGAATGTAGCTGAAGATTTCCTTGAAAAAAAAGTAATCAGATGTTATTTACACAACAAAAGTTGCCCATTTTTTTTTTTATGGCATCAGGCTCACAAACATGCTCGGAGAATTTGCAGCTGAATGGTGAAAGGGCAAAATGCATCAAACACCTGAAAGTCTTTCAGAAGGGACCAGGGATCTGGGACATGGCCTTGGAAGAGCCAGAACAGGTGTTCAGCAAACACAGGGCTCTGTCCCAGGGGCACCGGGCTCGTCAATAATGGATTCCTCGGCACTCAACTGCATTTCTCCCCCAACTGAAGTTTGATACAGCTTGTTCATTTGCAGGAGATATTTTTTCCCCGAGGAGCCCCAACACTTTGTTGTCACAGTTCCTAGAAGTTCTCTGCTGGCGCTTGGCCCAGACAAGTTGTTACTGAGCACACGCCTTTGTTATTGCTGAAAGACAGGAGATTTGGCAATTCTGATAACGACAAGTGTTGGGTGCTCCAAGGGACGCTGACTGCTCCCCAGGTCCTAAACGCTTCAAATGATGCTTGAACATCTGCAGACCTCCAAGCTGAACTTGTCACCACGAGTACTTCAGGGCAGGAAATCCTCCCTCCTCTTTCACAGGGTCTGTGGCATCCACAGGCTGCACGCCAAGGGTTGCAGGGCTGCAGAAAGCCCCAGGGATTCATCTGGAAATAGGCAGTGCTGAGGCACTGGAATCAACCTGGATTGTTGGGAACCCGGTTCCAGGGTTAGAGCCCTGCCTGGTCACTTGGCACAGCCCTGGGCTCCTGTCAGAGCTCCTGTTTAGGGGATGCTGCTGATTGCTGCAGTTTCCCCATTCCCCGAGTTACACAGAGCCTCTCTCTGCTGTCACTTGCCTCAGTCCCACAGAGGTGTGACACCCCAGGATGACAGATCTCATGACAAGTTTCCAGATAGCCCAGGCTCTCCTCAGGAGCCTCGTCTGCACCAGGGGAGCTTGCCAAGCCAAACCCAGATGGTTTTCCTTCGCATGCTCAGAAACCCTCCTGCCGCCCTGCACAGAGCACCCCAAACAACATATGGGGCTGCAGTGGATGCCCCCAGCAGGCCACAGTGCCACCGACAAGAACATTCCATCCAACCTGATCAGATGCGCCTCAGAACCTTCTCCCAGTGCTGCCCTGCTGGGAATTCCAGGGTGCAGGGGCATCAGGACTAAAGCCTGGCAAGCAGCCCCTTGCAATGGCACTGATCAGACTCAGAGCCAGTTTCAGACCATGATTCAAATACAAGCCCCAATCCTTTCCAACACCGCACCCAGTCCTTTCCAGTACAACCCCCAATCCTTTCTGATACAACCCTCAATCCTTTCTGATTCAGGTGGAAGCTCCTTATGTGCAATGAGAACAAGAAATTAATTTGCTGTGCCTTTATGCCCACCTGGAAAACTGCAGGCCAGCGCTCTGAGCTCCCAGCAGACACTGCCTGAGGTTCATTATTTCCCTGGTTTACAGCCAGGAGCTGCACAGTGGAACCTCCAGAGGCACTGCCCAGCACTGGCCCTGCAAAGATGCACCCCAAGTCCCCACCTGCTCCGTGCTGGAGATGCAGAGAAGCCATTCCTGCCAGGGAGGAGGGGCTGGCAGCACCTTGTGCTGCGGGTTTGTAACACACCTAAAGATTTCATGTCAGGGTTCAGCTCTGCAAATGGCAGGAGGGGCCTGAGCACCCTGAAGTGCAGGGAGGCTCTGACACAGTGACAGAACCCTGAGCAGATGGATTAGAATGCAAACACAAATGCTGCTGGGAAGAGCTGGTGCCCTGACACACAGCATTTATTCTGTGCTTGCAAATACACGCGGTGCCGAAGACAAACTTTTACTCATGTTATTGGTTTTGAGGCTTGTGAGTGTTTTTCAGCCAGAATTCTCTGTGGGGATGGTTTGATCTCTTCAGTGCTACTAAATTCCCAGAATCAAGTCAAATCCAATAACGTGGTGCAGCTCGAAAATGGAATATTTGTTTCTAACCCATTTCTGAACGATTTTCGTTATTGCTATTGAAGATGTGAGGATCACAGCCATTGTATCAAAGACTTCGGGGGTTTTCTATAAACTCGGGAAATTCTGTAAGGGAAGAGCAGCAACTTTACGCTGCCAGTCTGGCCCCAGATCTGAAGTCTGTATGAGCAGGCAATAAAGAGGCAATAACATCAGCTTTGCAGGAGGCTGGAAGCCAGAACTGAGTACTGGGCAGGCTCACAGGTTCGGTGTTCCGTGACCTGCAGGCTGCGGTGCTGCAGGAGCTGATGCGCAGTTCCAGGAGGAGCCAAGGCAGCCTCTACAGCCATTTGAGCTGTCTTTCATTTATGCCCAGGGAAATCCTCCTGTGGCCAAAGGGCTTCCCTCAGAGCCACTGTGCCAGGCTTTGCTCTTTCCAGCCTCCTGCAAAGCCCACAAGCCAGAGCAGAGCTGAAATTTCTTCTGCCTGCAAGCTCCTGCAACCTTCAGAACATTCTCCCCCTCAGCAGCTCCTCTTGCAGAGGAAAAGGTCCTGTGGTCCCAGACCTCTGGCAGCATGGAAAACGGGCAGGAATCACTGCCCCAGCCCACCTGGGATCTCCTGATCTCCTAGAGGGGGCAGCAGGCAAGGACAACATTCCTGGGGATGCAAAGAGCCCAGGGAGCCTCCAAGACAGAATTCTGATTTAAAGTCACCTGCAGAACCTGTGACTCTGAGCCTGTGCTTTGGACCCAGCGTTATCCACAGCTGATGCTGCTGGATTCTCTAAACAGGAAATACATGGGAAGTTAAATTAATCTAAGAGTGAGGTGTAGTAAAATCAGACCAAACAAGGCCCAGCACCAGTGTTTAACTCTTGTGTCACGGTAACAGAAGTACGACACAACCCGGAGCAGTGAGAGCTGGACCATCTTCATCTCAACTGTAACTCAGCGTCTGCTTCATTAGAGGTTATTAAACACATAATTTGGAACAAATCAAAAAGATGCTCTTGAGAATGCTCAAGTGGCTTCTCAATTTTATTAAAGCGTTTGAGGATGGAAGTTCTTAATTGTCATGAAATCCATCTTCCAACACAACCAAGCTCTTGTCTAGACAGATCAAAATTAATAATTTTATCGCCAGTGTTGGACAAACTGCTTTGCTTCTGCCATGACAGATTGCGTTTAGCAGATGCTTTCCAAACATCTCCATGTAAACATCATTTTTAAAAGATCTTGTGGTACAGAGTCATCTCATCCTACCAGAGGGACAGAAAGCTCAGTACCTCTTAATCATCAGGGAAATAATTTCAACAGCCCCACAAGCACTAGACACTGATGTTTAGAGCAGCTCCAATTCTTTACACAATTAACTTCTCTATCAAGAAACTGCAAAAAGCATTAATGATTGTAATGCCTCATTAATTAGTAGTAAACACAGGTGAATCAGCCAGACCAGCCAACTCAGTAGAACTTCTGATGCTCACAGCATGTTAATATGTTGCTAATTAAGACCATCAGCCTTCCTTTTAATTAATATATTGGCTTGCTTAAGATTTAATTGAAATTTTACCAGCTCTTGTTTTTCCAATTCAGAACATGTGCCAGGCAAGGACTACACAAAAGGAAAAATGAAACTATTCCCTTCGTGTTTGTGGAGATAAATTCAGCATTTTAGCTGCCAGCTCATTCCACCTTCCAGATCAGGATGGAAATGTGAGAGAAAACCAAAGGGAAATCATTTGTGAGTGTGTGCACACGTTCACACTCAGTTCCGTCTTTCTCTTTGGGTAGGAGGGGAGCTGTTTCTGGCTCCGGGGGTGACCCATGGACACCAGATCCAGAAGAACTAAAGGTTCCTGGGTCATCTGGTGCCTCTGAACCCAGATTCACCGACATCCACAGAGCTTTGTCTCCAGAATGACAGATTTGGAGAAGAAACCCTCAGGGGACAGGATCCTTTCAGCCTCCTGAAGTGTCAAGTTCCAGACTAAACTAGTGAATGACAAGTTTAAATATCCGTCTCCAAAGGCAAAATGAGAACTATTTCTACTACATCGCTGCATTTTTTAAAAACAAAAAGCACTCAGTGTATCCTCCCATCTGCTTTCGTCTGTGCCTGAATCACTTCAAACCTAACAGAGCTTCTGAACAAGTTGTGTGTTTAACACAAATACCCTGAAGAGCTGTTGAATTGAGATTCAGAAAGTGTCAGAGAGAACCTCCAGAGAATTTACCTAGAGGCAGAAGAGGGAGATGAGAAACAAAACTATTTCCATTTTCCTTTGCTAGAAATATTTCAAAACATTAGGAAAATATCTAAGTGGTTTGCATATATTAAAACCGAACAGGGAAATGCCGTTAAACTGCACAGAAACTTCAGTTTCACATAGTTACAGAGCAGTTTATCAATCCTTAAATAATATTCCCATTCCCTCTTCAATTGCCTCTCTACAGTGCTGGTTTCCTTTGAGACTGAGCATTTCCAGGAATAAGAGATTTCCAGGGAATGGCAGAGTTGCAGCTGAGAACTTCTGCCACGAGTTGCAATGAGTCCTTCCCCTGGACCAGACAGAAACACAGAACCCCCTGACCCACTTAATCTTCTAGAAAGGAAACAGCAAAAATCCTTCAGCCATTACATTTTTTTCCAGGGGAACCACGCAGTGATGGAGGTAGCCCAGGACTGTAATCCCTCCCAGCGTGGTGTTCCTTGAAGGGCTGCAATGCAAACAAGAGTGTGCCTGGGAGGGAGAAGGAAGGGGAAGGATAGAAATAGAGGCATTACGAAGGACAAATATTCTGGTGGTAGGCAGGCTCATGATGGAAGGGGGATTATGATTAAAGAAATCTCAAGAAGACAACTTTAAAACAAAGAGAAGAACTGCCCAAGCTCCAAGACCCAAACCCAAACAGAGCTGTCCTGGCAGAGGAGGCCGTGTCTCCTCTGGGCCCCTTACATGGCAAATCCCCGCGGAGCCCCAGGCCTTTGTTTGGATTTCGTGTTGCCTGTCAAGGGAGCACAAGTGCTCTCTACATCTCCGGGGTTTGCTCACATCTCCCGTTTATCTTAGGGAGCTTCACGTTTCTTTTTGAGGCCTTGTTTGGGGGAAGAAGCACAGCCTGGCCCCGGTCTCCACGTCTTTGCCAGGCACTGGCAGCACCAGCCCTCCTCCCAGGGCTCAGCTTTGGCAGCAGGGGACAGCAGGGACAGGGGGACGTGTCCTGCTCTGGAACAGGGCACAAAACATCGATCAGAGGCTGAACCCTGTGCTCTGGTAGGAAATGTGCTGCTGCTGTCCCTCAAACCCGTTCCTTGCCCAGGTTTGCTGCTCCACCTTCACGTGGGTTGGCTCAGACAAAAACACCTGCAAATATCACAACGAAAGCATCTGAGATTTGACCCCTCAAATTGCGTTGATAAACCAAACTGCTGCTGGTCTGTGCTGCTTTAAGCAGAAATGTTCTACTTTACCCACTCTGCCATGGACACCTCTCAAGGAAATCACTGCTCTCCCTCCACAACAATTCCAGCACCAGGACAATGTTTGGCCTGGAATTACTGGGCAGCAGTAAAAATGCTTCACTGCCAGGTCTCCACATGTGGATCAGCTGCTTAACCAGTCACCTGTTTTTAGCTCTGCCAGGCAATCAGGATGCTGTTCACAAAACACTTTACCTTAAAATAAAATTGCTTTCCTCAGATGACATTGTCAAGTTCTGGTCTTTTCACATTTAATCGGAAACTTCAAATAAAAGATAAAGTAGTTTATTGAGAAAGGAAAGACTGCTCTTAATGGGAGAGAAAAATGAATGTATAATGGCCTAAATTTTCGTGATTATCACTCTGAAAAGATGCTGAGATGTAATGGACAGGAGATAATGGGGAGGCAAATTGGTGAAGAGCGAGGGAAGGAGCAGCACTGCCTGTCACAGGCACTTGGAGGAAGCCTGGAAAGGAGAAGCCTTTCCTTGGCCACAGCCTCAAACCACGAGAGCCTCAGGGGCTTTAAGGGTCATTTCTTCAGAGCCTGCACAGCTCCAAGGGGGCCCCTGCCCCAAAGGACTGTCCCCAGCCTCGGGGGAGCTCTCCCTCAAAGCGCAGCTTTAACACCATTTCCAACACTAAACCACCCACGGGTTTTACCAGCTCTCACCCTGCTGCTGCCTTTCCCTTCTCTCCTGCCCCCTCAGACCCCCACACAAACGCACTTTCCCTCTTTCCCAGGCTCTCAAAGCCTTCTCCAAAGCACAAGTTTTCTTCGAGCTGTCCACTCTCCCTAATCCCCACAAGTCCTGGCACTTCTCAGGCTTAAGATGAATGAGACAATCTGAGGTTTCAGGAGATTTGCAGCCAGGTCCTGCTCTGCTCTCTGGGATGTTTATGTGAGCCCAGAGAAAAGCCATTTACAGCCAAGCCCTGGACCTGCACAGAGACAGAACAGGACAAACCCCAAACAGCTGAACCCCAAGGATCAGTGTCTCTCGAGACACCGGCTGAAGAATGGAGCCACATTTGTGTCACCAAAAACCAGAATGGGCACAATTAACCTTGCAAAGTGACAGGAGAATTCTTCGCTCCATCACAAATCACGCTCACCCTCAGCAGTTTTTGACTTTCACCCAGTCCCATTTGCAGGAGGGATTCATCTTTATCTGAAACTGTAATTGAATGCCAGCAGTTACCTTGGTGACATTTAAAAATCTATCCCTGTGCTGTGCTGTCAACACTTTATAATACAATAAAGTGCCTCGTGGAACAAGCCAGAACATAGCTTGGGGAATAGTTCCTATGACAACTCTGTGAATCAGGGAGGTGGCAGAGATCCCCAAATGTCAAATGGACAGCAGCACATGGGCAGAGAAAGTCCAGGCTGAAGGCAGTGCTGCTCCTGAAGCTCCGAGCCCAGCTCCAGCCATGGCTCTATTTAAACAAAGCCTCCAGTTCTCCAGGTACTTCAGTTTTCACTGAAATTGCCAAGAACCCTGAAATTTATTATGCCATCAACCCAACTGATTCCAGCGGGCCCCTGCTGGGACTGAGCACTGCCAGTGAGGGAGGAAAACCATGCATCCCATGAACGTTGTTTGTCATACTTCAGGTGTTAAATACACATGGGGAATTTAATTATTGGCCAAAATACAGGATTGCCATTCTGCTTATGGCAGCACAGCCTTTTAAACTTTTAGATCCTGGGACAGAGGGCACTGGGCTCACGTTCATCCCTGGCATTTCCAGTTTTATTGCTCTTCAGAGGCAGATTTGTGGCATGGGCACTGGCCCACAGCTCTCCAGCCAGGGAGAGGAGCTTGGCTGAGGCACAGGATTGCCGAGGAAAGGCTCCACTGCCCAACTCCACCTCTTCCTCCTGTGTTCTTGCCTTTCCCTTTCTCTTCCTTTAGGTTTTCCTGGCCTTTCCAGCCTCTTCCAGGCTCTTCTGCTCCCTCCCAGTTGCCTCCAACAGGAGGTCTCCTCCCAGCACACAGCCCC
This sequence comes from Pomatostomus ruficeps, assembly GCA_013400735.1. Lineage (NCBI taxonomy): Eukaryota > Metazoa > Chordata > Aves > Passeriformes > Timaliidae > Pomatostomus > Pomatostomus ruficeps. Next base: position 31,781 of record VYZT01034683.1, on the reverse strand, counting down.
TGGGCACTTCCACCACTGCACAAACATCTGGACCATCGGCCCCTGAAGCAGAGAATTCATTCCCTTTTGCCGTAAAACAAAACCTGAGCACCAGTTTGTCTGGAAAGGCTCCAAACCCAGCTGGCTGTGGCCTCCCTGCGGTCCCTCCATCACAGCAAAGCTGTGCCTGTCCTCTGTAGCTGGCCCATATCTACACTCCGAAGTCCTCAATCCATTTCCAGGAGACGCAGTCCAGCCTGGCGTGCCCTGAAGATAAGGCTGAGCTTTTCAGCTGCTCTTGCACTATCAGCAGAAGAGCACATTAAACCCCAGGTTATTCACTTTATTAAAGAGCGTTTTCTGCTCGCACCAAAATGATGGATCCTGCTAAGCACGCTCAGGTGGAGATATGAAAAGTAAAAAGGGCACATCTCAGTCAGAAAATGCAACAAAACCTGTGGCTTTTTGGCACTCCCTAAAGATGCCAGAAGTTTTGCCATTTTCATTGGAATTTCAAACAGAAGAAACAAAACATGAGCAAGCTGATAATAAAAACATGCCTGGGAAAGACAAACAAGGTAAACCCAGAGATTATCATCGTGCCCTTCAGTAAAGTTCTTTTCACCTTAAATCCACTCAGTGGAGAGATAATCTTGCCACTGGAGACCACAAAAGAAAAGTTATTTGCATACAGAATAGGCTCACAGAAAATTAAACTGCTGCGCAAAACTAGAGCTTATTATGCAAGAAATGTGATAAGCTACAACATACAAAAAATCCTCCTCAAGATCTGAGCAACATGAGCTAAAAATACCTCTATTGCATGTCATTTACAAATTCAAAGGCTTGTTTAGGCTGTGTTTAGATTGTGATCAAACAACACTCGATAAATTTTTTTCCACTTATGATTAAAGATAGTGCTGGATTTTAGGTGTTCTGATTGCTTTCCCCACTTGGTTTTTATTGCTATTTTTAATTTGCACTTGCTGTTCCCTGCACCCTTCCTGAAAGCAAACAGCAGTGCTGGGAGGGTCCCAAAGCCCTGCTCACGTTCTTCCTGAAAGGGCAGGAGGGCTGGCCCGGAGCAGCCCTGATTTACACCCCGAGGGCTGAAGGATGAAGTTGGTTCCTACACCCCAAACTGCCCGAGGCTGCGGTGTTCAGCGCTCCAGCGGTGTCACACCACAGGGCAGCATGTCCCCTGCAGGGACAGTAAAGGCCAGCACGGGGCAGGTGTCTGGGGCTGCACATCAGAAATGCCGGGCAGATGAATTAAGAGTCTCAGCAGAACTCCTCAAACTTTTCATTCTTTCCAGCTGCAAAGACCAGAGCTCGGTGCTCTGTGATGAAAAATTCTTGAACATAAATTACCATCATTTTTCTGTTACATAATGTGATTTATCCAAAGCATGCACTGGGCTCATTCTGGTTTCCAGTGAAGTCAATAGAATTATAAGTGCTCAGCACCTCTGAAGAACCAGGACATGCTTATTCATGGGTATAATTTATGGTACCCAAATTAGAACATTCTGTCCTTAGGTTCCCAGTGCAAAACTCCTTCCCCTTCTGCAAGGACATTAATGGAGCAACGCTGACATTCACCCCCAGATCTTCAGTGGGATGCCCAGAACTGCTCAAACTTTAAACGAGCCACCACAAACATCTCAGCTCCTGACTCGGGAGATCTCTTCTGCCCATCCACGAGATCAAGCTGGCTCCAGCCAGCATCCTTCTCTCCATGAGCCCTTACCTCCACAAGGTGTCAAAAAGCAGTGACTGCCAGAGAAGCTCAAGCACATTTCAAGTTATGCATGAAGAGCAAACACCACCTAGCAAGGACACGAGGAAAGCCAGACCCCGGGAGCTGTGCGGAGCAGGGGGGCAGCGGTCAGCCCTGGCACGGGGACAGCAGTGAAGCTCCGGGGCTGGGAGCACCCCTGAGCCAGTGGAAAATTATCTTTTCCTTACACCAATGACCAGACCTTGTTTTTCTCCCGTCCCCTGGGCCCCACACAGAGGATGGGCAGATGGATCCCGCCGATCGCTCCGTGCCACAGTTGCACCACACAAATGTGCTGGAAGGAAAACTCCTGCAGCACTGAGAGCAGGGCTATTATAGGAGTCCAGAAACAACAGCTTGTGTGTTCACATGTCTATTCCAAGTTGCAGTTTCTTCAGAAAACAGGAGGCCAATCGAGTCCTTTTGACTTTGAATCCCTCAGAGGAAAGCTGCCTTGGGCTTGTCAGGCTGACAAGGACACACAGACCTTGTCCCCCTCAGCTCTGCTCCAAACCAGACTCATGCCAGGTCCACTCCACATCCCCGGGCCCTGGAAGTCTAAAGGACTTTGCAAGAGATCTCTGTGCAGGTGATCAGACAGCCTGAAATTCAGTGATTAAACAGAGCTGGCACATACTGGGAAAGGGATACAAACCCAGAAACAACCCTGAGTTGTGCAGTTGTAGCATTTAAGTTAAAAATAATCAGGCTGGTGGAATTGCATCAACTCAAGTTTTGTACAAGTTCCTACACGTAACAGTCCAAAATGGCCTAAACCTCACCCGAACACAATCCTGGAACCCGTCAGAGATGTCATTTCTTCCCTTCATTCAAACACGTCAGATAATCTGACACTTTGTGCACAAAGACACCCAGCAGCAGTGATGAGAAGGTACCAACCTCCAGAAGGGGCACTTGCTTAAAAAACTGCATTTCTGGAACAATATCTCCAGTTTCTTTATTATTTCCTTTGCACCTCCCAGCACTATGAAGCCACCTTTGCAACCTGCCTTCCCCAGCTCCACGATGGAAAAAGCACATCCTTACTCCAAAGGTCCATTTAAGGGATCCATTTCTCTTTGGAAATTCTGTTCAGCCATGGATCAGAGTTTACAAGGTCCCTCCAACGCAAGGCAAATAAAGAGTTAACCACAGTTAACCACAGGACTTGGCTCAGCACCTTTCCAGAACAGTCAGCACATCCAGGCCATCACCAGGGAACATTCTGTCCCCTGGGGAGGCAACAGAGAGCGCAGAACCCTTCCCTTTTTTACCTCATTCCCATTCTACCCTCAGCCCACATCCCTCCAAGCCCCTGACGTCTCCACATCCTGTAAAACAAAGCCCATGAAATGCTTTATCCACCTCTATTCCTGGAACTGCTCCCCCCTCCAGCCAAGCAGCACAGGGCCCTTCAGCATCTTCCCAGAAGGAAGCCTCCAGGCTGGAAATTGGATGACAAAATTGGAAAAAAGTTGAGACATTTCTGAACCAAACTTGCTTCCTAGAAGGCTTCAGCCTGAACTGGAAAGTACAATTAGCAGGACTGAGAAGCGTTTTCACCTTTCAGCTAACTCAGGGAGGAAAGGTGATGGATTTCCTGACACCCCACATGTAGTCCATGAAACCTGAGGGGACTGGGTCCTTCTCCAGGGTCCCAGACCCCCCAGATGAGGAGCAGAGTGTTGCAGGAGCTTCCTGTGGCTGCAGCTCCATGTGCTCAGCCATAAGGTTATGAGCACATGGAAGCTGCTTCCTGGGAGGAGGTGTGGGAATGCTTTGTGAGTGATTCACCAAGGGGAGCTCGGAAACAACGGGGAATTGTTCTTTTCCACTTGCTAACCCATTACTACAGTTTGCTCACGTGCCCAGGTGATGCAGCCTCAGAACCAGGCAGAAAGAAAGCCCTGGGGGACAGGAAACCCTTTCCATTAACCCCAAGTGCCAACGAACCCACAGCAGCACAACACACCCAGCAAGAGCTGGAGAACCTCTGCAGCCCAAACAGCCTCGAGCCCTGCACCATTTCTGAACTAGGAACGCTCATATTTGCAAGAGAAGAGACCTGGGTGTGAAATTGCAGGGGGGTGATGATGGTTGGTACCTTGGTGACAATGGAAACACCTTAAAGGTCTTTTCCAACCGAAAGGATTCCCTGCAGGACCAGATTCAAGCCCCACTTTCAGGAAGCTGTTTCTAGAACGTGACCTCAACGAAGCCAACCAAACCCTTCCCCCAGTTTTCAAGTCCTGCTTAGGGAGAGTCTGAGTGGAGCCCAGCTACTCAGGATAGTACTTACGATTTCTTTTAAATATAAAAAATTAAATCCACTGAAAACCAAAACTGACTGATTTCCCCCAAAATTCAGGGTCTCGACCAATACTTCAGGTATATCCCGAGTCCATCACATCCTGCATAATCCAGCATTTCTGTTGCCTTCATTGCTGCTCAGCCTGGGGGCAGGTGAGGCCAGCAGAAGGTTGGGGGGAGGACAGGCAGGGCCTGTCCCTTTGCAGAGCTGTCACCCTGAGTACAATGATCTGTTTATCGAGCCCAACACGCACGTGGGTGGTTTAACTTAAAAAAACTAATATTAGGTATCATGTGTTACAGAGTAAACTTTTCACAGGGAAGATGTTTCTATAGTAACTAATGTTTTTCTAGCAACACATTTCACATCAGGGTTGCCATGGAAACAGAACTATAGAGATGTGTTCAGCAAATAAGTTGTCAATAGCTTTTCCCCAGCCCCTGCACTGTGCCCTTGTCAGTCTGAGGGTGAACACAGCACCCTGAGTCTGCCTTGGGAGGCTCCAGCCTTCATGGGAGTGTGAAATCCTCCCTGCCCATGTAGGAGCATCATTTCCCCCACGCAGCTCCTTGACCACGTTTGTCAAGCAAGGGAAATGCTCGGCTCTGGAGCAGGTTAGGAACCCCAACAGCTCAGGGCTGTGGTACAGGAGGGGATCAGTGAAACACCTTCCTCTGCAGGAGAACAGGAAACTGCCCTGCTGGAAACACTGAGCACTGAAACCTCACAGAGACCTCGGGCTGTTGCTGGGACGTGTCAAAGGGACCTCAGCTCATGCCAGGAAGGAGTTGAGTCTCCCTGGCTTTGAGCATATATTTAGGCTGAAGCATTCCCGAGGGTAACATACAGACTCCCACTCACCTCCGACGAAAGTCTGCAAAAAGATCACAGCTCTAATCTGGCATTTACATAGTAGCTGGGATTTTAATTACTATTTGTTCAGCAGCTCGCCATTCATTCAGCAGCAGCCATTTGTACACCTTCAGCACTGGCACTGCCCCTGACCTTTGCTTTCCCTTCTTTCCCACTCTTCCGTTTCTCACTTCTCTTCCCTGGTTTTCCCTCACAGCTCCCTCCACCCCTAAACCCCCAACCAACCCACCAGGCAGCAGATGCTAATGTTCATTTACACCAGCAGCCCTCGCAGGCTGCTCTCTGCTCTGCCTTCTCTGAGGAAGAACCTTCGCTCCTCCAGGCAGCTTTTGGCATCTCATTGGTGGCTCAAACATGAGAAACCCAAGCCCCCCATCCAGAGATGCCACCTGAAGGGGAAGAAGCTGTACCTGACTCCTGCCCCAGGCATCAATCAGCTCCACACTTCCAGGCACAGCCTCAGTGCCTCACAGCTCTGTGCTCTCCCAGGACTGGCCCTCAGACAGCTCAAAGCATTTTACACAGGAGGAAAGGGAACCATTTACCCAATGCCATTATGTTTAGATTCCAACTCAAAACCAGCTTAAAAGAACGACAAAACACACCCAGCGCTGAGCCCTGCAGAGAGAGTGACTGAAGCTCCCCTGCTGACTCCCTGCCAGCAGTGGCTCCACTGCCCTGAACTGGGGATGCCCAGGCTCAAAGGGCAGCTGCCCAAGCACTGCGCAGTTCCTGTTTCTACAGGTGCTCCCAGTGCTGGTTTACATTCCCAGGGTGTTCCCTGTGCTCAGGATGTCGAGGTGCAGGGCTTGGTGCTGCCCCATTACGGCTGCACTTAGCCCAGGGTAAAACCAGGGTCCAGTGCAGGTGTCCCTGGTAGAGGAGTCATTTCTGCTCCATTCTTTAGAGAGATCTACATGAAAATATCACACCGGGGTATGTGATAAAATCTGCTTTCTCAAGCTCATCCTCCAACCTGCAGCAGTGCTGGTTCAAGTATTTTAAATTATTTCATATTTCTGTAACTCTGCAATGGCATAACGCTGAATATGACACCTCCCTGTTTCACACTCTGCCCCCTCCTACCTGCTACGAACAGAAGGAGCAGCAAGAGAGCTCCTGGTGCTTCATTTGGAGGTGTTACAACAAGACAGTCCGGATCCCAGAGTCTTTAAGGAATAATTTTCAGGAGCAGAGTGACAGTGTCCCTGTTCCCACTAAAGACTCAACAGAATAACTTAAAACAAGTAAATAACATTTACCTGGGATAGCCCATAACTGGGGTTGTGAAGGAGCCATGACACGATGGTAACAAAATATCTCAGCTTTGAAAAATACCACCAGAATTGCAAAACTGCATTTTGGGCCTGGGCAACAATTGGAGAGTGACCTTAAAACCCTTCTGCTGACAGATTGGGAGTTACAGTGAATTTCACTAATTCATCTCTACAGGCCCTGCTCACCCTGGCCTCTGTTCGCTTGCAAAGCCTTAGGCTGGAATCTGCTCAAGCCAGGAGTTGCTTGCACATGCCCAGGAAATGCTAAATATAAACTGGACAATACACAGACAAATCACTTTAATGAATTCTTTAGGTCAAGATCCAAGTCTTCCTTTGCACCCAAAGGGCACCAAGTGGACACCTGTCCCAGGTACAAGTCCTGGAGCACTATTCCAACTCAAACAGTGACTCAAAAGCCAAGCCTTGCCTAATCCAAAATATTCTCAATCTATAGCACCTACGAACCAATTAATATCCTCACTAATAAAGACAGCTAATAAGTCTCACTGGAATTAATTGCCTCCCACAGCATCATATTGTCCCACAGTTCTACAGCTCTGCTTTTACCACTGTTTCAGAAGAAGGTCTCCAAGGGCACTGCCTCATGGTGAGGCCTATTTCCCACATGTCCTTCAAACACTTTAGATTATTTGATGAGCAGAGGAGCAATCTGTAGATCAGGATCTACAGTGGGATCATTGCACTTTCCAGACAGTGAAAAGAGGGTCAAAAGAGCTGAGAAGAAATGAAGTACAAGACCGAAAAAGGTCCTCACTAATAGGTTCCTCACATTCCACAGCATCATCCAACATTTCCTAGCAAGCTCAGAATTATTGCATCCAGTTCTAAACTGACTCTAACCCACAAAAATAAAAACCCACTGGGATTACATCTAAGGCCTGCTTGCCTTCTCCTTTCCAGGCTGCTTCAGAAGAGGCAATGCCTGAACACACTGCCTGAGGGCAGGGATCCACTCCCCAGACTGAGGGCAGAGCAGCACCATCGCTGTGAAATGCGTATTTACATTTAATCACAATCAGGAGCATCAGCTTTCCCAAGGATTATTTTCTTGGCATCCAAGGTCATGCTAATGAATACCATCAGTAGAGGTGAGCCACGAGATTTGGGTGCAAGTTTGGATGTGCAAAGTGTTTGAGTGTGCTGGGGCATCTCCCAGCAGAGATGTCTCGGCTGTTGAAGTTTAATCACCAATGACCAGAGCTTAACTCTTGAACCAAAATGATCCCCAGGGCTGCACAGTCAGCTTACCTTCAGACTTACCTCCCTCGTTCAGCTCAGTTACAGGGCTTAAAATTCACATTCAGCCCCTTGAGAGCCAACGTTCCATCCAGGCATTTCAGCTGCTCTAACCTTTGGTTGTCACAGGTGAAGGTGGCAGACTGGCAGGTCCCGTGTCCGTGTTTCTTTTGAGGACAGGCTGATGCTACTTTTAAATCTCTTTATTCCAAACAAGTAAAATTCCAAACATTTCAAAATTCCTCATAACCTCCAGCCCAAACAGGTTCCCCCCACACCAGCCCCTCTTTGGGGGTTGCCACCAGAGATCCAACCCGTGCTGCCACTCCTGTGGGCTGGCGTTGGGAGGAGGGAATGCTGCCCTGGAGACAAATCCTTTCTTCTCCTCCTGGAAATACGAAACACCAGGTTCCCATCCCTGGCACAGACACCTTGAACTGCCCCTGTCTGCTCACAGGAGATCCCCTGGCCCAGCCCAATTATGTGCTCAGCCACCCCTTCCCATCCACCAGGTCCCCCGAGTAATGTCTGTGTGTGAGTTACTCCAAGCTGCTGGAGGTTTAGTGGAGAATTGTGTTTCAGAAGTTGGCAGCGGCTGAGCTGCCGCTGATTTGCTCTGCTCATTAAATCAAGGAAATGAGATGGGGTCATTAGAGCTCTCCTTAACTAGGCAACAATCAGGGGCTCACAGAACTCCTCAAAGCACAGAAGGTGCCCTCAGGAAACGAGTGGAGTTGGGCACTGGGTAGGACATTCCCCAAGCACAGAGAAGCAGTAATGAACACAGAAAAAACCCACAAAAATCCAGCCTCTCAAAAGCACAGGAGAGCTTCAGAAGGGGCCCCTTTGCTGCACCTTTCTGCAGCTGCTGCTCACGAGGGCCAGAAGCAATTCCTGTGACAAAATTAGCTTTTCCAAATGGCAAAACCAGAAGGTGGCAAACTGCGACCTATTCCCAGGCTCATACACGAACAAAACCTCCTGTAAGCACTTTTTTTTAAATTATTATTAGGAAAACTGTAAGCATGCAGGCTGGAAAATAGTTACATTCGTAATCTGGATGAAAATTTCTACCCTGAAGTCCAGTCACACAAATAGAATAACAAAGCAGGTGATATTTCCTATTAGCAATCTCCACTGGTTATTTTTGTAACTCTTGAGAAGCAAACTAGTGAAGAAAATACCAAGCCTGTTTTGTTAAGATGGTGAATAAATTGCAGGTCTGTTAAGCCCTGATTGCTTCTTAAATATTTGGCTAGACACGAATTTCTTGAGAGGAGGAGGTTTAAGGACTTTTCAGTCTGATCCTGTGAGACGTGAATACAAAGCCCATCTTATAAAACACCCTCCTGCTCGTGTGAAGTCTCACAGAATCAGCTTAATTACTGAAACTGGACCGAACTCACTGAGCCACTGGGCTCCGAACCCAAATATGAAACACTCATTCAGAGTTGGGCATCTCAAATTGCTCTGGACAATTCCCCCCACTTTAATTTTTTAATTCCAGTAAATCCCTGCACCTGGGAACAGAGGCCACTTGGATCCCCAGCTCAATTCACCCTCCCCATCTGCAGGTGTGTGAACATGTGCCTGCCCTGCACAGGTTTGTTCCAGGAAAATGGATTATCCCCAGCTCTGCTGCTGCCTTTTCCATGGCTATCTTGCCCCAGCAGGCACAGGACCTTTGGAAACACCTTGGGATCGTTGATGTTCAGGATGGGAACCAAGAGGGGGTAAAAAGCACTAACAAAAGACAATTTTAGTCCCTTGCAAAGAGAAAAGCAGAACAATGCCTCTTCACGAGCTCCAACGGGCCACCCAGCATGGCAGCACACAAGGAGCTGATTTGGCACCAGGGATGTTCCCACCAACCTCCCCCTTTCACCTCTGGGAGTGTCTGTACTGAGGGATGGGTGTTTCTCAAAAGGTCCAAAAGGCTCCAAAGGGTTTCAAACCCCAAGCCCAGCTGCAGTTGTGCTGTTGCCATCGCAAGGGCTATAAATAAATCTCAAATCACCAAAACTCTCGTGTCAGTATAATTTCAAATCAGCTTGGACAGAAAAGATCAGCCTCTCTGGGGTTGCATGCTTGGTTCTAATGGCATTGACTGCGTGGTAACAAGATGAAGAGCTCTTACACAACGAGACAAGCAGCGAGAAATTCTATTATGTACTAATGCTCCCCTTACCGCCAGCACTTATCTGCAGGGCCGAGGTCTGCGCCGAGAAAGGGAGTTGAAAGCTCTGTTATCAACAACAATGCCTCTGCCTTCTGCACCACAGGCATCGTGCAGGGTTCGTGCCCCCACTGCAGCCAAGAGCAGCATTAACTCGGCTGGAGCCAGGTCCCAGCGGCAGAATTGCTGCTGGACCTGTCCCCCAGGTCTGCAGGGACAGCCCTGAGCTCCAGCGCAGCTTCCCCTGCAGCGCAGCCTCGCTCACAGCGCCACACTGGGCCAGTGAAGTCCTTCCCTTGTATCAGCAGCAAACTGCAAAGTCCCTCTCTCCCCTCAGGCCTCGGGGACCAAGGTTATGCAAAAGGAGGGAGTTTGGCAGCACAAGAAAAAGCAGCAGCTCAGAGTTGAATTTTAAACCCCCTTACCTGCACTGTGATGTCCTGCTCGTTTCATCTCCCAGGCTCAGCAGCCGTTTGTGTTCCAGTCTGCTCTGTTCAGTCTCTTCTTGTGTGAGGAGCTGAAAATTGATGGCTGAATGTGCTCCATCCCAGAGTCCCAAGGCTTGGCCTGAATTTTAAGTGTTACTGGAGTTTCAAAAAATATAAAACAAAAAAAACAAAGTGAGACCAACACATGGCATGGAAGAAAGCAGCACTGAGGGTTTTTCTGGGAAAGAAGAGCAGCAGGGAAGCAGAAAGAACACATGTCCTGCACAGGAGATATTGCTCTCAGCTGGTCACTAACAAGGGCTAAACACGCCTGCAAGGCTACAAGTGTACCAATAAATGCAGAAATGAAATGCTGATTTTTAAAGAGAAATAAACATATTCTTCACAAAATCAAAACAGCTTTAAGTCCTTTTTAACAGGAATATCTTTAACTAAAATACTCTGAGGGCTGGTGAGACAGCACGTGGCACAGAGCTGCTCCTCTGCATCCACAGGGACACTGCTGGCAGCCCATGGAAGCAGCAACACAACATTTTCAGTCTTTTTTCTCCCACAAATCCCCATCTGAGGAGCAGTTACACTGTGGCTCTCGCTGCTAACCCATCTAACCTCCTTGAACAAGAAGATAAATAGTAAACAAGGAAGAGGGAAGAAAGAAACCAGTGAAGTTTTACAGTTCAGAAAGCGTAATTAAAATAAAACAACCCCTTTTGGAGAAACACTGGATACACATGCAGCCCTTCTGTATAATCAGTTGTTTGACAGCATTCTTAAACTAAGTGGGAGCAGTAAAAGCACCATGGAAATTAAAGAGCAAATATATGGGACTGAAGTAGATTTCATGACAACACCAGGGAAGAAAAACTAAAGATGTTGGTGGGAATGACAGGGTTTTGTTTAAGAACACATGTACGGCTTTGTAGCTGGGAGAAGAAAAATTGATTTTCCAGACACTGCTATAAAACATGCCAAGAACCCGGAGCAAACCAAAGAAAACACCAGCTGCAACTGGATAATAAAGTATCCCAAATTTTCCATGTCTGCCCATGTACGGCAGGCAGAAATGACCCTGCACTTAACTTTGCTCCCTCTGTCACAGGTCAAAGGACAAGAAACATTAATAGAAAGCAGAATGAACTCTCAGAACCCCTGGGCACAGAGAATTATCATCAGGGAGCAGCTGCTGAGCAGCCTGGGACCAGCACGCAGTGACCTGCCCGGTCCTGGGCAGCAGCCCCTGGGAGCCCAGCAGGGGCTGGGCTGGATTGTGAAAAAGAGGGGAAGGAAAACTCCTTCTGCATGGAAACCCCATCCTGACCACTGAGGCTGACTCGTAAGTGGTGACAGAAAATATGCCTCAAGGCCTTAAGCTCACAAATATAAAAGAGAATGACAAGAAAATATAATTAACTGTTTTTGTTTAATGAAATTGAATAATGGGCTTATCCTTTCCTTGCTGTTTATCATGCAAAGAGAGTAAGGCTGAAAAGGACTGGGCAAACTGCAACTCCTCTCAATGGATCAAACACTGTGGTATTTCCCAGCCTGGGGGTTATTTTTATCTGGATTTTCCAGCCCTGGTAGGACATCATGCCTTGATGAGGTAAAAGACCTCAGAATGAAGAAGGTTCTGAGTATTTTCATGAACCCACAGCCCCCAATACTCTCAATGTAAACCCCTCAGTCATCCATGAGGTAAAGATGTCCAACATACCTCATTAATGCAGGAGTATAAATTCCAGTTCAGAAGGGGCTTTGTCACACACAGTCAGAATTTTGGAGGTATGGCGCCCTGGAAGATGCAGACAGGCACACAATGGGATTTTCTAAGGCATCTACCCCTTCCCTTATATACAAAATTACATCAAATAATTACCCTGATGTTAAGAGGAAAGCTGACTGGAGCCACTGTTGTTCTATTCTCCACACATGGTTTTCCGAATGGCTGATAAACTATTCTTAATTTTGATGCTGGCCAAAAGCATGGCACATAATTTAATATTGATTTGATCATCGTAATTAAAGCACGCACACACATTTCAGGAAAAGCTGGAAAAACCACAGTAATATGGAAAAGAGCCGATGAAGATCTCCAGCCCTCAGCAGTGATGGAGAGGGAGGCTCAGTGGAGCTGCACAGGGCAGGTGCAGAAGGAATTTGCACAGAGCCATGGATAACCATGGACTGGGCTCCACCCTCAAACTGCCCCTCAGACTGTCCCTCATGAGAATGTGCGCTCAGCCCAGGGCTCCTGAACCCAGCCTCAATCAATAATTCAGCGAAATGATGACACTATTAGCCTAATTAATAATTCACAGATGCCTATAAAAATATTCAGAACATTTTCATCAGTCCCTCTGACATGCAACCCCTCCCGTGGGTCCCACTCTCACCTGATTCCCAGCCTGGGAACTCCCCTCTGCCTCCAGGATCACAGAACTGAAACGTGGAGCGTGTTCTCTTCCCCGGGGACCACTTGATGCCTTTCAATATCCCAGTTTCCTATTCATTATTAATCCTTTCCAGATCATTTCTCAGGCTAACAGCTCCCCAGCTGCACAGAGCCTTAGTGACTCCTGAGAGCAGCGAGCAGCTCCGTGCAGGCAAGTCCTGGACACGTCCATTTTCCTCACATAAAGCACTCAGTGACACAGTCACCGGGCCTTTCATTTTTTACAAGGGATCTCAAGCAAGAAGCAGAGAGAGAGGAGGGAAATTGGGCTTCTGCCACATGATGCTTGCTCAGCACGAACACCTGCAGCTGGGGGCTTTCCCCGGCAGTCACCTGTGTCCTCTGGAGTGGTGCCTGAACAAGGCAACTACACTCAGTAATTTCCTCTCAGGTGAAATGTGAGTACAGCACATCAATCCACTTCTGGCTGGGTTATTTAGCAGCAGTGTCAAACAGGAGCTGTTAGATGAAGTGTCTCACTGACAACACCAATGTGTGGTGACTAAAGAGGGACTAAATCACTTTACCACATCCTACCAGGATAACAAAGGGCCGTGGTTATCAGCCAAGTCTCCATGAGCCCCCACAAAACCCCGGAGCAGAACATGAGCCTGACCTGGCCTGGGTGCACAAACACAGAGAGCCCTTCACCGATTTACATTTTTTTCACCAGTGTATGATCAGAATACAACATCCACATACTGAGTACTACTTTTACTCCTGGTGCAGGTGACAGTGAAAAATCCAGGTGCCTGTCACGGATCCTTGCTCCAAGAGGCAATTTGTTCCTGCCTGCAGGGAGCCCCTTTCCAACGGCTCCACGTGCCTGTGATTGAGGACTTTGACCTTCCCCACGCGCAGGCAGGAGTTCCAGTTGAACATCTGCCACCTCCTCAGCTCCATGGGGACTGCTGGGTTCAGGGTGTTGAAAAGTGTGCCTTGCACAGGTCTGGAAACACCAGCTCCAGCAGTGCTGCTGGGTTTGGGTTTTCCCAGCAGCTTTTACCTTGGCTGCCAGTCCTGGCTCCAGCTCCTCATCTGGGCAGAAAGGAGGGATTGGTCCCAAGGGTTGGATCCCAATGGATGGATCCCCAGGGATGGCTCCCGAGTGTATAAAACACACCCAACCCCACTGCTTCTGGTGGCTGTCACCTGTCGGAGGTCAGGGAGGTGCCAGGAGGACAGCAAAGCCGTTGTCCCTGCGGCAGGGTTGGTTTTGGGATGCCCCAGGTGCCCTGAGAAGGAGCCATGGCAGGAACCTGGCTCAGGTGGCTGCGGCTGCTCCAGCTCTGCTCCAGTCCCTACACCCTGCACAGGAATGCAGAGGTGCAGTGCAATGCAGGTTTGTTGTTCTAGCCCTGCTCATGCTGACAGGCTGTAAATAGGATACAACAGAATCCACTGAAGGATTTCTGGGAACCTACTTAAAAATCTGGACCACGTTTGTTTTACGTTCAGTTTGCATCCCTAAATAAACAAAGCTTGCACAGAATGTGCGTAATCTGCAGCGGTGCCTAAATCAGCCTTCTTCATTTGCATCTTCTCCTTTCAACTTCTGAGGTACATTTCTATGCAGAGGAAAAAATAAATGTTACTTTCGTTCTCCTTAAGCCCATTCTTGTACTTTTCCGTGACAAATTATTCTTTTAATTTGGAGTCTAGGAAAGAGACTGAAAAGCTTTTTTCCGACAGTCTGAAACCTCATTGTCAAAAGCAAAATGAAATCATCCAGTTCCACAAATCTCGAGTTTTTTGTAAGTGTAAGCCTCTGAAGGAATAGTGGCAGAGCTGTTGTTCGGAACCAGTGCAGCAGGTAGTGATGGTAACGAGCCTGCCAGTGGCAGAAGCAAGCAGAGACAATTTAGCACACCTCTCTTTTGATTCTTGCTGGTTGACATGGCCTGGCCTCTGTGGCAGCACTGCTGTGGATAAATACTGCCTTTGTTTCCTCTCCTTCTGCAGGTAAATTTACTTTTTCCTCTTTAGACAGCACCTCTCATCCTAGACTCTGCCTGTCACGTGGGCCAAATTCACCCTGGGGTGCGCCTTCCCTCTCACGAGAAGTTTAGCCAGGAAAATATTGGATTGGGGAAAGTTAAAATGAACCTAAATCTGTTATCATGGTTGTCTTTAACCAGGCAGAATTTGGGGGGTTTGCTATTGTAGAGCACAGCTGGAGCTCCCCCTGCCCCTAGGAATGGCCTTTCCCAGAGCAGCTCCTGTGGCCGTGGCCTGTGACCGGCACTGGTGCGACAATCCTGCTCCATATCCGACCGGAGGAGTTAATGAGAGGGTCCCAGGTCCAAGGAATCTCGCCCCGGGAAAAGCAGCTCTGCCCATGGGGAGCACTCAGGGCACGGGAGTGCTGCCAAGGACCCTGGAGTTGTGCTTTGCCCACTCTCCTGGCACAGCAGGAGCAGGGACACCCCTGGAACTCCTGGCCGGGGATTTGCTCAGCTCCAGACTCCAGGCGGTGTTTCCTGTCCCCTCCTTGCTCCATGGATCATCCCTCTGGCATGCTGCCCCCTTTGTCATTGCTGATTAGAATTTCAGCTTGATGAAAAACTTGTTCAGAGCCATGGCAGGGAGTAACTGCATCGTTCTGGAGCTTTCATTTATACCTGCCAAGCCCCGGGCAGCAGGAAAGGCTTCAGTGACAGAGACAAACTGATCACCCCTGCTGGGAACTCCAGGTGTGCCAAGATGTCTTCATTTTATTATGCAAAAAATGTAAACAATAAGAAGATTCTATATTCAAGAGGAGTGCGGGTAACTCTGCGGCTGATGTGGCAAAATAAATTTTATTCACCGGGGAGGATTCTCAGGAGATATTAGGAATTGGTTAAAAATGCAATAAACTGCGCTCAGGGCAGCACACTGGGAAGCTGGGCTCGAGGAGAGCAGTGAGAAGTCTGCCGTGGGAGGACTCACAGGGAGTACAATACAGCTTCCTCTGGAATATCAGCTGGAGCCAGAACTATCCAGGCAGCACGAGAAAAATCGGGAAGGTTTTCCTGCCCAAAGCAGCAAGGATTAGCATTCATGGTAGGATGCTGCAAGATTTTAGCACCACTGGAGGATCCATCTCAAAGCCTGGGGGCAACAGAGCAGGTGGGAAGGGGCTGCGGGATGAATAGGTGGGAAGGGGCTGCGGGATGGAGCAGGAAGGAATTCTGCTCTCACAGAGGGGACTGGACAGGCCCCAGCCCCTCCCAGGGCATTAGGGCTGCAGCCCCACACACTGCAGACAAAACCATTGCCTCGGCTCAAAAGGAACAACTGCTGCTCACAGCAGGACACAGAAGCCTTTTCCAGGAATTAGAAAAGTTATCCATTTACTCAGACGAAGTCATACTCTGAGTGCAGCAAATAATTACTCCTGCCCACAATGCAGCATCAGGGAAGTTTTTAACGGGTCATTATGTGGTGGCTCTCAGAGAGAGCTAATTGGATGTGTCTCCAGGTCACTGCCTAAGTAGCGCCGCTTCCAGCGAGAGAGGAAAAGAGCAGCTGTAATTCCTGTAATTTCTGTAATTAAAACTGCCGTGGGTGTGTGCTCAACCCCTCCCCGCAGAGCCCAGCCCAGCGTGTCAGCCATACAACTGCACCGCTGGGACTCGATCCACGGGCCAGATCCTGGCCAGGGTGTCCGTGTCTCCGTTCAGCTCAGCCTGCCTTGTCCCTGGATGCAGAACAGCTGTGTCCATGTCCTCTCTGTGTCCCTGTCTGTGTCCCTGTGCTGTCCCTGTCCATGTCCATATCCATGTCCCTGTGTCCATGTCCGTGTCCATGTCCGTGTCCCGCGGAGCTCCCGGCACAAACCCCCCAGCCCACCCAGACGTGGCACTGCCAAGCCCTGCTCTGGCCCCGGGGCAGAGCACACTGGGCAGCAGGGGAAGGGGATCTCTGCAGGGCAAAGGGACAGTCCCAGGATGCCAGGGCAGCCTACTCCAGACCCCACTGGAACGCTGATGATTTATTAATTAACAGATCCCCGTCAGCCAGAGCAGCCTCCTCTGAGCCCTGGGGTGTTCCAGGCTCCACAGCTGCAAACAGGACTGGCTCCTCTTGGCCTCTGAGCACAGCTCTGCTCCACGAAGGGTTAGAGCACAAACAGAACTCTAATCCTGCCCTAGAAGCACCTGTCTCCATATAAACACAGAAATGGGATTTGTACCAGAGCCTGGAAGAGTACCGGACCCCACCAGTCCGTCAGCTCTGGGTGTTCAGAAAGCCACGGCCACCCTGTGACTTTGTTGTTGTGTTTTCCTTGGCAGGTGAGTTTAACAAAATGCCAGAGATGAGAAATAACAAAGCCAAGCTTCCTTTGCTGGAGATAAGCAGCTCCACACTCTCACCTCCACCGTGTTTCAAAAGCCAGCAGCTCAGAGAGTGACACTTCACCTGCTGCCTGTCTGTGTTAGCCTGTGGATTCTCACAGCAATGCCAGTGCAGCCCGAGCTGATTTATTCCTTTTCCTCTTGGATGTGTCTGTGGTGGTGTAGAGGGAGATTGGACAATGCCAGCATGACTGCTCCAGCTTTCCAAGGTCCCAGTGACTGTAAAACCATAAACCATAAACCAAGAGGAATGAGACTGAAAAACAAACGCAACCAGAATCCAGCGCAAAACACCCCTAAGCATATCCATAAAAACAACTGCCTGAATTAATTATTAAAGTAATTTTATACACTCTACACTACAAATTGCAAAACTACCTAAGTGACTCCCAAATATCCCCAGTGAAGCACTTCTGAAAATCCCACTCTGCAATTATGTTCTGTTCTGCATCTCCTGGACATGAAACACTCGCCACGAGAGGCCGGTTTAGTCACTTACCGAAAGCGAGGAGATGGGATCTCTCCCCCCCAAGCTGTGCTGCTGCTCCAGTGCCCATTTTCCAATTAAACCGGTCCAGTTTATCTGCCTGTCTGACAGGCAGAAAACGAGTAACGGCCAAGAACTCATTAATATCTTTTTATCAGAGCACTGCTAAGCTGAGATTTGATCAGCAGAGCAATCAGACCTTGTTATAGCTATGACATGGCATTGCAGAGATTATGCAGAGACTGCAAATACAGAGATGTTTCTTATATTTGTATAAAACAAAATAAACCTTTACCTTTTGTAGTCCTAGAAAGCCTGAAGATGCAGGGGAGTAGAGTGACCTTAGAGTGTGTTTGTTCCTGCAGAGGAATTTGTGAGTTATTTCAACAGATTTGTCAGACAGTGCTGGTTTCTCTGTTTTATGAGAGAAACAACAAATGCTAGCATTGTTCTCCAACTCCCAGCAGCCACGAGATCCAACAGAGAACTCAGTTGTTCAGTGTCCCCCCAGCTCCCCTCCTTTGCCAGATTAAACACAGAAGTGGCAAAAAGCACAGATTTATTGGACTCACGCTGGAAAATTACTCTTCTTTATTTGTTTTGTGGCAGCCTCCAGGAGCCCCAGCAGCGGAGCCCATCCTCGCTGCATGAGGACAAACTGTGCTAATTAAACCACAATTTGCCCATAAGCTGAGCCAAAAAAGATGCCAAGTATGAAGGAGCTGTGGTCATCTGTGAACTTCCCTTCTGTCCATGCTGCGCCAACAGAGCAGCAAAAGCTCTGGGTGCCATAAGCCCGACAGGGCAGGAGGCACGAAAGAGCCTCAGAGTTTGTCTGAGCCCTTGCCCCGATGGAGCTGGGACCCCACACCAGCTCTCCCTGACTTCAGAGCAGTTCTGGCAGGAATTCCAATGGGCAAAACAAGCAGAAAGTTGCCATGCCCGAGTTCCAACGGTTTGCAGCTGCAGCCTGCTGCCAGGAGGGCTCAATCAAACAGGAAATGCCCAAAAATACTATTTATTTTTAGATAAATCCATGAGCTCCATAAGTTCAGTCAATGTGAATCACTAACCCACAGTAAACTGCCAGTGAAGGACCTGATCTTATTCTCAAGGTTTCTACAAGAATTATTTTCAGAGCAATATTTCATAAATTTAATAAGAAGGAGAAGAACCTTGTTAAGCAGAAAGCTGGTCTACATTTTGTGGTAATTTTGCTGTGGGCAAGTCATACAGCTGAGCAGTAATTAGGTATAATAACTGCATTATGCAAGCCTTGCTTCTTGTGTATGTGGCTCCATTTCGGAATTATAAGAATTACACATTGGTTTAACTTTGAACTTATTTATATTGATTTTATCACATATTAGGAAAGCCAAACCTCATGAAATATCTTACCTGGCCTCTACTGCATTTTCTTTTATTAACTGTTAATAGTTGCAGCAGTTGTTGAATCATAATGAGATGAAATTAATAGTCTGGATTTAGCAAAAGAGATATTCAGGTTCATATTCAGGAAGATTTATTTCTTATTTCAGAAAGAAAACAGCAGTATGGGGCTCTGTACTTACCCAAAAAACAGAGTGACCCACAGGGAAGTTTTAGAAGCAGGATCAAAAGCATTGTTTTCAGAGCTACAAACAGCTAAAAATTAATGAGTTCCTTTATTGTTTTCACTGCAGGTTTATCTGAGATAAACACACTACAGGTTCATGTATGTGGCAGTTTCACAGAGCTGCACCCCTTCCACCGAGAAAGAACTGAAGAGATCAGCAGGAAAGCCCATCCAAGTCCCCTGAGCCAAGGCAAGGGACACCTGAGAGCCCCTGAGAGCCCGCGGGGTCTGGGGGTCTGATGGGGCTGAGCTGCCCCTCTGCCTCCTGCCCGTGGGATGCAGAACCGCTTTGGGAGGCTCCTCCCGAGGGGAGATGCCTTTGCTCCAGAGAACAGAACTCCCAGGCTGCTCCCAGTTAGAGGGACTGTTCGGAATTCTGAGAGACCATGGAAGCTGCCCCTGGGGCACAGAGACGGGAATCCCTGTGCCAAGGGCCCCAGAGAGCTTCCCTGGGATTTGGGACTGCAGTGACAGGGACGGCTCCTCTCCACAGGGAACCGTCGACACTTCCCACCGAGCCCGAGAGCTCTCCCGGGGCCGATCCCACCCGTTACTCCCCAGCGGATTCCCGTTCCAAAGGGAAGCGCTCCAGCAGTGAACATGTGCATTTTCTGCTATTGGAAATGTTCTGCTTTGCAGACACAACAAATCACAGAGGGAAAATCAGCCCGGGCTGAGCAGGAATTTCAGCGGTGTGCAGAGGAACTCAGATCTCTCTGCCCCATTTACCAACGTCCCATCCACTGCTGTATTTGCAGAAATTCTGAGTTATAAATCATTGCAGTTCTCCTGTACCCCCCCAGCTTTTAGCAACAGCAATTACAGGAGTCATGCATGATGGCTTTTGCCTAATACATTTTTTCCTTTATATTGTCAAAATCATTTTAAAAGCTGCAACACAAAATATCTTTTTGTATGAATCAAAAGTATTATGACTAAGATAATAATTTCCCATCCAGTGAATGCATCACAAGTATTAAAAATTGACTGAGCTAGAAAAGGGGAAGTAATGGAAGTTGATCTCTTCTTACCTATATTTTTGAACAGAAATAAATGACTGAAAATTGTGTGCCCGGTGACATTTGACAGTTTGAGTAATCTATCATCAGGGAACCAGTAAATGTAGTTGGGATTAAGGACCTCTTACCCTCGCAGTGTTTCACAGCACGGGTTCTGTTCGGGTTCTAACCTGAGGCAGATGCACTAATGAGGTATTTAGGAGCACGATCCACTCTCACTCACAAAGCTGAACAATTCTGCTGCTTAGCACGTGCTTGGGAAGGCATTTCTCAGATCCTTGCAAGGCTCTTTCTGTTCAGTAATCTGAAAAAAAAAAAAAAAAAGTGAGATGTTTTTGGAAGCCTGCCAGAGCCATGATAAATAATCCACTGTTCCTGATAGTTGCAATACAGCAGTTCCCTGAAACTCATTTCAGCCCAGGAACCTCCCTCTCCTGTGAACGCTTCCTGCTGCTCTGCTTGGTACACAATATAAATCAGTTATTTAAACACACTTGAAGCTCTGTATTTTACCAAACATTTTGGAATTTAAATATTTTTAAAGCCGGTTCCTGGTTATGTGCCACAGTTACAACGGCATTCCTCAGCTGCCAAGGAATCCAAGGTGACAAGAATCACCTGCAGACAGAAATTCTCCCGTTCATCCTCTGCTGGGGAGTTAATCCCTCGTTCAGACTGGGCAGGAGCTCTGCTAAGCACACAGAATATCTGCATGAGAGGTTCCCCTCCTCACTCACGCAGTGCCAGGATTTCCCGAGGCTGGATGCAGCCTGGATTGGAGCAGAGGCTGCACAGCCAAACGCTCGAGGTGTCCCTGGGGAGGAAAAGCTGCACAGCTCAAACCCAGCCCCGTGAGGCTGTCTGAGCACACCCGCACCTCTCTACTTCTTTAAATTAAGGGGCTTTCTGCCCCATTGTACACCTGACTTTCTTCTGTTTTCCAGTTCATTTCCTGTTCACTTCCCGGTTTTTGGCAGAGTAAGAGTCTGTGCTGATTCTGGTGCCACATCCACCAGCCTCTCCCGCTCAGACACTTTCCAGCAGCCCCCAGGTGCCAGCACACACCATCCAGCCAGGGGAGGCTCCAGAACACTTCCCCGGGGATCTGCACGGGGAATATGGGGGAGGTTGGCAGCACGAGGCACTGGAGTAAAATCTCGAGTTTGTAAATTAATTTTAGTCACATCGGGCACCTTGCAAACACAAACACAACATCCCCAGAGCTGCAGATGGAGGAGGGATGTGTTACTCCTCGCTCCTCCAATGCCACTAACACGACACAGACGTGCAGGAGCTCGTCAGATCTCCGGGCTGATTTGCAGCAAGGACAAACAGGAGCAGAGCAGGAGAAGAGCCTGGTGCTGCCCCTGCACAAACACAAAACTCCAGGAAACTGTACAAGGAGTGAAGCTAAAGGAGAGCTTTTCCCCAAACACCGGTGCCCGAGGAGTTGTTTGATGACTAAAGATGAGAGTAAGACATCTGAATTTAACCCCCTCTCTGCTGCAGACCTGCTGTGCTCTGACACAGGTGACTGCAGAGGGGGTCCTGCTGGCCAGGTGTGGGCATCGGTGCCAGGGTTCTGTGAAATGCCCCTGCAGGGTCACCACTGAGACAGACACAGTTCTGGAGGCTGATTCCCGGGCAAGGAGGGGGTGCAGGATGAGAGGAGCATGGAAATGTGGCTGGCTGAGTCCAGCCCCTGCTGCTGCAACCCGGGATCACAGCACCTCTGGGTCTAAGCATCTCTGCATTCCAGCAAAGACAAATCGCTGCTTTAACTGGGTTATTTGTAATAAAACCAGGGACAGGTTTGGAAGCTTTATCCATGGGAAGGTGCTCTCCAGAGGCACTGCACTAAGAGTGATGGAGCTGTTCATGAGGAAAGACAAGAGAAGCAAGCAACAAAAATGCCTGCATAGGCCATAAATGTGCAAAGCAATATATCGCCGTGCAGTGACAGCAGAATTGGGCCCCCTTGCAGGAAATCACTCACCCTGAGGGGCAGGGCTGCCCTCAGTGCAGCCTCCTTGGTCTCAGTGGGAGCTGAGGATGGCAGCAATACTGCACACTGCAGTTGCCACCCACCCCAAATGGTTCAGGCTGGCACAGCCCCCAGGAGCTCTCTAGTCCAGCCTCCTGTTCAGGGCAGGGTGAGCTGGGAGAGCAGACTTGGCTGCTCAGGGCTCAATCCAATCTTTCTTTCAAAAGAAAGCCTTCTGTCTCTCTGAAAAGCTTTCCTTGGATACTGGAAGCTGTCAGGAGTCCCCAGAGCCAGCTCGTCTCTGGGCTGCACAGGTCCAGTCCCCAGTGGCTCAGCAGGGCAGGTACCCCGTGCACCGACCATCCTGGGGGCCCTCTGTTCAACACACTCCAGCCTAGGGGTGTTTTTCCTGCTCTGAGTGCCCAGAAGGGAATGCAGAACTTTAGAAGAAAGGAATTTAGCCTCCTGATCTGTTTGGGAGGTGAGAGGTGAAAGGTGCTGTGAAGTTGAAACACCTTGTTTTGCTGGCAGCACTGCTCCTGACTGCAGGATGATGCTGGAATTATCTTAATAAGCCAGGGAAACTGATAGAACAGGATTTCAATGTCAACAACCAAAGGAACAGAAGGAAAAGCAGCCACAGGCTGTAAAAGTAATGAGTGTGGGATTAAAATTTTCCTCTGCAGCACTGGCAGCTCCTCAAGGAGCACAAAGGAGTTGATTGACTCTGGGAACCCTCGGCCAGTCCATGCACAGCTGATCACTGCAGAAAAGCTGCTGGGGCACTCCTGGTCACCCCCAGGGGCAGGGCCACCTCTGGTTCCCCTGGGAATTCTGTGCTCGTGGAGGATGTAGGAGAGATGCCTGGAGAGGGAGGATCTCCCTTTGCCAGACCAGATTTACCACTGGGCAGAGTCAGAGATCTCACCCCGACTCCTCACCCTGATGTCTACAGAGTCCTTGACCTCACCTGAACCTGCCAGGCCAGAGTCTGAGTGAGGGGGGAGTCCCCCAGTTGGTACCAGGCGAGCTGCAGGACATTGACATTAACGCTGACCATCGAGTAATGAGCATTTTCAGTCATTAGTGCTCAAAACTGCACTTGAGAACTGCTTACGGCAATGGAGAGTTCCACTCCTGTCTGTCTCCAGATGGAAATGGGATCCTGATCCAAACAGCACAGTCAGGGCTGATTTATTGAATAGCAGGAAAACTCTGCATTAATCACGCGGGTGGTAATGAGTTGTCCTTTTGTGCCTCCTCCTTAAAGGATCGCTGTAACTCCACGGGCAACCAGAGCTCACAGGAATTCGGGCTGGCAAGGGGAGGTTGCTGGAAGCCTCCCCTGCCCCAGGCATGGTCACAGCCCGTCCTGAGAGCTCTTTATCCAATCTTTTCTTTAAACCTTCACTGAACAGATTTACAACCTCCTGAGATTCCAGCTACTCGCAGGGTAATAGTTTTGTATGGTTTGTTTGTTTTTTTCCCTGATATCTAAAGTAACCTCCCTAATTGCACTTCAGCAAATTGCTTTTTGTCCCGTCGTTTGTGGTCACAGGACAAGTGTTTACTGTCAGCTTTACAAATGTGTTTATACATTTGAAGACAGTTGCCGAGTCCTTACATTGTGTTTTCTTTTCCAGCTCCAATAGTGAATTCCACCCTTCGCCCAGCTTACATTTCTAAGCCTCTCACAGCCGTGGTCGCTGCTCTGCTCTGTTTGCCTACATCTTTCTGTATGGGTGAGTGCAGTGCCTGAGACTGGGTAGAGCTCAGCCAAGCCTGGCTGGCGCTAAATGGAACAGAAATAACGCCCTCTGATGTTGCAGCGCTGATCCTCCTGCTCGGAGCGCCGGGCTGCTCTGCAGCACTGCCCGGGCTGCGGGCACCACAGCCCTGAGAGTCCCCTCGGCGGTGTTTGTGCCTGACAGCGCTCATGTGACAGCCGATATTCCCCCTTTGTGGTACACGAGATCAGTTTTTCTCCTACAGTTTCAATTTGTTGAGTTCAGGCTGCCTCTGCCGTATCTCAGGGTCACTTGAAATCTCTGCCTTGCAGTCCGTGCTGGAATCCCTGGAAATGTTATAAAAATGCCCTCGATTCTGTCACTCCAGTTATTGCAGCAAACACTGACCAAAACTGTTCCCAGATTATTCTCTGGGAGACTCCACTTAGCATGTCCTTCCTCTATGACAGCAAAGACTTTTAAAATGCTGCCTTTCATTAGCAAGATTATTACAGACCATTGTACAAAAGCCAAAACTCTCGTACCTGTCACTGGTCAGTAAAACCAATCACCTCCCTGCTACAGACAAAGGCTGAGCGCCTGCTAAGAAACCTTTCCAAAGTCAAATAAAAATCCTACCAAGTATCAGGGAAAAGCAGCCCAGGCTGACAGCCCCAGTCGCTGACAGCCCTCTACACAACTGCTGTTCAACAGCTCCGGCTGAGGAATATCAGCACGACTATTCCTGCGTGCCCACACAATCCTGAACCGCCGTCCAATTTAGTTCAGGGGGAAAAAGAGGTGTTTTGCTAAAATTACCATAGTATAGATTTTTCATTTGTATAACCATAGCAACAAAGGACTTTGCTTGAAATGAGACCCCGCAGTGCTCGGGGCGAAGTGCACAGTGCCCCCAGGGACAGCCCTTGTCCCTGTGAGGTGACTGTCCCGTCCTCCCTGGAGGTCCGGGACATCACCTGCAGGAAATCCCCTCCAGAGCAGTGCCTCGGCAGGGAAGGGAGATCAGAGTCCAGAAATGCCATGATCTCTGCACCACGGGGGGACAAAGCGCACGGGATGGGAGCGGTTCACTCAGGAGTCTGTGACAGAGCTCGAGCTGCGGGTGACTCCTGAACCCTGGCACCGAGATTCAATTCACTGCTTTCAAACGGCGATTACATCCACACAGAGGAACTTCCGCCCAGATGTCAAACAAATGTCATTAAAAAGTAGAGTTAGTCAATATTCTCCGAATTTGTGACAATAACCCAGTGTGCTAATTGCTGCAAGGGTGCCCCGGGAACAAAGCACGGGTGCAGCGCTTCTGGAGCCTCGGCGTGGATCGGGGAGAGAGCCGGGACAGGATTTCTGCTTTAACGGGCACTTGTAATGTCACTTCTCCGCCCAAAGGACCCCGGGTGGCACGGAGGGGCACAGGACCCCCCGTGGCTGCGGCACCCGGGACGCCGCCTGCGCGCAGCCCGCGCGGCCCCCCCGGCCCAGCCGCCGCTCCTCCCGGCTCCGGGAGCTCCTCCTCCCGCTCCTCGTCCCGGCGCGGCCGGAG
>VYZT01034682.1:264-49101 GCA_013400735.1 Pomatostomus ruficeps | reverse complement strand
TGATAAATATTATTAGAAAATATATTTGTGTCTAAAGTTTTCACCTAGGCTTTAAGTCAGATTTTTTTTTCTTGTGTTTTTGCAAGTTTTCTTTAGAATTTTTGAGAAAAAATTATGCCAGTTTATAAGACTAGGGGATTGACTCCATATGCTTATCTTAGGAAAGGTTAGAATTTGTAAAGGTTTTTCTCTGCATTGCTACAGATGTGCAAATCTGTAGCAATGCTGCAGGCACAGTGTGCTTCCACTGATCAAAAATAGATGCCTGCATTGTAGAGATGTACACATGCCCTTTGGTCATCTCAAACCTTCTTTACAGAAAGAAAGGGAAGTAGGCATTTCCTGCATGAGATTCATCTCACTAAAGGAAACATCCAACAAGGGTTGCATTTACTGTACCCCAGAAGTGGCTGCTTTTTGATGGGCTGAGCCATAGCTGATGTGAGACCTCATTTTAACACTTCAGGCTTTGTTTTCAATGGACCATTTTGATTTTGCTGGAGACTGGGTTTTCCTCTTTGTCCGTCACATATGGCTGTTGCAGGGCACCAGTACCATGTCATGCTTCTGGGCTGAACCAGAGAATCTAGAGAAATTTTACAATCATCACTGAATTTTCCCTGATCACCCTTCCCTGCCCTGCTCAGCTGAGCTGAAAAGTGAGTTTGACACATTTGTCCGCTGCTCCAGAAATCCTGCTAACCATGGCAGTATTCCCTGCATTTGGCTTAGGGTCTCACACTGTTGAATTTAAGTGCTGTTCAGAAAAGGAGCAACTTGTGCTTCCAGCTAACACATCCCGCAAATTGCAGTGTGTGATTAGCCAGCTGGGTGGCTGAATTGTCCCTTCTTTGCCAGCCCAGTGCTGTGGAACCTTCTGGAGAGACAGTCAGTGCTTAAGTCATTACAGGGGAGCTTAGTTTGCTCTTGTGTGTGGAGGATACTCCCTGCTTCACCATTTCACTGAAGAGAGGATCCAGTTTATTCCACCCTTTGCTCCTCTGTTCACAAATCAGCACTGAGCCCTTTAACGCCCTGTTATCCCTCCATGAGGGTATTTCCTGATGATTTGCCATGATCAAATGCTTGGGTAATGCTGTACCATTATTTTCAAGCCCTGACAGAAATTAAAATAACCAAAAGAAAGCTGAGGTTTGCCCTTATTTGTCTTGATCTAGAAATGTCAAATAAACATGTTGTCCCTCTGCAGGTCTCAGTCAGTTGTGGATCCTGGGGTGCTGAAACGCATGGATAAGAATGAGGAAGAAAACATGCAGCCTTTGCTTTCACTTGACTAACAGTTTTTGAGCATTGGACATGGACTGAGGTGGAAGGCACTGCCTCTCAGCAACAAGCAAGTCATTGGGAAAGACTGTAACAGCTGGAATCCTAGTTACTCATGTTAATGTAGCATAATGGCAGCAGGTTTTACTATTCTGCCTGAATTCCGGATGCCCTTTGGTGAGAAAGAAGTGGAGAAAAAAAAAGAAAATGAAATAAAAAAAAAGGAATCCGTAATTTATTCTGTAAGTGCCAACTTGTTTGTAAATACAATATAATCCTCCAATTTTACTTTGTAAGTTATGGTAAACAAGTGCTATGGAAATGAGTGACTATTAAATATGTCAGTGAAGTGCACCATAAAAAAAGAGAAGAAAATGTGTGTTTTCTCACATGCACACACACACATACACATAGAAAAACATGTCCTGAACAAAGAAAAATATTAAAGCAAATTAAATATTGTCCTTCCCATGGGAAGCCAACTAGTACATTGACTACTGGGTTTTTTCTGCAATGCTCATGTAGTGTGCTAAGATAAAGAGGGAATATAAGAACCTGGGAGATACTTTAATCACTGGAATGTTTCCTAACTGTAGGAAGTGGTTTCTCAAATGACACTGAGGCCTAGGATGCGCATTGTGAGAAGGAACATAGGTGAAGTGGAACCAGCTCTTGGACAGCTTTGTTGTTTAGCTGTATGGATCTCTGGGGTTTCTTCCCTAACTTTTCATTTACACAAGTAACCTGGCTTGTTACCGTAACCGGGGTGTTGTAATGTGGGACACATTGGAGTTACTTCTCTTGCATTTTGGGTGCATATCAAGAATTTTTGCAGAACTCTGTTCTCCCTTGGAGTGAGACATTAGTCCTCTAAATACAGTGTAATAACCAGTATCTGAAAGTAAAGCCTGGCAGCAGAGCTTAAAAGTTAATCACTGAATCCTGTGCACTGGGAGACTGGATACATATATATATTTTTACCAATCTCTGACAAGCGTACAAGGTGACATTGTTAGATAAGTATATTTCATTGAAGGTTTATACGAGAAATCATACCTATTCAATGTACTTAGATATATTATAGATTGTATATTGAGATACTGTCATTATCAATATAGTAAAACTTTCCATAGAACAACAGCATCCCACTCCAAACAAGGATTAATATGAATAAGTTGTAGTCAAACATCTCAGCCTATGTGTTTAGGACACCTTTGTTTTGGTTGTAGTGTAACTGTATATATTGAACATGTGCCATAATAGAGAAATACATTTTACCTCAAGAGGGCAACAGGTTTCACTAGGGATTGAGTAAATGAGCTGAAACATAGGGGCTGTGTCATGTTTGTGTGCTGGCTGACGTGTGTGCAGCCTGTGGTATGCTGAGGTGAGAATGTAATTTTTCACTAGGGTTTAAATCGACAGAGCGGGAAGACACACAGGGTGCCCAGCAAGACGTCTGAATAATTAGAGGTATTGTAAGACCATTTTCAGGCAGTGCAGGAATTAGATAAGAAAATGTTGACCACAGTGGAGGTGATAGCTCACGGCAACCCTGCCACCCAAGTGCTAGAGTTTAAAATATTTCTTCCATCACTTCAGTGATCTGTGACATTTCAAAGTCACTGGTTGTAGGTCACCTCTGCTCATCCAGGATGATTACCAAGATTTGGTGGGCTGAGATGAGTTAAGAGCAGCGAGTGAACTCTTGAAAGTCTGTCGTCTCGAGTTTAGCTGTAACTCCTGTGGTGGCAGCTTCGGCATTTCTCAGGGCTGAGACGACCCTGACTTGCAGCATCACCCTTGATTAGCCCAGGCAGCACACAGATAAAGCTTTCCTACTGCGCAGGTCATTAGTAGTGCTGATAAATAGTGTATGCCCTAATACACCATGACCTTGCAGGAACTTGTCTGAACAACTCCTTTCCTAATTCTGTTTTCCTGATATGTGTTAGGAAATGCAGAGAGGAAAGATATCTACCCTGAACTTCTTATCAGTCTGTCCTACAAGTTTTCAGTAGCAGAAACTGTTCTAATACTGCTTCTGTGGTTTGAGAGACTTGGAAAAAATGATCAATTCTTATATACTATTTTGTTCAGTTTTATTTTTCACATTCCTTGTAACATCATGCTGCATAAGTGACACGTGTCTCCAGTATTTGCATAAGTGCCATATTTGAATGTATGTTACATATTTCCACACTTCTGGTTAGTAGAGTAGTATATTATCATTGATACGATTTTTAAATCCTTACCAGATAAAACTAAAACATCAGTAGAAATTTTCTCCTTATAAGGGCTTCAGGATTTACTCAGTACTCCACATGTATACAAACTGTGACACAGTGATGATCAAAATCTTCATGGATCCTTTTAGATACATGGGCTAGACTTTGGTGTAACACAGCAGAATACTCATTTCAGAGTACATCACCTGTCCAATCAAAAAATGCAAATCTGTTCCAGTGTATGAAGCTTAAAATTTGTTTTGAAGCTTGTAAATTTTTGTTTGAAAATCCTTTATTTGTGCAATTAACTGTAATTTATATAATATTTTCTTATGCCTGATTTCAATTTTAAGGTAATGAGTATTAATACATTCTTTCCAGAAAGTGAAAGTAGGATATATTATAATTTTGTGTAACTGGGACCTCATCTTTCAGCAAGAACAAAATTGCTTTTTTGACGAGATTCTCTCTGTTAAAGATTTGGGCTACAGGTGTTCTTGGCTGCAGCTTTTATTTCACTGAAGCAAATTCTGACAGTGGTAATTACAGTTGTGACATTGAAAAAGAATATGGAAGTGGGTAAGAGAAATAAATATACTTTACCTGCTCTCAAGTATCCTTTGAAGGCATTTCTCTTTTACATATCAGGGTACATAAAAGGTTCCACCTTTCTTATAGAAAATCTTTATAGGTAGTTCAATTTTTATTAGATGAATTTGGACTGAAAAGTTTTTCCAATCTTTATTACCGTAGGAATTGCTGTCTAATTTTTATAGCAGAATTGAAGTGCTAAAAACAGAATGCAGCTGCTTGGGAGGAACTCCCCTTAATTTCTTACCTTTCCTGTGTATTGGGTAGAATAAAACCTTGTTGTAATTATGCATGCCGGTATGCATATTAAAAATATCCTGCAATATGAGGAACTTAGTGGAGAAACTGAATGTTCCTGTCCAACTATGTTAAAAAAAAAAGAGGATAAAAAAAATGTAAAAATTGATCATTTTGGGCTTTTGCTAAGATCTAGAAATATCGTCTTACATGATGACTTTTCTAAGACACAAATGTTTAAAAATATATGTAAAAGTTATGGAAACTTCCTTGACCAAAACCTCCTTACAATCAGAGATGTCAACAGACTCTTGGCTTTATAGAGACAGGTATCAGACCCACTAAGCTCCAACAAATACACAGACTCCCAATAGTTATTAGTTGTAAAATAGTTTGAGATGTCTTTGCAGAAATGTACATTTACTGTATAGCATATTTCAAAAGATGTTTTGCACTCTACAGACATGCTATGCCTAGTCACAAACTGAACAGGGAATTAAAGAAAAGAGGGATAAAAGGGACCTCAAGCGGTCGCTGATATGTGGAGGAGCAGATTCACTTTAATGTCGCAAATATTTTAGCTCAGTACCTTGCATGGAATGCTCTTTGTATTATTTAATCATGGTCACAGCCAAGCCTAAGCACATTACCTGACAAAATTGTAACCTGACAGTATTTTGTTAATGCCTTTTATTATTTTCATGTTCTGTTTGGGAAATTAAAGTTTGTCAAGCATCATAAGAAGTACCATTTAGCGTTACTTGGAAAGCACTTTGCAATACGTTTGGTCATATCCCTGTTATTATATTGTTTCTGTTATTGATATAAGTATTTGTCAAGTTTTTTGATAAAGTCATATTTGAAAGAGCATACAAGAAACAAAAAATCAATCAGGCTTTAGGATTTTGTTTAGAATATTAAAATGGGATTTTAGGGGGATGCTGAGTTTGTATTTTATAATCTTTAATTGCCTCTGGGGAATATCCTGCTGAGATATTGGCAGTGTTGGGTACCAAGACAAATTTGGAAGATAAATATCAATATGAAAGGCAAGAGCAAAGGTCTCAAAAGACTGTACTGAAAAAAACACTTAATCACATGGCTAGCTGGATCAGGTCCCTCTAAAGAAAGGTATTTTGCAAGTAGTTTGTGAGTGTGTATTTCTGGTGCTGAGAATAGTTCTTTTGTCCACAAACTTCAAAACACTCTGTGAAACTGAGAAAATAATAGTCACCCTGTTTCTCAGGCAGCAAAACAGAAACATAGCGAGTTAGAGATATATCTCAATGGAAGACATTTTTCTATATGGCAAAGATGGCACTTTGATCACTCAGTCTGATTTTAACTGCAGGAGAGAAAATAATGTGTCCCTAGTTTGTTTAAGAAGGTTCTATTGTTGATTCACTCATGCTTAGTTTCTTTAAAACATTTTATCATGAGACCTTTGCAAACTAGGGGTGATTTGTTTACTAGTGGAGTTAAATCTGAATGGACATTTAACCATTTTTACTGAGGAAATGGCAAAAAAGGAGTATGTGCCCCAAATGAAATGTCTTTCTTTAATTGTTGGGAAAAAAGGTAGTTTAATCCAAAGACCCCCAAAAAGGAAATCTGTCCTGTAAAAATTCTGAACTTGGTCAGGGATGAAACAAGATACTTATTTCCCATTAACTATACAAGGAACATCAACATTTTGTTTAGAGGCATGCTCAAGTGACCCCAAATGAAAGTGCAAGCCAGGTAGATAGAATCCCACATCCTGTATTGCCTTTTAACTTTGAATGATCCCATGTCAGGGGTCTGTATTTAGCAGATTGACTTGGATGTTCCCTTCAGTCTGCATTTCAGCTTTCAGTTGTGTGGGAATTTTTTTCCTATCAGCTTTTGGGATCTTAATTTGTTTCCTTCATAAGGGTCTGTTGGCACAAAACGGCATTGGCTCCTGTTGGATTGCACAATTTGCAAAGTGGTTTTGTTGTTAAAAAATAACTACTTGTGCAGTGCTGGGCAGTGGTGAAATTGACACATGGGTCACAAGTTCCCACTATTTTGTCACTCCTCCTCCTGTGTTTTGTGTGTGTGAACTGCTTTGATTGATAAAAGACATATGTTAACACTTGCATGACATGAATTTAAAAATAGAGAAAAAAGAGGTTTCTGCAGTGAGTTCGAAATCTGAATTGATGGTGTTGCTTGTAATCCAAAGGGAGGGAGGGCACTACACACAAATGAAATAGAGAGACCTCCAAGGGAAGATGCTGATAATTC
Source organism: Pomatostomus ruficeps (assembly GCA_013400735.1). Taxonomy (NCBI): domain Eukaryota; kingdom Metazoa; phylum Chordata; class Aves; order Passeriformes; family Timaliidae; genus Pomatostomus; species Pomatostomus ruficeps. The sequence continues at coordinate 42,493 of VYZT01034682.1, read as the reverse complement.
CTTATGGTACACGTTTTGTTAAAAAGTAGCCAAAGTATTTTGTCAGCAGGAAAAGTGGTCAGCCAGATCTGTTCTCTCTGAATCAGTGGCTTACAACAAGTCCTCTCTAATAAAGGTATGACAGAGCTTCCTTTTTCAGAGAATGCACTTCCAGAGAATTGACATATCTGTCAATTTGCAGCAGAAAAATGGCAGGAGTTAATTAGGATTTTTATTTGATATGGAAATGCTGCTGTGATTCCTTAGACTGTCGCATCATCAGCAACACACAGCAGTGCCTGAAGGCAGGCATCTCAAATCAGGTCCCTTGGTTAATAAAAATTTAAGGGTATAAAAAAAGCAAGGGAAGAGATAATAGATGATGATAAAACACAATTAAAAAATCAAAGCAGAAGCAAGCTTGCAGTGGAAATCTGTATGAATGGCAAAAATGATGTGATAGAATTTGCATTAACACTTCCAAGAAATTAATCAGTAGCGTATTATGAATCTCTCCCTCTACATTATGAGCAGAATTTCCATTTTCACGTGGCCGACCATGTATAGACCATGATGGAGTTTCCTGAATCTTTAGAAAATGTTTGAGCTACCATGTGAAATGGTAGGTCCTGTAGCTGTGCTTGTGAACATGGTGTAAGGGATCAGAACACAAGAGCAGAGCCTCACCTGGAGATGGGTCCCAGGAAGATGTGAAGTGCTGTGTCCTGCCTGGCTGAAGAAGTCGTGGCAGGAGAGAATGAAGGGAGCCCTGTGGCTCTAAGGAAAGGTGGCAGGCCTATGGAGAAAACAATATTAGGGAGTTGGAGTGCACTGTGAGGGAGGCTTTCACCTGCTCAGTAGTGTAAAAGAGGACTTACCAACCCCATGACACATCTGTCATCAGGATGGAGAGATAACATATTTCTCACTTTCGCACACAAACTCAGTTTCAATATATTTAAACCTGATGCATGTGCTAAACCTGAAGTGCCTCTGCTGCTGCTGTTTCCACAGTAGCTCCCAGGATGTGGGTATCATGTAGCATGCAGGAGCTGGAAGGGTAGAACCCCCAGCCTGTCCCTAGGAAGAAAAGGGTGGGATGTATTCTGCAAGACCCTGCTGCAGAGAAAACTTTGTGGGAGAATTCAGCGCTTGCTGGAGTTGCAGCCTGCCTTGTCCTGACATCTATATCAGCGCCTACTCTGTGGAAAGCTGTGAGTGGAAGTGGTATGGGAATGTTGCCTGCAAACCTCGGTGTCTTGTGCTAATTATGCAGCCTTGGAGCTGTAGCTGATGTTCTGTGTCCCGTGTCTTCAAACAGTGCTGCTGGTGATGTTAATTGTAGCCATTAGTCACTCAGAGCAGAGATGATTTAAAGGAAACTGACAACTGTAAGCATTACATTTAATGCCTAAGAATATTAAATTGGTGATTTTTACAAGTAATGCATAAGATTATGATAACTTAAAGACTTACAGGGTTTAGTTGCATTGTATCCTTGATAGGACTTAGTGGATAATCACTTTCCTTTAAGTATGGTCGTCCCTGCAGTTCACGTGCATCTTTGATGTAGCAATGGTAGAAGGAATTAAATAGGAGAAAATGTCATTCTAAAACTGTGAATATATTCAGAGGGGCACATTTAGATTACCTGACACTATTAAGAAAAATTGTTTTGCAGTTTGCTAGTGTTCAGCTTGAGAATAATGGCTCTTTTAAATCATTTGCTTCTCTAGCTCTTTTACCCTATGGACTGTTGTGTGAAATGTGTTCTGCAAAACATTCCCAGCTTTTCATCCCTTCTCCTATCCTCTTGCATTCAACAGCATCCTGTCTTCTGTGTGTACTTTATTCTATGAATAACTGAAGAAAACTAAAAAAAACCCAACACACTGATAATCTGCAGACTAGATCTTGAGGACCAGTATTTTAAATATTTCCCTTGTACAGATCTCTGGTGAACAGGGTGAAATGGAAAATGAGACCAAGGCCAACCACATCATAGAAGAATACCAAAAAAAAAAAAAAGAGTCTGTCTAGGAGTATATTTGAGACAGCTCTTGTGATTTAAGATGTTACCTTCCCCTTACAGTTGTCACTCTTCATGTAGGAATGACTGCCCCAACATTTAATCAACAACAGATTATGGAAGTACCCATGTCCCAGTGAAGGCTGTGCACAACTCTTGTTAAGTCTGTTGATTCTGCACTCATAAAAATACAAAAGCACTCACATAATCTATTAATACAACTCTGTCATGAGAATAATGATTAACAGCTAGTCATGGCGATATCTAAAATTGCAGATTGGCAATCTGTGCCTTGAGGCTCTTGTGATCTGTAGTACTTGCATAGCAGTAACTACTAAGCAATGTTCTTTTTGCATGCAACAATCTACTCTGGAGCCTTACAGAAAATATTGCAGCACCATATCAAAATTCAAAATTAAATTATGGGAGTAATTTACAAACAGTGCTTGTATCCTCAGGATAAAATTTGTTTCTCAGTTTAGTACTGTTAGGACTCAGGGGGTCTGAGATTTGTAAAGCCAGGACAAGTTTATTAATCATGTTCTTTCTCTATAAAGTTTCAATAACTAAATTCTCTTTTCACAACTTGTTGTCAGTTTGAATTTTATTCTTGGACCTAGTGAAATGGTTAATTTTAGTCTATTGTGTTCTAACCTAAAGTCTGAAGATAAAGCAACTTTGTGAAACATACTCTTTATACTGTATATTTAAATATCATCAGTTCTCTGTGATCAATGGGCTGCTTTGGAGAGTGCTACTACTTTAAATCATCATTGGTTATTGAGGAAGAATGACATTCTGTTAAATAAAATATGACCAAATGAAAATTAAAATACATATATATTTTTGTGTTTGTACATGGGAGTGTTTGTCTGGCTTCCTTGTGCTAAAACGTGTATGGAAGACATATTTTAATTGGATGAACTGCACTTTTTTTTTTACCAAGGTATTGAAAGAAAAATAACTGAGTGGTATTTTCAGCATGAAAGTCTGGTAACACTGAATGTCTCTTTCCACCCAGCAGTAAGTTTTAGAGTTAATATATTTCACATTTACAATACTATTTTGAACTGTCACTTGGAAGGTGTCTCTTGTCTCACAGGTGAAGATCATGTAGCGATGCAACACAAAAAAAGCTCATTTCCCCCTCAAAGATAATTCCTACTCTCCTGCCTCTAAGCTTTGGCTGTAGTGTATTCCCTAGCATTGTCTCGTGTTCATTGACTTTTCTTTTGATGCCACATCAGGGAGAAGTGGTATTAGCTCTGCACAGAGATGTCCCTGTCTTTGGGAAAATGTTTCTGTTCTCAGGAGAGACTAACCAGGGTAGGATAGAGCAGGCTATATGACATTGGAGCAGTGCCAGCCAAATGACCATATTTCATTCTAGATTTTGTTTTTACATGGGAGGGAGAGACCCAGTAAATTACAGTGATGTGTTTATGTGCTTCTTTAATGTCATTTTTGTAGTATGCCTTGCTTTAGACACAAGGACACTTCTTTATCTCTTCTGTACATTTTACATATCTTATCTTTGGTTTACACAGATGAAAAAAAAAAAGGCTGTAGTAGCTCCCTGTTTCACACATAACCTCAGTGGTGTATGCAGATGCATTCCTTAGGCCAGCACTGCAACATGTTGAAAAAATATTGTTTCTCATTTAGGTGGGAACATAGTCCCTCAGCCCCCAGACGCTGCTCCCAGGTTGTTCACAGTACATAAACCATTGCTGCACTAGGGTGCATTTCATCATTACACAGCTGCACGAGCTATGTGTCAATACAACTCCGTGCTCCCTTGGCAATCCCTCACTTGCACCCCTCTGTCTGAGCAGAGTTGAAGCCCCTATAATGATGTGGTGTGGTTAGCAATGCCTCACTAGAGTGTTTTTATAGCTACTACCCATTTGTATGTTGCCAGGCTGCTTTGCCCTGCAAACAGTGTGATCCCAGTGTGTGCACGTGTGTGCGTGTGTGTGTGTGTGTGTGTGTCTGCTTGTCTCATGTTGGACGCCCCTCCCTAATGTCACTTCTCTGCTGGGAAAGGACAGAGGCCTCAAAGCTGGCATCTTGTGTTGTGACAGCGCGTTGTGACACGCTCAGGTTGCCTGGCTCTGACGTGGAGCTGGCTGGAGCATCCCACAGTTCACATGCGACTCCAATATCTTCAGTTCCTACCAGAAGAGACCAGCCTGGGGGCTGGAGCATGAGGGAAAGACTACCAGGCCTGCTTTTGTTCTGTGGGGACTGGGAGGCAATGGGGACCTACACTAGGGCTGCACAGACATTTTAGACATGTCGTACCATGAAAATGAGTAGGTGGGCAGAGGAACGTTTTTTGCTCCCTGTGCTGCCAGACACCAGTGTTTCTGTATGGGCAGGACTTCGTACATGACCTCCAGTCAAAAGGAGAATGTCAGTGTAACTCCATCAGTGTAGTGGCATGGTCACAGGAGGGTGTGCAGGAGTATGGGAGTCTTGTCTGTGGAATTAATTACCTATCATGCTGCCACAACTCTCTGGTGCAGCCCACAGTAGTGCTGCAATGGTGGAGGGTACGGGAGTGGATAGTGGATTTGGGAGCTGTGCTAATAACTTCAATAGTACTGGCAGTGTTTGTACAAATCTCTGTCTGTTGAGCACAGTATAAATATAGTAAGTGTTCACAAAGCTGAAAATTCTCTGTCAGTAGCAAATGAAGTATTTTGACTTTTATTTTTTGAATTTATATTGCCTGCATGATTATGGGCAATGCTGTTTTCATTCTTATGAGCTGAGTAGTGGGAAAAAACAGCCTTTGGCCTTCCAGACATGTACAGATGGTTGGCTAGTCAAAAGCCCTTCCAGTACCTGAACCCTGACCAACAGCATCCTCTCCCCTCTGGATAGATTACCAGGCTGTCAGGAAATCCTCTTCCCATCATCCATCAGCTTAACTGCTGAAACCCCTGGAGATTAGCAACTGAAAAAGTGCCTGCGTAGCAAAAATATGTCACACTGGTCAAAATGGAGATAATATTCTTTTTTATGCTCTCTTCTATCCAGATATACAACTTTGCAACTTTTATGAACAGACCCATGAAATTCACAGAAAAAATATTAATGAAAAAATTTTATTTAAATAGAACTGTTTAAATTTTATCTCCAGCAGCGTTAAATGCTACAGAAAACAGATAACCATATGGTTTGATAGCATTAATTTTCATTTCAGTCTCTGGAAATAAAAACATTTTTTTAACAGACATGTAATTTCTTCCTCATGGATCAATGAAATAAAAATCAGACTGACCTTAACCATATCCCACTCCTAGAATCACCAAATAAAGTCTAACCCCAATGAAGAAGCAGTTGGGGTGCTGATCTTAATAAGTTGGTTGGGTTTTTTTTAGATTTTGATGTGTAAACCACAAATTTATAAAATTTGAATCTAAATAGACACAATAATGGAAAATGGCAACATATTCAAAAACTTTACAATTGTTTCTTTTTCTTTAATGCATATACCCTTTTAGAGTTCAGATCAAGCTAGCACAAACCAAGAATATACCCTGAAATCTGAAAGCACTCAGAATAAAGTGTGAGGTACAACTGTGCATTATACCATCAACTGGATTTTTTCTATTAAGGCTTTACATTATCATTATAAGATCCTTTTAATGCTCATATAGCAAAGACCTGAAGGAGAAATAAAGTGTCTTGTTTGCAGAAAAAAAAAAAAGAAAGGAAACATGGACCTGGAATATCACAATTTATACTTATCTTTCTTGATTTAATTTCTTGTTCATGTGGCTTTCTTTTCTCCTTAAAAAAACTGTAGCCATGGATCTCAGCTCATGTGGTGCATCAAGTTGATGCACCCCTGTACAAGCAGGCTAAACCACAATATCCGCCTAAGTTATTTTAGTGTCATTAAAACCCTTTGACATATAGTGTATTTTGGAAAAAAGAAACAGACTAAAGTTAATCATGAAATAAAGATGCAGCACTAGAGAGAGTGTTTGAAAAATGCTTGCAAACCTACTTGTCAGGTACATAGTCTCTTAAAGAGATGTGGTTTGCAGTCACTTTAGGGAGTGATGGTCTTCAAGCTCCAGAATTAAAGATAGGGGAAAAGGAATATATCTTCTGGTAATATGACTTTTTACATGGACAGATAGTGATAGGACAAGAGGGAACAGTTTAAATCTAAAAGAGCAGAGATTTAGGTTAGATGTAAGGAAGAAATTCTTTACACAGAGGGTGGTAAGGATGCCCCATCCCTGGAAGAGTTCAAGACCAGGTTGGATGGGGCTCTGAGCACCCTGATCTGATGGAAGGTGTCCCTGCCCATGGCAGGGGGGCTGGAACCAAATAATCTGTAAGATTCCTTCTAACCCAAACCCTTTTGTGATTCTATGATTTAGCTTACTGTTAATTTCTCACTATGATAAGACTGTCTCATTAAAAATTTAGTAAAATACAGAGACAGCTGCAGTACAGTGTGGATTAATTAAAATTCAGTCATTAACTGAGGTTGACCTGAAGTCACAATTCCTGTGAGTAACATCCTTTGCCACTTGATGTTTTGTAGAGGATCTTGCAGAGGTTTTCAGTGAAGCTGGGAATGTGACCTGCTGTCATTGCTTCTTCCCTTCTTTAAGTTCTCTCAAATTCATTGCCTTTAAATTTCTCTGCTGATGTCCTGCATTATGAAAGGAAGCAGATGGATGTACTAGAGAAGAATTTCTTTAGTCTTCATTTATTGCCATTTTCCTGTCTTCTAATTCTATTGATGATGAGGTGATTTTTTGGTGAGGGTTTTTGGTGTGGGGTTTTTTGGTTGTTTTTTCTTCTTTTTTGGAAGGTGAGGAGATGAGTACTTTTTTTCCATTTCAAGGTAGTTCATCAAATAATGTTTTCATAACCCTGCATCTACAAAACATTATTTTTGAATGTCTATTCCCCCCAGTTTATTATTCAAAGATTTGCTGTTTTAATGATTAAATATAACCATCTTAGGAATGCATAATGATGCCAATTTTCTGCCTAGTTTCCCTTTCCTAGAAGCACCTTAATGGTGCAATATAAAGACCAAGATGACAGCAATTTACACCTCTGCAGAGACAATAAAATGCAAATAATGTGGTTTACCTTGACTATTTTCCATGGGAAAGAATTAAGTTTACCCTGTCTTTATTTTCACATATGGGGAAAAAAAAGCACTAATAAGATGACTGCTGTTTATTTATTTATTTAAATTTAAAGCTCAGATAAGAATTTTTCTACTACAAAATGTTATCAGGAAGAATTGTGTATTCATGGGGTGCCACACAACAAAGAGACACCTGCCTGCTGCCGTTCACCACTGCTTGTTTGCAGAGTGGTATTTGTGGGTTTTAGATTGCAGAAGTAAGTTTGTGTTTGGCTGAAGTCATTAAATAATGAGGCACCATAGAGGCCAGTTACAGCACAGCTCCTTGGTTTGCATTTCAGATATGAAATCCTCTTCTTTATAAATGGTACTTTTACTTTATAAATGGTACATGGGTTTTAGTTTCCATGGGATTTTTGTCACATAGCTTCACTGAACAAAACTGCTGCACCCTGGGGAGAAAAGTATCAGTGCCATCAGAGAACTAATTTTGGGAAGGCAGAGAATAAAACTGCCAGCTTTTCCAAACTGAGAGAGTTTCCCAAGGGGCTTTTATTTTGTGAGGAAAACTACCAGAGGCTAGTAGCAGTACTGATACTGATTTTAATGTTCAAGTTTGGAGTCATTATTTGCAAGAGCATTTTGATTAAAATGACCTGACTTTGATTTTCCTTCTCAAAGTGACTTTGATTTTAAAATTGATTTTCTATCTGTTTACAACATATAACTAAAAGTTTGGGTTTTTTTTTTTTAAATCAAGCTCACTATTCTGATTATTAAAGTGGTGTCATGAATCTAGGTGATTAACATTGCATTTTTTAAAGGAAGATTTGTTCTAAGGTCCTCTTTGGTTCCGTGTCTCATTTGCCAAACTACCACAATTTCTCATGGAAGAGAAACTCCTGAATTGAATGTGCTCTGTTGCTTGACTTCTGTCATATCAAGTCATAAGTCACAAATACATATTGGTTCCTTTAACAGATGAACTCAAATAAGATTAAAGAGCCTAAGAGGACACTAAAAGTCACTTCCTGATTTACTGAACTAGAAAAATAATCACATCATTAACTCCCATCTTAAAATGCAAGACTAGTCTTCTGAAAAGTTTGGTTAATGCCTGCACCTGCTCTATAAATTTAAGCAACGCACTCCTCAGCTTTATTGCCTCCATCCTCAGCTAGTGAGGTCCATAAATACCAGGGCACAGATGATTAGTGTCACCCTGTTTGGATTTCTGCATCTGTGTGATGAGTCAGGCTGTGTGGGAAGGGACAATTTTAAGCCTTTGAATTTTTCCAATCTTTTCCTATTCTCCTGAGTGAGACTGGTCAGCATTTGTCCAAGAAGCTTTTTTCTACTGAAGATTTTGGATACAGCAAAGTTCAAACTGTAAAATATATCAATGTCATCTACCTTTTTGAAGTAAATTTTTAAAATAGTATGTATTAAATAAAGAAGTTTGTGACTTGCATCTTTCTTTTCAAAATCCTAAAATTCTGACATGGATGTCAGAAGCACTTTCTAGTTTTTCACTTTCACATGTGAAAACCAACCCATTTCTCAGTACTGTGACAGACAAGAAACTCGTGTATCAAGGAAGCAAAAATAACCACACTAGGGAGGGGGAGGGGCAGATAAGAAAGGGAAAAGTGAAGATCTAGAGCTGACAGTGATAGCAAGGAACTAAAGCATTAGGATAAATAATGCCATGCTCAAAGTATTATTCCAGCATGTAATGTTTCCTTTTCCTTTCTGATCAGCTCTAAACTGAAAATCAATTTTACTTTAGCAGAAAGCACATCACATTGTTGTGTTATTTATAAAAAAAAAATTGTATTCTCTTTGCAGCATTGTTGACTGCTATCAACAGTCAGTCTAGAAAGTACAGTTCTGAGCATGCTTGCACAGAGAGAAGTTAATAAAACTAAAAAATTTTAATAGAGTGATAACAAAGGTGATGGAATGGTATTTGCATATGGAGAGTAAATGTGATAAGACAGTTCAGCCCTGAAAATAGCCAGTGGATTTTGAGGTATGATAAAAGCCTAAAAACTCATGAGTGGTTTGGAGAACCTGAATATCCTTCTGGGTTGTTTTTTTTTTTTTTCCTTACATGAGCAAAGAGTCACCACATGAAATTATCAGGCTGCACATTCAGGATGCATAAGAGAAAATGAATCTTCATTCACCCTCTAATTAAACTATTTTCACTATTACCACAGGGCACTGTAGATGCTGAAAATATATATGGCTTCCAAAAATATATTCATAAAAGGATTATTTATTTAGGGTCATTAAACACAAAAGGAGTAGGTCCACTGTCTCAGGGAGATCTTGAGACACAGGGTTCCAAGTATTCTGCCAGTTCACCAGGGGAACATCCATTCCTGCTTGCAGCATTCTCATATCCTTCCTGGGCATCAGCTGCTGCCCACTGTCAGAAACTGAACTAGGCAGACCTTTAGTCATCCCCAGTACAGCTTTTCCTACCTTCACTAAACATAGCTTGTATGCTATGGGTTTATTTAGTGTCCACCACTGTGATGGGTTTGAGATTCACTTGTTGTAAGAGTTGTCCCCTTCTGGGATTCTTCAAAGACTTTTATGCTATAGGGTGCCGCGGTACCGCTGGCTAAGGTACCAGGCACCCGCCTGTGGTTTCAGGGGCTGGCTGGGCTGCTTCAAAGGTGCGGNCTCTGTGGGGTGGAGAACCAATACGGGGGCGGGGCGGGGAGGGGACATAGTAGAGCCTGGCCATGGGATAGACCGAAACTGGCCAGAGCACACCGCTACAACCGGGTTCGTGCCAGGAAACACAACAAGGCACTTCACGGTTACATATATACCTTTGCAAGTGGGCGGGGGAGGATACAAAACACCCTATGGTGTAGGGACGCGGGGTTTGAATTTGGTGGGCTGGCAGTGGATTGGGGAATACAGAACCTTCCAGGGAAAGAATCCAAATACTGGGGGAGGAAGGAGGGAGATGGCAGTGCCTGGCCATGGGAGAAACCAAAACCTGGTCATAGCACACCGCAACAATAGGGGCTTGCTATCATTAAGGTAGATGTGGGAAATTCACCTCACCTGACTTTAGACAGCTATATATCAGGTAATCGCCTAAATCCCTGCTCTGATCAGTGGAGAAGAGAATTCATGGTTACTGTCATCTCCCCTAGGAGATAAGCTGGGCACTGTGGAACACAGAACTCTCCGTAAGGAGAGCCAAGTGATTAATTCTCACTGCCCTTGACTGGTGTCCACCTTGGAGAAAATGTGAGGGCAGAATTGGTAAGAAAGGGAAGTGGACGGCTGTATTCTGGTTCTACTTCCTCCTTGTGGAGTACCTTGCAAAAAAAGCAGGAAATGTGGCTTTTAAGTTTTTTTTTCAAGGAGACAGTGGTTTATTTTCTAAAACAAGAGTGTAAGGGCAAGTCAGCTGGAAAATCTCTCTGGCATACAGACTTGAACTAGATTTAGGGTCCACAAAGATGTTAAAGACATCTTTCGTTATCCAGAAAGAACCTATTCTTCCTTTGTGAGTGTAACATGACTGCAAAAGATAAATTTGACTAGAAAAAATATGTTAATTGCTTTATTGTCATGTAGTTTCTCCAAAATCCCAGTTCTACAATTCAGAGGGCTGGCTAGGAATGAGAAAAATGCATTTATATCACTCCTGGTTCTTAAAAGCTGTGTAATGGACCCCCTGGGAATGACATCAGACAGCAGGTGTACATATAGTAGAGCATCTGAAGGGCAGCATGAGGAAGAGTGGGCTGCTATTGCTTAGGTTCAGAGGAACTGGACTGTCTAGGTCCTGGTAGTTGAATTCATTCAGAATAGAATTGTATAAGATGTATGAAATACTATTTTGAGTAATGTTTCTGTATTCAAGGTAAAATAATCTGGCTTTCTCCTATATAGAAACAAGTTTGTTACCGCAATGTTTTTCGTATCACCACTGAAAAACAATTTCCCAAATTCTATCTGTGTCTATACTTGCAATTATACCTACACCTTCAACTATCTATATATTATTTTCAAAGCTGAAAATCATTCTCTTCAATTCCTCTTGATCTGCATCTGTAATAGGCCATTCTTTCTTCATGATGACACTTAAATTGCTCACCACTCCTTCTTCAGCCAAATTAAATCTACCACAGTGCTTTGAAGATACTCTGCCTGCCCTGAGCCAGGGTTCTTCATGTAATCTGTACTCCAAATGCTATGTTTTACTTTGTTAATCTGAAGGGAGCTACTTGCTGTTTTCATATTTTGATGCAAAAATACAGCTACTGGATACTTACATGAGCAAGAATGTACAATAAAAGCAGCTCACAAATACTACTTGAGTCAAAATGGGTGGGATTCATTGGACCAGCCTTCATTTACATGTGGCCTAGCTCTATACACCCTTGTCAATAAAGAGGAAGAGTCACTTTTAATGCACTGCTCATATCCTAAAGCAGAAATCTCAGCTAGGAGAAACTTGGTATGACTGTCAGGAAAGGCATAATGGGAACCTGAAACAGTACATGCACTGCACAGAGGCAGTCCATAGGAGAAGAGAATTGTTCCTTTACAAGGCATGAAACAATGGAAGAAGGCCTTTTTACACATCTTATTTGTAATTAAGAGGTAGGTCTCTAAAGGACAATACTTGCCTAATAAAATGCAGTTAATCAAGACCTCCATCATCAAAGAGGCGCTGCTGCCCACACATCTGACCTCTCCTTCACCTCCTTCAGAAGACGTATCAGCTCATGCAAGAAGTACTGAAATGTACTTCAGCTACCCTTCTGAGAGACAAGGCAAAAGGAATGCACTATGATATGACATGAAACCTTTCCACATTGATTTTTATTATGGTGAATATTCAAGCCCTCAGAAGTGTGAGAAATGTAAGTTCAGGCTTCCAGAACAACTGATCTGCATGGTGATGGATCAATAAAAGATACTGCAGTGTCTGTTAACAAATTGTACCTCTTTATGTTGAACTCATCCTGAACATTAAACTAGCTTTTGAGATGGATGTATACTACAGTTTGACATCTTTCTTCTTTCCTTAAAAAAAGAAAAAAATACGAAAATCATAGTGTCCCTATGCTGGATCCAAGAACTCATTGCCTATGAATCTGGAGAATACTTCTTGTGTGGTCAGCTAAATCTCTTCCTTGGAAAAATCAGCCTCTATTCAAACAGCAATGGAGACCCAAAGACTTCTCTTGGAGGTTTCACTCTAATGTCTCACTGTCCTTTTGCTGAGGGGGTATCATAACCCAGAGATCCACAGCTGTTTTATGTGGAGCAGTTGGAACTTACCACATGTTTAAACTACAGATTACTCTATTTTGCATAGAGTGAAGGGAATCTGCAGAATTAGCAGTGTTTAGTCATTTGGGATTGCAGTTACTGTTATTTGGTTGGGATATGTCAATAACTCAGTCCTTTACTCTGAGCAAGGAATTTCTGAGTTTGAGCACTGGCTGGACATTGACTCGTATGGGAACAGGAAGTGGAGACACAGCTCTGGTTCTCTTGACCTACCAGTCAGCAAAGGAAGGATTGTTATTTGCTGCTCGCAGCAGTCAGGAGAAAATTATTTTGCTACTCACTTGTTCTGTAACTTTAAAAGACTACTAACCTTGTAAGTACAGGATTTAAAGGAGGCAAAAGAGTGAATGGGAAGTGAGAGGTGGGATGACAGCAAAGTATTTAATGTATTGGGACGTCTGTCTTGATGCGTCTGTTGGAGCTTTACTCTATCCAATGCTGGAAGCTGCTCTCAAATTTAATAGGTGTCTAAGCAGCCACCCATCCTTTGCCATGGGGCATTGAAAGTGGCCAGAGGCACTGCCAGCTGTGCAGACACAGGAAGCTGGAGATGGACCAACATGTGTATGGCTCTCCTTCAAAAAAGACAGGCTGCAAAACCAGAGCCAAAGTCTGTGTACTGCTGGTGTGTCTGAGTTTGGCTATTTTTTCTGAATGACTGAGGGCAGCATCAGAAAATCTGGGAGCCCCAAAACCAAGCGTGGCCTGACAGTATACATCTCAATAGGAATCAGAACTCTCTGTGGCCTGAGTTTTTTTCAGAATGGCAACTTGCTCTTCTTAGCAATTTAAAAAAATCCCTCTCTCTGTTTTCCATGAACTGTCTGAGCTTGGAACACATGGAAGAGCTCTTACCCTCTTGTACACCATTCTTCTAGCTCCAGCCATGAAATTGTCTATACATCTGAGTACGTGTTGTATCATTATCCAATCACATTTCTATGAAGTGTTGGATGGTAACAATGTTTACTATAAAGGTTTGAAGGATATTTTCTTTGTTGTAACGATTTTGTGATAGGGCCACCTAAGACTAATGAATGAAAAAGAAATTATATCAGTAGCGGTTAAAAGGTAATTTAAAGAATTAACAGCAGGAAAAGAGAATGCTGTACATGAACTACTTTATATATCTCAGAGTTTCTTCTTAAACAGACGCAGGTGGTAGATTTCCTGTTGTGAATCCAATGCTTTTTACTGGAAATCAATCACTCTTTCCATGGGAACTTTAATAATAGCAATCTATTGCAACTCACTGATAGGTTTTGCAGCAGTCTAATCTTCTGGACTTGTGTTTACCAATGATTTAGGATGGCTGGCCTCGCTAAAGTACATTAATTGGTTGTAGTCCTACTGTGTTTAAATTCTTGCAAAAAGACGTTGTATATGGATCATAGTTTTCCTCTGAGATTCTAGGGAATCAGCTTGGTATGATTTGGAGCTAGCTTGGTTTCATGCTAGAAGATTGGTGCATTATTCATAAAAAAAATAAAAAGCAACTGTAAATTTAAGGGGAGGAAGAATTTATGAGACTGATCAGATTTAAGTGACTTTGGCACTTCAGAATGCATCTTCAGGCCCTCCTTTGAGAAAGTCTGCATTATGTTCCCCATCCCCTATGACACTGCAAGCGTCTGCTTCAGCACAAGGTCTCTTGTATTGTGTCTCCAGAAGGGATTAGTGGGAAGAGCAGGCTAGAGCTTGAGTCTCCAGCTTGGATGGCACAGAGCTCCTTAAAGGACTGTGAGGCTGTAAAGGACAACTCAAAACATCTGTTTTAAGGAGTGATAGACTTTTTATTTCCAGGCATATCTTTAGTTTTCACTGTGATCATAACTTGCATGCACTCGTCTCTGTCTTTGGATGTGAAGGCAAGGCTCCCTTTCAGTTGGGTGGAGAGAAGGTCCTTCTCTTCTGTCTGCCTAGGAAGAGAACAAGTGTGTGCTTAGTGTGAAGGCATGTGTCTGCCTGCTCTCACATATGGGCTGGTCAGGTGTCAGATTTCTTTTCTGATATAGGCACAACATGAAGGAACCCTACTGTCAAATTCAAGTGTATGAGAGAGAGTATAAGGACTGACCATGTTATTATATTTGTTAAAATTTGATATTTCAATATTTAAGGAGGTATTTACTAAGACTTTTAAACATTATATATTCATGCAGAAAGCAGATATACTTCTGGATGGGTACCTGAAAGTTTTCAAGAGAGTATTTGGACATCGGGCATAAATATATATTTTCATTTAGTGGAAAAAAGGTTCCAGTTAGTAGTGTAACAAGATTAATTTATCTAATGATGTATTTATGCATGAGTCTGAAATGTTAGTGTGAGCAGTCTAAACTAGTTAATTGGGAAGTTTTAACATCAAAAACCTTATTAAAGACATTTCTGTGTTTTCTAAGCAGCTTGAATCTTTATCTTCCGTAGTGCTGCGGCTCCAAGGATAGTAGATGTATACTTAATAACTTGTTATGTTCTTAGTCAAATATAGTAGTTTATATATGCTTATTTCAGCTATGTAATCTGATGAATAGGACATGTTGAAGAAGAGGAGAGTTGTCTTTATAACATAAATCTGTAATGTATTATTTATTTTGTTTGTAGTAAGCGGAGAAACCTTGTGGGTCTCTGATTTCTCATTGTTAGAAAGCTTACTTGAAGATTTATAAAACCTTATTTGAAGATTTATAAAACTTTATTGTTTTACTATTTAAACATAATTTTTTTTTAAATATTAAGCATGTGATGGTTGTGCAAAGATTTATCTTACTGAAAAAGATGTGTATCTGATTTATGCCTGTCCAAATGTCCAAAAACATGTAGCCATACATCAGGCCTCATTGGTGAGATAAATATTTGCATATTTTTGATAAGAATGAAGAAAGTTATCAGGCTGTGGGGAAGCATATACATGGGGTTGAGTCTGCTGCTTCGTCCCTCTGGAATGGGGCACTGGACAGAGCTGATGCCAAGCATGAAGGAGCAGGAACACAGGGAATGGAGCTGCAAGCACGGCAATGCTTTACTGTCCAGTGCTCTCCTGCTCCTGGAACAACTCCTTGGCTTTATCCAAAGGATGTGACACAGGCAAAATAGGATGTGATGAGCAAAAGGCTGTGAGCAAGATTGCTGCTTCTGTGTGAAGATAGTGACAATTGTTGGAAATTTCTCCACCAGTATTCGTGCTGGCTTCACCGGCGTCACATAACAAAGTACACTCTTGTCCCCAACCTCTGCTCCACTATTTGCATGCTGACAGTGACTTCATTAGCCCCCATTCATCTCATCATCACTCTAGAAGCTCGTGCTCAGTTGCTAATTCTATGTGGTTCTCACAAAGTCCCTGTTTCATATGCAATATTTAATCTCACAGCATGGTCCAGATGCTTTTTTCTAGAGATACTTGTCATTTAAAAAGATCATTTTTTTGAGAGGGCCCAGACTGACAAGTTAGATGTCTTCATCATTTTTATCTGCTATTCTGACATTCTATGTGTCACCCACACATTTTACCAACAGTGATATTGTATATTATTAGAGAGCATTAATAAAACATTATTGAATTAATCTCTGTACAGGGATCATCCTGTTAGAATATTCCTCACTGCAATATAACTCTCCATTGACAGCTGCATTTGGGCATCTGCCAATTAGTGCATTCTTAATCCGTTTAATGTGTTCTCTACTGCTGTATAAGAGACTAATTTTGTAATAAGACTCACATGTGCGACTAAATCAAACACCTCATGAAAGGCAGACTTTACCAATTACTTTTGTCAAACAAGTTAGAAATCTCAGAAAAGAAAACCATGGCTACAGTCATCTTGAGGACTGAGTTACAGAATCTGAATCAAGATATCTTTTAAAGAGAAAAGTACTTAAATATTTCTTTAGGGCTAATTTCACTGAGGGAATTTAGAACCATGAGCATGACCTCTAACCCAGATGCAGTCTACTTTCAGGTAAGTTCATGAAAAGTGACTTAATATAAGGTGTAGCATCTCCAGGGGAAAGGAATGAAGACACCTCTTGCTCCTCTCTTTCTGACAGTTTCCTCCCTGAATACATTGCTCCTCAAATGATTTATCATAGGTTGTGAGAGAGGTCTTAGCACACCATGCTATTGAGAAAAAGGAGTGGGACCTTGAGTGGCTGTGCAGGACCTCTGTTCCAGACATACTGGAAAAAAACCACTGGCTCTTCCTTACCTTCTGAAAAACAGATGGCAGAGCAGGACAACATAATTAACTTTGCTAATGGAAAGAGGTGCAAAACAGGATAAAGTGCCTAAATTCTTCCCTCCTCTCCTTCCTTCCGTCTCTTTATGAATGATTAGTTTAGATGTCTCCCAAGTCTGCCTTTGTGCAGTCCATTTTTGGATATCTGAAAGGATGTCTGCACAGGCTGCTGTCTATCACTGTGCATGTGCAGACCCCAGTCTAAGCCTGGCAAATGTAGGTTTCCACTGGTCAAGCTATCATTTAGCATAGGACTTTGCTAGCATTAATACACTTTAAGTCTTTAGAGGGAGCAACATTATATTGCACTTAGCTGCTCCTTTCTTTCCTGGCCCTACTGTCAGAAGTGAAAATCATGAACTCTGGGGTCTTCAGCCTAAGGCCAGGCTCTCAGTGCACTAAGGATTTTGTGCCTCTAAGTATTGCCATTTGGCAACAGAAGGAAAATCTAGCTTGAAAGTGTAATATGAAATAATTCAAAATAATATCACAGTAAACATTTTTTTTGTAACTTATCTTAATTTAACATTTGCCTACAAACTGAGAACAGTAGCTGCACAAATCTTATAAATTTTAATAAGCCAGAAACAACTCTTAGGATATTCCATACTAATAGTCATATTATGCAAAATAACCACACACAAGGAAAATCATATAGACTTTTGGGAACCATAACATTTTGTCTTTCCAGATCTATCCTGACATCTATATCATAATTTTAAAATACTATAATTCCCTTGCATATGACATCAGTCACCTTTATGATCTTTAAGGTAATTTAATTGTGCAGGTGTTCAAAGGTCTAGTGTTATTGTTGTCAGCCATTCCTTCAGGTAATCACTGCTATTAGAGAAGATGAGATGAAATGGATTTAAATATCATGATCTTGACAAATTGGAGAAATGGTCAGGAAAAACTAGGTTGCAGTTCAATAAGCCTGAGAACAAACACTACACTTACATGAAAAGAAAACAGAACACAAGGCAGGGAAAAGGCAAATAGAATTTCCCAAGGAAAGGATCAAGAGATGTTTTGTGAATAGAACCACGTGGATCAAGGTCAACAGTCCAACAGTGTCTGTTTCTGACAGTAAGCATCATTTCGTGCTTAGGAAAAGACTGTAAGAAATAGGAATGACAAAATGCCACCTATCCTGATGCTCTCTGCACTTCTGGCACTTAGGATTAGAAGCTTAATGAAGTAGAGTGACATTTCCAACATCATATTTTAGACTACCTAAGCGTAACTTCCAAGTTTTATTCAAAAGTCTCTGGACCTACTATTACTTGTGCTATCCAAATAATCCTGTGGCAAAAAGTTTCACAGTTTAATTGTATACCTCATAAAACTTGCTTCCTTTTGTTAATGTTAAACCTGCTGCCTATAATTTCATTGTATGCCCTTTATTGTATATTTTGTGAAAAATAATATGCCACAGTTCCTATTCATGTTTTCCATTACTTTTTTATTAATTTAAAAAATAATTTTATAAATGTTGATTATGTCTTTATAAATTTTAAGAGGCATCCTACTCTATGCACGTGGTCCTCAGAGACCATCAGGTACTTCTGCTAATCCTTAACAATTCTTGTCACATTTCTCAGTGTGTCTTCTAATTCTATTTTATCATTTTCTGATATTAGCTATGTGATTTCTAAGTTGTGTCCAGAACTACACACAGCATCTGAGACATAAATGCACCAGGGTTTTTTTCCAACAATAGTTTTCTCCCCTTTTCCTTTCTTTATATTTGCACACGTACTAATTGTTTTTGTAACTCTTATTGAGTACTGGGCTTACATTTCCAAAGAATTGTTCACAGGATCTCCACGGTCTAATTTCTGAGTCATAAAATCTTATTGCAAGCTGCTGCTATACATACAGAATTAAAATTACTTATCTTCATGAGACTTATTTTACATTTATTGTTTTCTCCTGAAATCTTTTCATGCTTTATTATGAGACTCTTCAGCTATTTTCATCCAGTTTAGCTGTGACTAACATGAATGTGAGTGCTTGTACTGCACCCCAAGTACTAGCCCATATATGATTTAGAAGTGGCTCTGTATACCTATATCAGTTGTGTGCCTATGGGCAGAGCCACTCACAAGATAAGTAGGTATGTGTGCAGATACCTGATTTGTGATTACCCAGCTGACACTTAGGCACATAAATCAGGCATCCACAAATATCTATATTTGCCTGTCACTGAAATTCTGGTCCCCAGTGAATTAAATGTTATCCTAGTTAAAAACGCAACTTCATGCTGAACAAGCATTAGGTATATGTAGTTCAATCCCTAAGTCTCAAAATTGAGAGAAAAGTCAGTTATAATTTCTGCATGTTGGTGATGTTGGTGTTGACTTGTTTTCAAAAATTTAACAGACTTCTGTGGAATGGAGTTTGTAAACTGATTAATGACAGAACCAACATCATGGCCTGGACCTTGTATAGTTTTCAGACACGACTGAACTGGAAAAAAAAATTAGAAAAAAGCTTAGAGGCAGTGCTGCTGTGTGTTCTTTGTGGACAGCTGTGATTACCCTTTGTTCAGTTTTATAACTGTGAAAGAATTGCTATAGAGCCTTCACTCAAAATGTTAAAAGTAAACAGAAAACTGGGAAAGTAATTTTCAAAATGTAGTATGTTCAATTAGGCATGACTTAGCTGAATGCCTGACTATGCACCCAATTGGCATATTAAATTTGTCATGGTTTCTTATTCAGTTTGGGTAATTGTGCATGCAAATGAACAGGTACTCGTATAACCTGTAATTTCCATAAGTAATTTACATATTTGTATGTGTAATTACTTTCTTTGTAACTGAAACTCAAATTTTGACTATCTTAATGTTCATCAAGAGCATGAGCTTTGGTCCTTTCAACAGGAAATGAATTTCAGTGATCCACTGACAAGCTGAATCCCCACACGGAAAAGTGGGGAATTATCTCACCAACCCCGATTATCCTAAATTGTTCTCTTTCTGACTTAAGAAGGGGGAGTATCAGACTGCATCTGCAGTGATACGTGACAAGATCCTAGCTAAATACAAAGAACAAGGTTCTAGATACAAAAGGATTATTCTTAGTAGCCACTAAGTCCCTAAAGTTTTTTTTTAGAAAGTATAAAAATGGGAATAGATGGTCAACTCATCAAAGCTTTCTAGACTAAATAACATAGATGCTATATAGGCATCTATATAATAATGCAAAAAACTTAATCTCATCACTGCTGTGAAATAACCAGCATAATAGAGATGGGATAACTCACTACTATAATATGAACAAAAACTGGTATATTATGCTGAGGGAGGACAAATAAGAGAGAAGGGAAAAAATATTGTCTTGCATATACAAGATAACATGCTTGGTAACTGAAAGTACAAAGCATATCCCAAAAGTCTCTGGCTAACAGCTAAAGAGAATAGGGAAGAAACACTGCAGGTATGTAGACAGATCTTCACAATTTGGTCTGAAAAACAAAGATGGAATTTAATGGCAGGCATGAAAAATGGTCAAAACAGAAGCAGGATGAAATTTTAGGTCTTTGAGAGAGAATGTGGTACGTGGTGGACGACAAGTGGAACATAAGTTAATAGAGTTTTGCAGCTGTGAATATCATGTATGGGACATATTATCAGCAGTGCAGCCCAGAAGATTTCTGTTCCTCTCAGACCTGTCTTGCTGAGCTACATTGCTGTGGTCATTGCACCTTAAGAAAGGCATGAGAGAGTGCAGGACAATCTCTGGAAGAAGGTGGCCTTTGGGAAATATTGGAAAAATTGGATCTGGGTAAAACAGAAGAGAAAATATTTGGGACAATGTCATAGAATTTAGCCATATGGAAGTCTGCTACAAAAAAATGAGAGGTTAAACTATTTTCCAAGCTTTTGGTAGATAAAGAAACAGTGATAGGCTTTGTTTTCACCAAGAAATTATCAAGTTGGACATTAGGAAACACTTTCCTCCTTATAAGAGAAAATGACACTGCTGGTCATAGCTTTGTGCTGTATGAGCAGGTGTCTGCAGTGGTTGTAAAATCTTAATTGCTGGAGATTTTAAAAACAATTTAGCCATATGTATTTCATGAACGACACAGGGATAATTGATCCTGCCAGAATTGGGCTAACTGATATTCTCAGGGTTGCTCCCAACTGTTCTTTATATAATTCTGTTATTTTATGGTTGTATTTAAAATTATGTATTCTTAGTAATTGCATAGTCTTTTAAAAAAAGCAGAATTGAAAAATTTTAATAAGCCAGCAGGATATAGTTTCACAGACATTTACAGTTCTTCCTTGTCCTCTGGCCTCTTTATTTTGTGTCTGTTTCCAAAAAAAGAGTGGCTTAGTGGCTTAATACACCTCTCCCTTTGGAGGGTCCCTGAGGAGACATTGTAGGTAATTTTAGTGTCCAAGGGAGAAACAATAATGAAGGCTTTAGTCCTGTGAAAGTTGGATAATCCAGGCAGTCAGAGCTGTCAGGGCTGGATAGTCCGCAAGGTCTCTCAAGAACAAAATGACTCTGACTTTCAGTCTATTTTTTGTCATTCCTTATCCTGACTTCAAGCTCTGAGTGTTTCTGAGAGGTAACTGTGGAAATGGTGCTAACCCCCAGACTCATATGCTGCATTTCTGATGGGAGCCTCTTCTGACTCTTTCATCCTGACACCAAGAAGCTGCAAATAGGTACTGAGGAGGGAACACAAGTCAATACTTATACAGGCAGGGTTTTCCGTCTTTCCTGAAATTTGTATCCATAAAAGCCATGTGCAGTCTCAGGCAAAATGCTGGAAGAACACCAAAAGTCAAAGTTTTAATAAAATAGGTATGACATATTTTAAAGATTACTTGGTTTAATTATTTTTCATAATTTGATTATTTTAAGGAAGACTTAATAAAGAATATAATGAAGTTTTATGCTTAAATTTTATAGACCTGAAAACACCTAGGAATACACAGTAGCACAATTTTACAGTGGCAGTCAATGGGAAATCCACCTTCCTCAGCCTTTACCCACCTTTTCCACATCAGAAATGACTGGGCTAAGTGGGTTGTGCTTTCACACTGCTTGGGTCTATTCTGCATCTACATCTGGCTAATGCAGATAGGGACAGAAGAGTCGGGAAAATCTAAACCACAATTATATTAAAAAATGCAAGCCACTGGAAAGACCCTGAATTGAAGCTAGAAGCGAAGCTTGGTGTACGTATAGAGACAAATGTTCCAGAACATGGAGGGATTATTTGACTATGCCACTATTTCATGAAAGCGGGACATTGTCTTCTCAGATCAACATATGCCTCGAGGGCCTTGCATGAAATGTCCAGGAAGTCAGGAAGCCAATGCTCCTGTTAAGAGTAGAAGTTTATATCCTCTCTGCTAGCAGTCTTGTGGGTATAATTCTGAATTCACTACCTCCAACTCTGATAAACAAGAATGTTTTGTCTTACAGTGAATCCTGCCTGGTATTGGGGAGTGAAAAGAGCCTGAGTGAAGGCAGGAAACAGAGGGGACTGGCTCCCACAGAGGCAGCCAGTGAGCAGGGGTTAAGGTGACAGCTTGGAGGTATCCATCTCCATCCAATTCCTGGCAACTTGCTTGAGTGGCTGGTATTCAGGCTGTCAGACATGGCAGGGAGTGGTGATGAAGTTTATATTACCACCATGCTTCTGACCACCATGTACCTGCACATACATACTTTGAGAAGGATGTGTCAGTGCAATTTAGTGGTGCTCTGCAGAGGTTTGCCTTACTGAATGCTGAGATGCAGTTGGATCAAGTAGGTGTCAGTGTGACTCCTGATCTCCCAGTGATGGCTGTGCAGCAGAACCTGGCACAAGCCAGGTTCCTGTACTGGAAGCTTGGCTGTGACTACTGCTTCCTTTGGAAGATTGGAAGGGAGGATGACACATTTGCCATTTATATGGATGATAAAAAAGATCCTTGATCTTTGCAAATTCAAAGTCATAGCCGTATTATTCTAGCTGCTTTTTAAAACCCTAAGGATCTCTGCGCGATTAAATAATCAGGCATACATTCACACAAGCGCTCTCTTCAAAATATGAAACAAAACAAACTGATGCCGAAAACTCAGTTGCATGATTTCTGTGAGAGAGAGATCATTTTATTTGGTATATGAATGCTGCTGTAAGACCTGTTTACAGCTATCAGGATTTTTCCTTCTAAGTGCCTCTCTTCCCTGAGCTAAAGTAATTACATTTAAATGATAATTTTCCTTTCAGAATGCTGCAGAAGGACAAATATTCACAATGCAGTGGTTTCACAGTAGTCACATTTCAGTTCTCCTTGAAGCAATCTTGATTGTTTAAGGAAGAGCTACAGAACAAAATTGTTCTATGTCTTTAGAAAACACATGCAAATGCTGCTTTCCTTCTAATATTTTAACAAGGAGTTATTGCTATGAATTAAATTTACTCTTATGTCTTAATCTGTCATATGTATCTATATGTCCATGGCCAAATCCTGGGTCAGGTTTCTTGTAGTCAAAGAAGAAGTGCCATAGCATGGACCCCTAAAATTTCTTAATAGTAGGCAGCAAAAAGTAGGCTGGAAAGCTGTAGGGTGAGAAACAACTTGAAGTCGTCTCTAAAGGAGTCTTTAGCTTGTTTTCTGCAGAAGGATGTCAACAAGCATCTGTCCAAAATACAAAGAAAGTAATACAATTGACTTAAAATTTAGAACTTTTTAATGAGAATTCTTCCAAGATGAAAGTGAAGCAAAGCAGATCTCCTACTTCAGGAAGTATGTTACTTACAGGCAGCTGATAAGAATTTTTGTACATTACATTTGTATTACTTATGTAGCTTTAGATGTGATGGTAAGAACTTGAAGCAAGGCTTTCTCTTCTGCTGTAATTTTGCTGGATTCGTGTTTCTATAAAAATGTTTCATTGATAGGATAGTTTTCTGAGGTCCTTTCTTCCCAGTGTAATCAAAAATTAAGGTAAATGGAAAAGTTCATTGAACTTTGTATTATGGCTAAGGAACACGGGTCCTCTCTTTCTCTAAATTATTAGAATATTTCAGTTTGTAGGTCCTACAATGATCATCAATTCCTTTTTGGTAAGAGGTCTCCTGCTATTCTGAAGTACTGCATTAGCAATGACAGTGCCAGCTACTGGTGCGGGAGGTGTTGGTAAGGTTGATGTAGAGATAGTGAAACCCTGGAACAGAGGAGCCAAAACTTTTTCATCTCCGTTGCTGGAGTGGTTAAAAAATAAGGCAGGTAAAAATCTGTTTGCAATAATTTAGGCACAGTTTATCTTACCTACCCAAGATTCCTTCCAGTTTAATTTTCTATTATTTATTGTTTTTAGACACATATCTCAAACTGTATTGTGTTTTCTTTCTTTTTGTTTGTTTGGTTTGGCTTTGGAGAGCTTTTTTTAAATTTTATGTTTGGTGTTTTTTTTTTTTTTTTTTTTTTTTTTTTTTTAGTAGGCTTCAACTCCCATAATTGTGACAATGTTAGCTGTCAATGAAAAAACATAAAATAAGTTCCTACTTCAGAGAATGCCTGGAATACTTGACTCTGAGATAGCCTGAGGACACAACACAAAAAGGATTTAACAATATAACTCCATTCTCTGTGAACAGCAGAACTGAGAAAGCCTACTTTCCCCTGGACTTTTGCACAACATTTCTTGCTTCTCCACCATCATAATTCCAGCTCTCTGCAGCTAATCTGTGTTCCCTACCATGGTACCACCCATTTTTCTACAAACCCTCTTCAAATGGTCAGAATAGGAATCTCTTTTTCCTGACAGACCAAAAGATGCTGATCTTCCCCAAGAACCCTAAATGCTAAACCTATTTCTTTTTAATGGTGCTTGGTCAAGCACCAATTGATCCAAAGCTGTGGAGACGGTGACTGCTGGCTGCTGCTGCTGCTGTGGGACTAGAAAGAGAAGTGTAGACCTGTCCCTGCCTTTCCACCACTGGCACTCCACCTGACTGGTGGTTTTCTCTGCACTCGCAGGAACTTGGTGAGACCCCAGCACCTCTGTCAAAATTTGATGAATATTAGTTAATGCATAATGGTGTATCTTGGAGACTGATGGACAGATAGAATGATGAAGTCTCATTTAAATTAAATAAAACTAATCCTTACAGTTTTAAAGATATTGCAGTTTTGGAAACCTGGCTCACGGTTTTTGAACCAATGGAATTGTCAGGTCTGAACAAAATGTGCCTTGTAATAAACGACTCTACAATCTAGTATCTTGCAAGCCCTGTCTCTGGCTTCTCTAAATTAGTGTCTTTCTTTGCCAGGAATGTAATTCCACTTCTTCATTTTAACCTCAGTGATGTGGAATTGTTCTGGTAAACCAATATATCTTTCTCTGGAATTGAGAAAACCACAACTGGTTCCAAGTCACATAAAATAAATTATCTCAGAGCTGATAAAAATGTCCTGAAGCTCTGATTCAGAATTTAATCACCATAGAGCTGGACGTACTTGTATGAGAGGATATCTTGGAAATATGCTCATGTGTGTTTACACCACCTGCTTGCAGGAAAGGACAAAACAAACTGTTAATAGTTCTTGTTAGAATTAATTTTTTTGTTAGTGGATATGGATTTTCTTAAAAAATAATTTAAGTTATTTTCTCAGAGGACATGGTGATTATAAACTTAAGTATCGTATTTAGAATTTAATAACCTGACTGAAGCTTAATAAGTGTAGAGACTTTTGAAATATTTTGTGTGTATAATATTGCTTTTGATAACTATACAGACAAAATACTGTAGTATCACAAAACACATGCATAAAATATTAATTTCCAGCATGATCTTAAATAAATATTATGAAATGATGACTTTAAAGACTCAGAAACAATGCTCAGAAAATTATTCAAACATTATCTTGCTCATTCAGATATCTTTTTTTTATTTCCCTACCATGATTTAATATGACAGGAAGGAAACCCCAAAGACTGCAAAGAAGCACGAGTTCATGATTTTGCTGTGTTCATCTAACCTAACCCAGTTAGAAGGACAAGTCTGAAAATCATAATGCTAAGACTTAAATCTGAAGGATTTTTATACATTTTCTGGCAATCTGTTGTTCTTCTTTGGTTGCAGGTATAAAGTAGGAAATGGGCATGAAACAGACCTGCCATCAAAGCCCAGCCTGAAAACCATATTTGAAGACTGATTGTACCGAAAATAACATTTCTTCAATGCTTTGCTTTGTCTATAATTAAACCAGCAGTAAGTGGTAGTGGCTTTGACTGCTGTGCACTTATCCCTAACCTTATCTTGACTTTATATTCTCAGCAGTATTTGGTCACTTTCAGACCAGAAAAAAGCTTCCATTCTTATTCATAGTGAGGTTGGGATTCACTGCCACCACATTCTCTGTCACCTCATTTTGGACTGGAGGAGTAGAAGGAGTCCTGACATAGAGAAGATGCTGTGGTGGAACAGTGCTGCTGTACAGAAGCCTCAGCAGGTCTTCTAGGAAGTTTGGTAATGTCGAAAGACAAGGTCAGCTCTTTTTTACACATTGTCTCCTTTCAGTTCTACAGCAGATGAAAACATATTTCTCCCCTGGGGCCAGACGAGCAGAGGTGTGGGGTGCCCAAGGAAGCTTTGCCAGCTCTGGTCTGGGGGTTTCCAGCCCCGAGGGGGCACAGCCCTGAGCAGGCCCATCTGACTTCTGAGCTGAGCACACTGTAGCAGGGCCAGAGCAGGGACATCCCAAGGTCCCATCTCAACCAAGCTGGCATCAGTTTCCTAAGCCATTGAACCACAGTGTAAGGATAGATGACACTCAGAAAAAAACCAACAACAACGAAAACATTTATACACACGAAAACTTCAATTACAGTATTTACCAGAATCACTTTTGTACCAGCACTATCAATAATGGAAAAATGTGTACTGGGTAGAAGCAGAGTTAGGGGGTCTGCCTGGGCTAGACAGTACAGACTTGTTCAGCAGACAATGGAGAAAACCACAATTCTTCTCTTTCAGATGCTTGTTCTATAAATCATACCTCTTTCCTTTGACAATGCAGACAAGTTCTCTATTCATGAGAAATGGATCCTGTGGTGACTTGTAGCAAGGATGGCCATTTAGTCAGGTGAATTTCCTTTTTTAGCCTCCTCTTCTGGAAGGCTTGTGAATGACTTTGCAAACACAAATTCACCTGCACACAACACAAGTTGTCTTTAAAGCCTGACTGTTACTGCAGGTCATGGAGGTGTTCTTTGAAATATGTTTACATGCCCTGCCAGCAATGATTTTCTCCACTGCAGAAAAGTCTGTGCAGATTTAGGGATTTTCCCTCACAAAGGGCTTGAAGAAAGATTTCTGGCATTTTATCTATCCCCTTCATAAGGAAATGGGCTAAATAAACTCACATATTTGAAAGAGATTTTTAGGGACAGCTTGCACTTATTGATACTTGTGTGTTCAGCACTTCACATTTGAACAGACACAGGGAGAAGCGAAATGATAGGCATGGCTAACCTGGTCTCAATGCAGAATTTTTAAAGACTCTCTTCTCCTATCTTATTTTTCTCTGCAGCTATAAAATGATAGGTACTTTTAAAATAATTTTTGACATGGGCCTTCTGATTTTTTTTCACATCAACACATCGTATAGGAACAAGTGTGTCAATATTGTGAGGAATGTCATTCATCGCAGAAAAGGATTCCTGTATATGTATGTTTAATTTTTTCATCATGGTAACATATGATTGGTATATAAGATCAAAACATTGGCTCATCATACCCTACAGCCTGCCTCTTGCCCTAGCTTATGTCTAAGGGTCTTTAAAAAACGAGGAAAAAGTCCGTAATGCCCAGGGACTGTTGGGCAACTCTGGATCCGAGCTGGATATAGACAAGATTTCTGACTGACCTCTTTACTAGATGTGTTTCTACATCTACGAGTTTATCATCTGTTACTTCAGAGGCACGATTGCTACAGTAATACAATTCACCCCTTTATATAAATAAGTGCATAGTATTTCATGCCATATAAGGCACTTTTAGAAAATAACCCACAAACTAATGTGAATCTGTAAGAGTTTTAATTAAGCACTAATGAGAGAGACCAGGAGTCATGATGCTTTTGCATGTAGAGAAAGACAGAAATAGAAAATACTTTAATTATTTTATTGCTCCTTTCTTTCAAAAACATCCCATCATTTTTACCTCTGTTTCTCTGATACTTGGTCAGGGTCTTTTGTTTACAGCTAAGATTATAGCAGTCTGCTGAATCAAAATAACATCTCTGCTGAAGGGGATGTGAATGCATTATTGTTATGCTTCTGACCTTTTGCCAAGAACAAAAATACATACTCAAAGACAAAGAAGAACTGGGCGTAGCATCAGGGTTTCTTTTGTAAAGTTTCCAGTTCGTTGAAGATTTACATTTTTAATGACTCTTGAACCATATAAAAAATTTCGGTGTGCAGATGGAAGGCATCACTTCAACAGGCCTGTTTCTGTAGAAGCTGCAGCTACCACACTGCGAATGGATAGCTGATTAATCAGGGAGCTGGCTGGAAAGCCGTGTTTAGTTCTCTTTCCAGATCTCCCATACACTTGCATGACCTTGGGTAAATCACCCTTGCAAAGTCATTGAAAGAACATCTGCTGTTTTATGTGTTTCACAACTCCTGAGCAATGAGTAGGAAGCCATACAGATCAGCTTTGTATGACATTGCTGATGACTTACTATGGTAGGAACTTAACTCAAAGCAGGACCAGGGCTGAAATTTAGGCTGAGGGTCTCACAGAGAGGTTATGGTTGGGAGGAAGCTCTGCAGGTGGTCTGGTAGTACCTCCTAAAGAGAACTGAACTGTTGTCCAGATTATATCCTTTTACTCAGGAACTGACCAGTGAAATTTTGAGAATCTCTGACGATGGATCTTACACGGTATCTCTGGGCACCGGTTCTGATGCTCACCACTCTCATGGTGGTTTTCTTTCTTTTCCTCACTGGGAATTGTGACCATTGTGCCTGTGAGAAGACCCTGGGTCTGTCTTTTCTATAACTGCGGTTTAGGTTGTGGAAGATTGCAGTCAGTCTTTATGCTTAGTCTTCTTCAGCTGAAAAAAACCTCTTCCCTCAGCCTTTCTCCATGCAAGCCCTTGACCATGTGCGTGACCCTCCTCTGGCCTGTCTTCCAGTCACACCTCTTGTCCTGGGGCTGCAAAACTGGAGACAGTACAGCACACACCTCCGCAAAAGTGTGGAGAAGATGGGAATAACCATTAGCCCCAACTCCCTTACTGTACTCCTGTTAATGCAGCACAACATACTGTTAGCCTTCCTCACTGCAGGGATGAACTGCTGCCTCATATTTAGCTTGTTTTCTAGCATGTTTTTTCTGCAGAATCATTACCCAGCCAACCAGTTGTTAGCCTGTACTGTTGCACTTCCTTTTTCTATCCCAAGGCACTAAAAATTATCTTTGTTGAAGAATCTTTGAATCTCTGATCTGAACTTTGAGCTAGTTTTTGGTCCAGCAAGTGATTCACCCACATTGTAATCTAGTCATCCAGTTCATATGCCCAGATTTTTCAGTGATTATTTTTAATCAGTTTTCTTTATTCCTATAACTTATTTTTTTTCTCTCTGAGTGAATGACAGCAAAAACACACAGGGGAACCAAGTTTTCCATTTTCATTTAGCAACAAAGAGGAGTGATTTTCATGTTTGATAACACTATCAAGCAGAAGCTGTTCTGGACAATGTCAATAGCATAAATATTGTAGTGTTATTGCAGGGAGAGAGAAATACTGAGTCAGGCTGACTGGGTAATAAATAGTGCCCACCTCAGCGAGTGCCAGAAATCACTAGCAAGGATGTTTGAGAAGATGACAGAGGAGTGCTGTGCAAATGCACAGGACGTCTGGTTCCGAGTACTCTAGCTTTGAACATCCTGGCATGTCCTCAAGGCAGCAGAATAATTATTTCACAAGTTACAAATGAATGCCAAAGATTAATTGTCCCAGCCATCTCATTCACTCTTCCTTTGCTGCCCTCCCTCCCTCTAGGAGAGTTATCATTTTGTGCAGGTTACTGATTGGGCATTAAACTTCCAGAGGGATAATCCTAGCAGGAATCAGCACATTCAATTTCCCTGAAGCAGGAATGCTGAAAACCTTTACATGCAGTTCATTAAATTTTGTTCTCATTAAATTAGAATTCTACTAAGCATATTTATTTGACTCCTATTGCTATTTATCCCGCTCTCTTAGGAGAAAAGTATTTATTGGAGTCAAACATTAATGTTATCAATCAAATCAATTAATGCTATTGATGAAATTTTCAGTGTTATTCCTACCATATATTTAATTCAGTAAGAGTTCTGACCTCAAGAATAAGTCAAACAAATTTAAGAGCAGTGGTCTGTTCACTCTAAATGAAAATGAAATACTTGATTTAAAGGAGTAACTTCAACACTACATGCCCAATTTTTGACTATATTTCTATTCCTCCATAATGGAAAAAAATTTTGTTTGGAGAGAACAATGAAGTACTTTTTCCCTTATGAAGGGAAGAACTTTAAAGAATCATGTTAGCAGAGAGAAAAAGAATATAAAAAAGCACAGTTGCCTGAAGGAAGAGGCCAAAGGAGACAACCGTTAAATAATTGGATTAACCTCTATTTGGCCCTTTTCAGCTGAGTGAGATTTATTTTGATAACATGCTGTTTGTTTTCTTCCAGGTTTGAACTCAATGTAGCAGCCATTCTCAAAGACTGAAACAGAAATTGAAGCATGCATCTCAGTAAAAGTCCCTGTCTGGGTAATAAAAGAATGCATCTTTCATTAACTTGAAATCTGAAACAAGATTGTTCCAGTAAACATAACCTGAATAATACACAGATGGAGATTTTTTTACATACAACTTCTTTCTAAATTGCAGCTGCAAGGACAACCTCAGGAGGAAGTGAGAGCTTCTCTCATTTTACTTGAAAATGGATTTAAGAATAAAAAAAATCTATTTTAAATTAGAATAAAGCATCAAAATCTAAGACTTTGTAAGTTGGAAGTCCAAAGTGGCTTTGATTCAAATAAACTATATTTTACATTAATTTACAAAAAAATTTTCACCAAGATCTAAGAAAATTGATCATGCTTAGATCAACCATATTAAATGGTCTAATTTAAAAACAAAGTCATTTCAAAGCAGAAAAATATAAGATTTTTGTTAGAAAAGGTCAAAACAGTTAATTTGGACAATTTTGAAAGTTGAAACCCAAGTATTTCCTTATAATATTTTAGCCTTCTCTACAGATATATAATTGAAAAATTGTCTAACAAATTTTACAGCAGCTGTAGGAACTGCTTATTTTTCTCAGTGTCTCCATCCTAATTTATCCAGTTTCTGCATATTTTGCTTGAGGAGAATTTCAGCAAGGGCACAGTGCATTTTTCATTTCTGTGGATGAGGTGTTATCAGCTTTTCCTTTGTCTGCTGTGAGCATAGATCTGGTGTGAGAGTGGTCCAGCCTGTGACCTTCAGCTGTATCCATGCAGAACACCCAACCCAGCCATAGCAACTGCATCTATTATTGAGATAAGGATGGGTTTGGGGCCAAGGGGTGGCTGGCTGATGTTTGATTTGAAAGGGATCAAAGTGCTGCCCATGGGAAAGAGAAGGAACAGATGGCAAAGAGAATATTGGGACTTTTGACTCAAAGAGGCAAGTAGGAATTAAGCTAGTTCACCACTAATAGAAAATCAGAGATCTACTATAGAGGATGTGATCTAGTTTCTCTCCTTGTCCTTCTTTCTCATTTAGTTGTGTAGTTAGGCTTATTTCTTTAGTCACACATTTAGTATCTATTACTTTTAGCTCAGACTTTGCAATGATTTTTCACTAAGGGCTATGCCTTGCAACTGTCTGGAGACTGAAAATATAGCAGAATTCAAATGTGTGCTCATTCAGAGCGCATCCTTCTGGAGCGCGCACACGAATGTTTCCATATTTGCACTCTCCACACAGTAGGAACTAAATAGGATTTTGTTTAATTTGTTGGCATTGGACCAGCTTTTCTAAAGCATCCTCTGTTTCCTCAGGCCAATCTGTTATTGCTGTGGTCAGAAGGACAAGTGTTCCACACTTTGCCTCTGAACAGCCCCGTTGCCCACAGAGGGCACTGCAGCCAGCAGCCTGCCTGCCAGGGTCCTGACTTCCAGAGGTGAGTGTGGTGGTGATGGACACGTTAAATGAAGCACAACCTCTCTTCTGTGCTGAATGGCAACCTGATGCACTTTTACATGTTTCTACAAACTCCTGGAGGATAGTTATAGCCTCAGAAGCTTTGAAATAGTGTCAGGACAAAAAATTTGCCCAAACATTTTGTCCAAGCATTGAGCGTCAGAATTTATGTGAAACTGTGACAGAAGGTGTCATGGTAATTACTGTCCTGGTATCATGGTCATGACTGCAGCATAAAATTCTTGTCATAAACCTATCAAACTTCATCTTAAAACCAGCTAGTTGTTTTTGGTATTTCTTCCCCTCTCACAAAATAAATCTGGAAGAGCTGGTTCAGAATCCTTATTCTAATGCTGTTTAAGGTTAATGACAGTGCCTTCTTTAGGTTTCCATTATGGATTGACAGTTTTCTAAGCACTTGTCCTCAAGATTTCTCAAAGATTTCCTTCAGAAATTTGAGTGTTTAATACTGTAAGAAACTTTGTACATGAGTGCTTATTTATATTTTTTACTGTCCCGTCTTCTTCACTGACAAAATGTTCATGTCAATGAAACCAGTGTATTTTGTTTAGCTAACAGCTTCCTGCTTGAGTTGCCTGGGATAGGATTTCCATAAGAAGTTGTATTTTTAGATCCAAATGATTTTAAAATATCTAGAGGCTCATGCTTCCTTTGTGCTCTCACAGGTTTAGGCATAACACTGCGCAAAGTCGCTGAAATATGATAATATTTTTTCATTTTGCAGCTATTTTGGTAACACTTTATCACCAGAAAATGTCACACTTTCTGATTTTACACTGAAGATCCAATGCTGGACTAATTATTACAGAGTCTTCAAAGGACACAGAATGCAAACCAGAGAAAAAGCATTGTTAGAAGATAAGTTCAAGATTTACAACTCTTTTCTTTCAATTATTGTGCAGAATTTCAGCTCAGAAAAAATAAGACAGTAAAAATGTATTTAAAATGCCATAAATCTTACAAATAATGCAGTTTCAGACAATAGGATTTCCTATTGCGAAATCACTGATAATTGTGAAGGAAATTGTATGGACCTATGTGAGCTCTTCCTTTTGTTAGAAATGTGGAGCAAGATCTGAGCTTAAATTGTAGAAAACGTTGCTATCTATATGTTTAGTTATGAAACAAAATCAGATGTAACTACCAATAGGAAAGACATATAATGACATGTATTAAACAACCTTTCTTCTACTGTCCTTACGCTCTGCATGGAAGTGCTTTTATACAGGACTGACAACAGAGAGATCTCTGTCTCTGCAGTGGTTTCTTGCCCTGGGCCTGATGTGCTGGTAAGTGAAAACATGGAATCTTAGATAAATATCAACAAGCAGGATTTTCTCAAGTTTGGAGATTTTACCAGATCCTTTGCCCCAAAGGATCTTATGTATATTTCAGGCTGGTGCGTCTCGGGGTGGTTGGTGGGGGAAGGGGCAAGTGCTGTTCAAGCTACTTCTCTGTCCCGCCGTGGGGAGATAGAGAAGGCCGGCTGTGTCCCACACACAGAAGCAGGCCCACTTCCACCCACCCGTGCGTGGGAGGGCACTGAATTCTCACCCACACATTCTGGATAGCTTACGCACAGTCAGAGGCAAGGAGTGGAGGGCCCTCTCATTTGAGGATTCCAGCAAGGCTTTATTTCTGTGACTGAAGGGCAGCCAGGGATGAAAAAGAGCAAGGCCAGCATGGCCTGGACTTATAAAGGGTACAAACCAGGGGGTGGGGACAAGGTGTGGGGTCAGTTCAATAGGATGGGGAGAGGGGTGGGGTTAAAGGTCTGCCCAGGTAGGCAGGGTCAGGTTACAGCTGCCGTAGCCCAACTCAGTGGGGGGTGAGAGGCTTTTCCCAGTGTATCTGGGTTTTCTCAGACTTTGGTGTCAGCCCACCACCGGAGGTCATCTTCACCCACCCCAACAGTATATCAGACATCAAATGTCGATGTGAAACCTAGGAAGTTCCAAAAACATGTAAATAGTCATACTGATAAATCTTTCGTATTACTTTTTTGAAAGGACTGGCTTAGATTTTTGGATGTTTTGATAGTGATTCTTCATTCACCTATTTCTGTTTTGCAAATCACAGGAATCGTGTTTCAGACACTTATTTGTAGAGCTTGTGTTGATTATTCTTTGGGAATAAGTCAAGAACTTAATATAGGTAGCTAAGTTTGCCTAGGCTATCTCTCCAGTCCATGAGAAGTGATAAGCAGTTTCAGAAGGTGATTCAGAGCAATCAGAATCAGCTTCTATCTTCACTGGCTACATTAAATGTTTATGCATGAATGGAATAGGTATTCCCCAGTCAGGATATGTCTGGTGGAGGCAATCACTGTAGCATGGTAACTTATTTGTTGATGCACCAGACTATATCAAGGGGAAAAGTGGTACAGCTGACAGACCACTTCTTACTATATCTGTTTTCTCATTAAAAGAGGGTGAAACTGTTGTGTTCTTGCTAAAAAGAAACCAAAGTGTTCCTGTGCCAGAGCTGTGTGAGAAGAAACAATCACTCAGGATCTCACTTCAGATTCTGTCAGGGCTTTCCTACAAGTATCTCATGAGCAAAGTTAATTGAGATATATAGATCTTGTTGAAAGCTGTTAGTTCAACACATTATCTTCACAGTATATATTCAGTTGATCAGTCTTTTTCTTCTTCATGAAATCTGTTGTTATATGATACATTTATCATTAGGCAGCTAATCCCTAAATCAAACATTAATTATGTACCAGATTCTAAGGGAGAGTCAACAAAACTGCCTGATATGAACGAGCACAGCTGAACATCAACAGGCTGTTAAACATTTGGGGTCTTTGTACCAGGATTTCCTAACAGAAGGTTCAAATGCAGATGGACTTAGCTCTGCCTTCCAAGGGCTAAATCTGAAGGTACGTCTCTCTATCTGGGAGCATCAAGATGAATCAGAATCCAAAGTCATTTTACCTTGGAGCCTGCTAAAGAGGTGCTTTCCTCATACAAATGAACATTCTTTTTCTGGTAGCATGTGAATGTTACCTGTCTTATAGAGGATACTGGATTTTGATTTCGTTTCTTTCTGATATGTTGTAGTACCAGGAATGAAAATATTACTGTTACCTTTGCTTTGGTATTTGTGTAGTCGTTTGATGTATGACTTGCAAGCACCTAATTAAGACAAATAAACTGTGCCAAGGATCACCACATTTGCTTTGTTCATGATTGCTTGCAATATAGTGGAGGACAGACAACAGAACTTCAGCAAAGGTCAGTGCACAGAATGGCCAATGGGGAGTACAACTATATTCATCCAAATGTCCCTTTTAGCTGGAAGTATTTTCCTGATAAATATCCCCGGGAGAAATGAGGATACACAGTGATGGGTCAGAAATTATCCTTGCCAAGCTCAAAGACCCAATCACCTTTAAACATTAGGGAGAGGTGAACCTCTATACAGAGTCAGTGTGCACAGAAGAACCTTTTCTTAAAAGTATACCATAAATTAAACACCTAATATTAGCAGATGACTTCTAGTCCAAATATGTGGCTTTCGATTTAAATCAGCCTCTAATCTGACAGTTCACCTTCCAGTGCCAAACTGAGAGGTCTGATATAGTGCCTGTCCCATAAATCATGTCAGGTGCTAAACTGTAAACTGCATGTGTTCAACAGTGGAACGGGTATTTATACTTGTAGGCTTTCCACTAGAAGCTGGGAATTTAATTATGCATAAAGGATCTGTTAATCACAGAATTACATGTGAAGGTCTTACTCAGCTATCCCATCTCTGGAATGCGTTAATTATGTGAGTATTCAGTCTTCCTGCAATCCCCAGCTGGTGTTCTTAGGACAGCCCACACTGCCCGTCAGAGAGGATGTAAAGGGAGATGGTGTGTGTATGTATGTTGTCCTGAGTTTTGCAGTTTTTCAGTGTTTCTCTTTGCTGTGATACTTTCTCACACATTCTGCTGTAAACATGGCCATGGTTTCTTGACAACTATCTATGTTTTGTTAACTGTCTGTGTTGTTGTCATTCCATTCTCCTGGGCGGAGAAATATGATAGATAGATGCTTTGACCAATGGAATGGAGAGGTAGTGATTTCTGCCTCCAATCCACGGTGATTTGTAAAAACATATAAATAAAGGTCAGAGGGTTCTGCCCTCTCTCTCTTTTTGCCCTCTCCTTTTGCTCTCTCTGTGTGGTCTTTCATTTGGCTCTCCTTTTGGCTCCTCGGCCTAGTCGGCCTCATCCGTGCTACATCTGTATGTATGTGTGTGTGTATGCCTGTGTAGGACACGTGGAGACCTCAACATCTGTCATTGTCATACTCAGCAAGACAAGTGTGACAAGGCAATGCTTATTTCATTCACTGAAAGAATAGCATGGACTTTGTGCACAAAAACCTTGAAACTAAAAAGTGGTAATGATCAAATCAGAATAGCCAGCAGTGATACTGGCTTATGTAATGTGGGCTTCTTTCCTTCAGGAAGTGAATTGAGAAAACAATTCCTTTCTCAGCTGACTGCACTGTCATGTGGAAATAATACTCAGCCAGTAGCAGACAGGTCTGGCTTGAAATCAACTTTTAGTACTGAGCCCTGCTATCCCATTGTTATTCCCTTAACCGCCGATTATAAAATTTAGTAATGTGCCAATAACAAGTACTCTGAAAACCATGGTGTGGAAAATGAATAGTTAAACTTTCAACAGATGTCTGATGATGGATTATTTTTGTCAGGAGATTAATTGTTTTATTGGGTTCTGCAGTTCTGCTATGCTCCTAGGCTTCATATCTCATCACTTCATCCAATACTGTTTATTTTCACAGCCATGAATTTGGTAAGTTGAAATACAGGTGTCAACTGCAGTCTGTCATTTTACACATGAATAATTTTTGTGACTGATTTTACCTAATCTTCTAGATAGATACTCATATCTATCTAGACATCCTGCGGTTCTTTGTTTTGGTAGAGTGTTGTGCTTCTCCATTGTGGAATAGTTGGATGTTGGCAATCTGTGTGTTGGCAATCTGTGTGTTGGAAGTACTCAGGCACTCACTGGTTTCCAGGCCTGACATATGCAACAAGGCTGCTGTATTTCTGTTTAATGACCATCGTAAAATTAACCCACTCGGGCATAGCCAGATTTTTGCAAAGAAGCTGTCTCTATGGAAAGAACTTCTAAAAGGGAACCAGATGTTTAATTCTCAATGATTTCTGCCCAGAAGTTATTCTTAGTGTTTATTAATAAACAACAATAAACAAATAAGAGCCAAGCAGCATGGCACTTTTTCACTATGATGGAGTCAACAGTCTGCAGCACGTTAACCTTGCGTGCCTAACCCCTAATGTGTAGTGCCCCAGAGGTTTATTGAAAAGCCACTACCAAAGAGATCTTCCTTTTTCTTCAGAACTGCAGACCTTCAGAGCTCAGACACCTGTTCTCAAATAAACACCTAAATAAGAGCACTGTCACAGGAAATCTGTTTTAGATAGTTTGTAGAAGTTCTAGTAGAAATTCACACATGGATTCCTTGAATAATTTTTGTAGATTAAAAAAATTATACCAGCAAAAGGTGTGCATATTTAGTAGCACTTTTTCTTTATTTCATTCCTCTATAAAACAGCACAAATAAAGACATCCCAGTTTCAACATTCCTTCACTGATGAATGACAATGTAGGCTTGGACTCTTCAGGTTGAAAAAAATGGTATGATTTGGGATACAAGAGAATACTATGAAACCAGGAGTATCGTAAAGGACATAAATGGGAAATGATTGTAGAGTCCCTTTAAGTACAAAAATGGAGGTCAAACAAACAAGCCCAGCAAGTGGCAGGTGAAGACAAAATAAAGGCTATGATTCCTCACAAAGCATGCTATTAAACAGTGGAGCCCATTCACTCCTAAATATTTTGGATGTAAGCTAGTATTTTACAGAGTTTAAAAATGAGTTAAACCCATGAAAGAATAGTTTGTTTAAGATTACTAATTAGAAAGACAGACTCAGTTCAGGAAAGTTATTTCTGATGTTTTTGACTTTCCAAGGAAAATACCATTATACATTTTCTCTATTCTTACTATTTCCTAGGCATCTTCTGCCAGCAACAGACATTGGTCTAAACAGGAAAAATATGTATATTTTTCTGTTCTGGTGGAGAAATTGTCTAGTCTGGTTAAGTGGTTGTTTTATTGTCCTAGAAGAGACTGTGATTTCTTTACCCAATCTTTGGTGCATACTGAGTGTCTTATTTCATTTAGGTTGCTAATTGTTCATGGAGCAGAGAGAAGAATTGAAATCCTTCTGACTTCCCATTTCAGATTGTACCTCTCAATGCAGATGAGCAAGACCCTTCTGGTATAGCTAATGTAATGCAGTCTACTGCAGGCTTACCCAAGATATTTCTAATTATACTTCCAAGATCCTAATCCACTCACTCACCTGGCTTGGTCAAAGACTTCAATACAGTTATCACCTAACAAGTGTGCAAAATGAACTCCGCCAAGCACCTCCTTTGCTTTCAGTATTTTCACGACATTGGGTGGTGCTCCTTTCCCCTTTTTCATGTTTCATCTTTCCTGTAGGTTCGTACTAGCTTCACGTCTGTAGAACACTTGCAATTACCAGGGAAATGAACAGGGTTCACCTCTTATCTCTCCTGACTGACTGGGGCCACTCTTACAGCATTACAATACTTGATTCTAATCGTATGCAAACACTGATAATTGTAATGGATAAGTGCTCTAATCTGAGAACAATTTACTATTTATGCTATTTACATGTATGTGGCTTTCAGTACTGTCAGAAAGCTGAAGGGAAATTACACAATAGGTGTTAATTAACTCCTGAGAACAACTGTAAACTAATACTCTTCATTCACATCATAGTACCAAAAAAGAAAAAAAAAAAAGACGTAACAGGATTACATACAGGAAATAAATTACTCAGAGTTTGAAAAAACACATGACATCAAAATATGATGTATTTTGTGCAGAGAATTCACAAGAAGAAGAATTCAGTGTGATCACGGTGGCATGGAAAGTGAATGAGGTTTGCCTCCATCTGCTGAATAGCTGAGACTGAAGAAGTTAGAATGTAGGAGTTAGTCCGGTTGGTGTGGGATGGAGAACCCATGTGTTTAATAATATAGAAATAAAACATCGCATCATAGAGGCCATATTGGAAAGAGAATGTGTGGTGGTTAAAATGATACTGTTGGCTAGATAGGTCTTGATTTCCCAGTCACAGAATAAGGAAAATGTTAGTTTCAATTTAATTATTTAAATAGCCTTTTCTTTCTCTGTTTCACTCAGCAGTTATGAATTTGGACATGTCCTTTGACTTACTGACTATCTCTTTATAAAAGCACACACAAGGAGAAGAGACAAGAGAAAGCCAAATTTTAGAGACAAGATGATAAGAAATGTATGCCATGACCTTCACCCAATGATAGGAGCACTTGTGTATGATGTCGCCCCTTTCAGTGATGCTGCAATTCAGTAAATTGTAACACAGTCCACGATTAACTCTTTATGTACATGCACCTCTGAATACACTCTGTATATGAAGTATTTATGGAGAACCGTAGCTTGGCCATGTGTTATCACAAAAATGAATAAGCATATTAGTGTCTACGTGTTAAAATTTTGCATAATAAAGTCTTTTATCATATGCTAAATGAAGCACACAGAACATTGAGAAATTATATGTCACTTGTCTGCTTTGTATTAATAATCACTGTTTCATTGGAACTGTTCCTTATCTACAGCACAAAAATGACAAATAAAAGTTAATTTTCATTTATTAAAGAAGTCTTAGTAATTTGATTTTAGTTACAAGTTTTCATTTAAGTGAACTTTTCATTGTCTTTATTAACAAATTCAGGTAGTAAAAATAATTAGTTACAGAAATCCTTTAACAGTATTACACTATATCTTTATTATACCTTAATCACTCAAAAAAGGTACCTGCAAAAAACCATTAAAACCACAAATGTATTTATGATTAATAACTGAATTACTGAAAAATATTGTTTTGACTCTGCATTTTCATTATGATGTTTTTGTAAGACCTAAATTGTCAACACATGGGATCTTAGTACAAATCCAAGTTTATCTACAAAGTGTGAAGAAAAAAATGTTGAAAAGGATGAGGAAAATTAAGACGAAGATAAAACTTTTCAATTTTATTTTCCTATTTTCTCTTAATCAGTGGGTTTACAACCTTTTTTTTATAGCTTTTTCTTCTGAAATACTTAAAAGACTCATTCATACACAATATTTCTGATATCAAAATCTTTTATAATGGAAAGGTCATTTCATCTGATAAAATAGCATATTTGAATAACTTGTTAAAAAATAATTCAAGAACATTTTTAGTTACAGGCAAAACTGTATGGATATGGTGTCCATGAACTCATGCTGGCACATTGCAATATCTCAGGATGGGATGGTTATTCAACTCCATGGGCCCATTTGGAGTTCGTGTATAAATATGACGTGACCTGACATCTAAATCTGTTTCCTTGAGGAAGCTGATTCTTTCAGACACCCTCCGAACACTCTTGACATTGACAACAGTGTCAGCAGTATAGAGAAATTGAGAGGTATAATGGCTTATTCAGTACAATAATATAAAATCTAGAGGGTTTTTTATATTGTTTATTGCAAGTTAAGCATGCTATGAGTATGTGTGCTGGTTTTGGCTGGGGGAGAATTAATTTTTTTCACAGTGGCTGGTATGGGGCTGTGTTTTGGATTTGTGCTGGACACAGGGTTGATAATGTAGAAATGTTTTTGGTTTTGCTGACCAAGGCTTACACAGGGCCAAGGCCCTGTGTAAAAAGGTGATAGGTCTTCTGAGGCCCAGATTCCAGGCTTACCTTCTGTGTAACTTGTCCATGCTCTTGATCCTCTTTGCCTACCTCAATATGATATATCTGAAAAGGTAGGTGTTATTTTCTTTTAAATGAAAGTGAAGAAGTGGAGATCTGTTCTACAGTGGGCATGGTGCAGGTTTAAAAATAGATCTAGGCAAAAAATTAAAAATACAGTGTTGGCACTCTATGTGTTATGATGGGTAGGGGTAAAGTATTTTCTCTTTCATTAAAGATGTAGGGAGCACAAGACAGCCATGTACTTAGAGCTCGAAATTTGTCATGCGCTACAGAGTTGAGTCAGAGGAAATATCTTGCACTCTGGACAATTGATGAGCAAACACGTCCCAGTATGGGCTTGCACTACCCGGAGCCATCGTTGGGGAGCTCACCGCCAAGGCAGGAGAGGTTCAGGGACAAATATTCTGTATTCACATGGTGGGAGGCACACCTGACTCTAGTATTGCACCTGACAGGCAGCTGCACTTTAAGGACATGAACTGTCATTGGTTTGAGGAGTGGAAATGTTCCAGTTAACCCTAGCAGTGCAAATTCAGGCTTTCAAGTTGAAAGGAAAGACTTTGCCGAAGTTTTATGCCTGGACTGAAACCTCATTGGCTACCATTGTTTCATTGGTGTCCCTGCATAGGGGTGAATTACTGATTATGAAATGAGTGGTTTACACCTCTGTAAATCTGAGGCATTTGTAATAAGTCAAAGGAAAATAAACAAAACTCCTACGCAAATAGTAGCAGTAAAGAAAGAATTTTTTCTATGTTTTTATAATATCCCCAAAAATTCCAACAATCCTTATGTTCTACATTGCTTTGTGGGAATGGGGAATGTCAGGGGATATTGTAAAAATATTGTTTAGAGTTTGAACTGATTTATGTTCTTGTTGTTTGAATCCCACCTGCATGTATTTTTGATTTTAGACTGGTTCTTATGTTATTTCCTTTTGTTCTCGAAGAGAAACAAGAGGGAAATGAAAAGCAACCCCTTTTTTTATAGGATCAGGAACTTAGCAACCAGCTCTCGTACTTGGGGATGTGTGAGAGACTGGAATGTTAATAGTTAATGACTCAAAGGATTGACCATTTGCAAAAGCAGCAGGGTGCACACCCATCACCAGTGTACAAGCTGGGTGTGGAATAGGATAAAGGAAGAGGCTGAGAACAGAAAAATCCTGTGAGATGTAATAGTGCTTCTTATTGTGCCAAAGTCCTTACCACAAGTGGCTCAGCTGTGAAAACTGCCCTCTGGGGAAGGACCAGGACAACCCCTGTAGACCTGTATTCTTTCTGATGGGCCATAGCTGACTCAACCATGCTGATGTAAGAGGGAGCTGTAATGTCTTAGAAGGTATCATAAAACATCAAAGACTCTTCACTTGGTGAGAAAAAAAAAAAACATTTAGAAAGTCTAGTGAAATCG
>VYZT01034680.1:385-10565 GCA_013400735.1 Pomatostomus ruficeps | reverse complement strand
GAGTCCTAGTGGAAAGCATATTACTGAGACTAGAATTGCCTTACAAGATTTTTCCTGGAAGTCTCAACAGGTTTGAGGGATGGCAATCAGTTTGTATTGATGATTGTGTTGAGGAGTGGGGAGGAAAGAGTACAAAACAGTAGTATGAACCTTAATATATGTTAGATGGTGAGCTTGGTGGCCTAAACAATTCCTGTAGAGACAGTCTATCTTTCTAATATCTCATTTTAATTTGAATAATCTTGGGTTTCATGTATGTTCATAAGACTTGTCCATCTTCCAAACCACAATTGAGAAATGGAATTTTAGCCCTTTAGAAGAAAAAGAATATGGGCTAAGGTAAAATATGAACATTCTTTCTACCAGTTTATTCTGTTGCAGTCTTCAGATGTATTTTGTTTTCCAAAATCCCCATCCTTTCCGGTCATTAAACCTTTCTGTCTGTATAATGACATTTTTTAATATTTGTGACTACACATGCCTTTGTCTATGTGTTTTCTATAGTTCTTCCCATTTTTCAGGACAGGAAGAAAACAAGGAAAATAATTTTATAACTCATTCCCTTTTCCCCCCTTACCAGCGTACTGTAACAAAAAGACAACTGGCAAATTAATCTCCTAGGTTTTTTCAGCATTACTTTTGCTTACCTGCTGAGTGAGAACAGTTATTCTGAAGAATTGTTCTTCGAAGACTCTCCTCAAGCCTACAATAAAGTAATTTACAAGAGTGTTTTAAATTTCCTGAGTGTTGAAAACATTGACATTATGGGAAAGTGCACATAGAGAAAGCTTTGGGAAAAATCCAAGGGGTAAGTATTATGCTTTTGTCCCCATTAATTATCCTTCCCAAAAACATTCCCAAAATATCTTTGCAGCAGTTCCTCCTCCCCTCTTAAAAAAAAAAATCTTTCCTTTCCATGTGTCTAGTTAGGTTCCTATTATATTTTTTCCCCCCTTAGGAGCTGTGATGCTCCTCTCTTCAAGCCTACTTTTGGTTTCCTCTATCAAGATCATAGTTGTTGAATTTTCAGGAGAAAAATAATTCCAACTCAAAACTAGGAAGAAGAAGGCAGATCAAGGCTCTTAGCATCCAGAATTTCTTAAATATCAGATTTTTAAGTTGCCAACATGGGGTTTTTTTGAATAGTTTGAAACCCAAATTTCTGAAAATGGAGTGATTGCACAGAGATACAGACAGGGTTTTGTTCCTGATATCTTTGCTTTCCTTGATGTTCTTCTCTGTGTGATCTATGAGCTTTACAAGTACAGTAAATGAAGTATGATCTGAAGTCTTCAGCCACAAAATGATTTTATGTACTAGGAAATGCTGTCTTAAAAGTTACATACAAGCAAACTGTGTTGACCTCAATTTTGCATTAGAAAATGTTTCTAGAGAAACAGCACTGTGGAGAAAGCAAGAAAGATTTTTCTGTTGCTATTTTTCATGTGTTCAAAACAATGACAATAATCCAGCTACATGGATAAATACACATAAACCAGACTACCTCAGACAGTATTTGTTATGTAATTATTTATCTTGTAATTTCCTCTCTCTCACACAAAAGCACACGCTCTCACACATGCACAGACATAAATATTATTCTTCAGCCCTTATCTCAGAAATATTTGGATACTGCATCACAAGCACTGAAAACAGGCTGCAAAGCTACCCTTATTAGCTCTGTTCTCTGTCTTACTATATTTATTTTTTCTAGAGATAAAAGGAGAATTAAAACACTTCTTTCATATTGTCAAAAAGCTAATTAAAGTTAAAAATAATATTAAAAAAACAAAGTTTATTGTAAAAAAAAACCCCGCTCAAAGCCTAACAAATGGATGCCCAGAAATCCCTAATCTCTCTCTCTCTAGTTTCACACATAATTCAACCCTTATACAAATGCTAAAGGTAATATTGGCTCTGAGAACATAGATGTTTATCCTCAGGCCATCAGCAATAAAGCTAGCTTCATGTAGCATGATAAGTAAATGCAGATACATATTAAAGGTATTATTGGTTTACTACCTTATTTTCTTCACATTGTAGGCAAAGCTTCCATCTGTTGTTGTACAATATTAAGCTCCCCCATTTAATCTACTGATTGTTTAATTTTCTCTCTTTTGTTTTTCAAAGACAAGTCTTCATTTTTTTAGTCATTTACTGCAACACTATTTTTTTCAATTCTGCTTACACTGTTTGCTTGCAGTAACTTCATTTACCTGTGTCTGAACCCAGCCAAAATACGGTAGGAAAAGAATGAGTCATAAATAAAACAAATCACAATATTTTCTCTGAATACTGCATAGGTGT
This sequence comes from Pomatostomus ruficeps, assembly GCA_013400735.1. Lineage (NCBI taxonomy): Eukaryota > Metazoa > Chordata > Aves > Passeriformes > Timaliidae > Pomatostomus > Pomatostomus ruficeps. Next base: position 8,258 of record VYZT01034680.1, on the reverse strand, counting down.
TCTGTAATTGAATTGAGGGTAAAACTCTGGTCCCAGGGAGACATTGAAAATCCACATATTAATATTTCATAAAAATGAAGAATTCACCTGATAAATCTTTATTTTTACACCAAGCAAATTGTCTATATTTGAATTTGCCTGTTGAAAATTAAAATTAGCCATTTCCTTTTTATCTAAGGGTTTGGAAAATAGAATTTTTTTATTAATTTGGCTAATGTTTTATGGGGTAGATACAGATCAATTCATAAGCTTGCTTTGGTTTGGTTTGGTTTGGTTTGGTTTGGTTTGGTTTGTTTTTAAACCTGGGCATTCATAAAATAAAAATCATTCAACTTGCTGTACAAAAGGGACCAACATCTGTGCACATTTTGTAAAAATGTTCTTTTTATTAATTTATTTCCTTGATTGAAAGAATGACAAAAACACAACTGTAAGCTCCATCCCAAGGTTAAAAATTTTGATTTAAAATGACAGGTAGACTTGAATGATCTTCCAATCCAGATTTGATTAAGAAGTCAGTAATGACATGAGTCTCATAAGAAGTTATGAGACACAGTGAAACTGTCTTTCTTCCTGGTCTGACAGAGTAACTCAAATACTTTTCTCATAATGGTTAGAGAAGGTGGCAGAATAATAATTATGACACCAAAAAGAATAAATCCAGTGTTTTTTTAAAAATTGGCATTTTTTCTTATAGCTGTGGTATAACTATATTCGTAACTCTAGTTAGTGCTGATGGCAAAATGTATTTCTATATTTTCAAGTTTCTATATTTTATTTTTGCAGGAATTTATGATTCTTTGTTTTTCTTCTCCTTGATTTAAATTCAAGTTTAATTTTATTAAAAAAATTAAAAGAACAACTTTGAATTTTTTTTAAAGTGTAACATTAATTAAGGAGAATCAAAAAGTAGGTAGACAAGTACATAAATGCAGTATTACCTTCATTAAGGAGACGCATAAAATAAGAAGAGAAATACATAGTCACTGTTTTCCATTGTTTACCAGTGTAAAAATAGAGTATTTCCACTAAAATAAAACAATTACTCAGAATTTTTTTATATCTGACCAAGATTTGGTGTAAAAATCATGGCATTTGTCATACTTTTGTCTAAGCTGCAATAAAAGGAAAGCCCATCTGGCTGAAAAAATATAAATTCTCCTCATGAACCTCAGGTTCTTTAAAAAGATTCTCATTTAATATTAAATATGCAGTAAATAAAGGCATAATTAGTCCTAGGACTCTTCAAGGATTCCTTAGTAACTTAGACCACAAAGATGTTTGTTTAAGGAGATGGACCTTCATATTTGGTTGTCATCAACAAATCTGCATATTAGAACTTAAAAATCTCAATTACTGTTTCAGAGGAATATTGTTATTTTAGTATATGTGATATATCCAAGTAAATGTTCCTACAAGAATACAAGGGGATACATTTTTTTATGTACCTCAGCAGAACATATATTACTAAATTGTGAATTTTCCTAAATTACTTCTTGTTGTATTATGAAATCAAAACCCCCCCAATCTCTGAGACTGTGAAATCAAATGATTTTTGTGAAGGAAAATGGGAGGGGGTTGCCCACATGCAACCACTGAGCTTCAGTTTGGATTCTCATTCTATAGTATTCCGCCACATTAGAGCATCGAATTGTCACCTCAGGCCTCAGAATCTATCAATTAACAAAACTAAATCACTAAATCAAGCTAGTTTGACTAGTAGAGCAGTACTGCATCCATATGGGTACAGTGAGGTTGGCTAAGGGCCAAAGGCCAGAGCCTGAGGTTGACCCCACGATTAACATGCCAGTACAAGAGCTCTGTGTACTGCCATACACCAATCTTTCCCAGTAAAGGCATTCACCTGAAATCTGGTAAATATTCACAGGAGGGATATGGGTGAATTGCCTAGGAAATCTATTTGAATCCCATATTCAGGCTTTTTGAAAGGTATAATCAAAAGGAAATTGTCCTACTCCAGGGGGTAGTGAATATCAAAATGAGAGGCATAATAATACAGAGAAAGCATAAAGAAGCTGTCAGCTTTCTTATGCAGAAAGGATGGGAAGTTTAGAAATGTGTAAACACATTAAGGTCAACATTTTGCTCTACCTGAAACTGATTTGGACAATTTTAGTTCAGAGTAAAAGTAGAATCCCTTATATTAAGAGTATTCTCATATTACTCATGTTAGTTTCCCTGAGGCTTTAATAAACATTATGTCTTGTTTGTTTGCTTGTCTTCTTCTTGTGAGTGAAGACAAGCCCTTAGAAGACAGAATGATGAGGAAATGTATATGAAAACAATAATTTGACAGCCTCATATTTTGTAAGGTGTTTTAATTAACTTCATAGAATGGGATTCATCTCTTATATCTTCAGACAGCTAAAAAGTAATTATCTATGTCAATGCCAGTCATCTATTTTCCCTTTTTCAGAAGAGAAATAGGTGTCAGCATTCTTTCCTAAAGTGAGTACCTCAAATCCCCCTCTGAGATGACAGTATCCCTTCACTGGCTATATATAAGGGCCCTCTGGCTACCAGTTTAGATTTTTATGACTTAATGACATCTAAAAGTATGAAAATCAATGGCTGCCATTATTCCTTGGCAGCAGTTTATTTTCCACAGAGCCATGGCACACTGAAATATCTTTTTAGTAACATCATATTGGACTGGTTTTTCCCTCTGTTAAATATACTATTTTTCAATTATACATGCTGTACCATAGGTATCAGTACTGGGCCCCAGGCTCTTAAACTTTATGAGTGATCTGAATGATGGGATTGAGAGCACCCTCACCAAGTTTGCTGATGACACCAAACTGTGTGGTGAGATGAACACCTCAGAAAGGAGAGATATTTTACAGTGACACCTGCACAGGTGGGAATAATAGCCTAGGAAGAACAGTATGAAGTTTGACAAAGATGAATGAAAAGTCCTGCACCTTTGGGACAGAATAACCAAAGAGCCCAGTACAGGCTTGTATCTGTGTGGCTGAGGAGAAATCATGCTGAAAGGGACCCGAGGTCCTGGTGGAAATCAAGCTGAACACAAGTCAGCAGTGCACTGCTGCAGCAACTAAGGCAAATCAGACCCTGGAGAGCATCCCCAAGGGCATTGTTTATTAACAGAGACACAAACACAGTCATTTTACTCCACTCAGCTTTTGTGAGGGCCGACCTGGAGTGTTGCGTTTAGTTCAACTCATGAGACATGTGGAGACTAAAAAGGATCCAAAGGAGGGCCACAAAAATTATCAAAGAGCTAGAACACTGGTCCTGTGAGGAAAGACAGAAGGAACTAGGTCTTTTCTCCCTGGAGAAGGCTTGAGAGGGACATTAGCATAATATTCCAGTACTTAAAGGATGTTTACAAAGAGGACAGAGGATCCCTCTTCATGGGGAGCCACATGGAGAAGACAAGGAGTAAGGGGTAGAAGTTGCACTGGGAAATGTTTAACCTCAACATAAGAAAGAAATCTTTTACAATGAAAGCAGTTATTCAGGGGAACAACTTTTCCAGGGATGCGGTAGAGTTCCTACTCAGCAGAGGTTTTTAAGGTGCAATTGAAGAGGATGCTAGATAATGTCATCCAGACTCCCTTCCCGATAAAAGATTAGGGCAGATGGTCTCTTGAGGGCCTTTCTAGCCTGTGCTGAGCCATGATTCTGTTTTACAATTTTAAATTTTTCATTCAGGATATTGTATTAGCTCCTTTCACCCTATAATGTGGGTAAAGGTCAATCTGATATCAGAAAATGAGTATTTTCATTGTTCTTTGCAAAAGTTTCCATGAGTCTATGCAACAGAGAACAGTGACTAAAGGTTACTGAGGATCTGCTTTCTCCCAGGTTTCAATGACACACTGCATTTGCTTTTTCATTAACATTTTTAACATTTACATTTTTAATTTGAACTAGTCTTAGTTGCTGTTGTCATCAAAGTACAAAAACCTGTAGAACAGCCCAAGAATTTTACCCTATTTAGTGGAGAGATCTGTACTTATCATGATAGCTGTATCTGAAGTACCTATTCCTAGGTTTAAAATTTTCCTAGGTTTAGAATGGACCTGAATACTTGTAGATGTAGGTTAACCCTGATATGGAGCTCAGCCCCACACAGGTTCCTCACTAGACCCATAATGGGATGAGGAGGGAATCAAAAGGGCAGAAGAAGAGAAAATTTGTGAATTCAGATAAATACAGTTTACTAGGTAAAGTCATGCATGCAAGTAAAGCAAAACAAGGAATTCATTTACTCCTTCCCCTTGTCAGGCAGGTGTTTATCCATTTCCAGCAAAGGAGGGTTCCAGCATATGTAATGCTTACTTGAAAAGATAAATGTCGTAACATCAAATGTATGTCATATCCTTCTTCCCCCAGCTCTCTTTGCTAAGCACAAAATCATAGGACCTGTGATATCTCTTTGATCATCTGGGGTCAGCTGTCCTACCTGCGTGGCCTCCCAGCTTCTTGTGCATACCCAGCCTCCTCACTGCCAGGACAGAATGAGAAACAAAAAGAACCTTGGCACTGCCTAAGCACTGCTCAACAGTATCTAAAACATCAGTGTGTTATCAACACAATTTTCATTAGAAATCCAAAACACAGCACCATGCAAGCCACTGTGAAGGAAATTAGCTGTATATTAGACAAAACCACTACAACTGTGAATACTTGTGATGTAAAAAGTCATAAGTTCCTAATCCAAACTAAATTCTGCTTGGCAAAGGTAAAACAGAGCAGCCTTAAAGTTGTTCTAATTTACAAACCAGACAAAGTCAAGTAAGAGCATATAATTAATTGTTTATTCTACTGAGCAGGTCCTAAATAAACACTAGTTCCACTGAACAGAAATACCTAGACTGCTGTGATTTTTGTCCACAAAACAAGTCTAACCCATCAAATTTTACAAGCCTAAATTAATATGTAAATTTGTAATATGCAATATGTAAATAAATCCTACATTGAAACTTGTGAAAATAAATAGGATTCAGGAAGCCAAGGAATTTGTTGCCTTTTTTTTTTTGGTTGAAAAACAAATCCAGAGTCACCTGCCTGGATGTGAGATAAATCTCATTTGATTTGTTTGGACTTGCATGCCAAGGCTTGCCTGGGTGGCTGTAGGATGTCTGTGTATAGGTGTATTATTCTCTAATATTTGATTTATTACCCTTTCGAGTGTGTTTGACTTTGAAGATGCTATCATGGAAAGCATAAAGTGTATGTTATTCTGTAATAGAAAAATTGTACAGCATTCATGTTTTGACCAAGGTTAAAGAGATAAAAACGCCTAAAAAATTAGGTCACTTCGTTCATACCTGGTGTGATTCCTTTGCTTCTCTTCCTTCACTGGCTTCGTATGTTGGACCGTTTTCGACTAGGAGTTTCAGATATATTTTAAAATTATAATTTTTTGAGGACACTTCATATTTTAGAAAGTAGCTGGCACTTCAGCAGCACAGTCGGCAAAGAAAAATGAAAGCAGAAAGATCAGATATTCACTCTCATTTCAAAAGGTAGCCACCTGGGGTCAAGACTATGGCATTGGCTAGAAGTCTGCAGATGCACTTCTTGTTCTGCACATTTTCTGCAGATATAAAGGACTACTCTTTCCGGAATTGTCACAGATAGATTGCATAACCAATAAATTAATATTTGTCTGTAAGCTTCAAGCTTTCATATGTAGGAAATACAGTCTAGGATGTTGTGGTAAAAATATTTTATCAGCACACCACATTATTATCTGACAGTGAAGCCATAAAAGAATTACAGCGTTCAGGATAATCTTTGCTAACATAACCATACTTACATGGTCATGTCCTCTCCACATGCCCACTGAAAACCATTCTGAAAAAGATCTTCGGGAATTAGAGAGGTTTGCTGTAAGTAACATTTGTTATTTACCCACCTCCGTAAAACTCTACTTTCATTTATCTCAAGACAAGTATATGAGGTTTAAGTATAGGAGTTTTTAAATATTACATAATTTAAAAAAAGATATTTTAGGTGGATAATTTCAAAACTATTGTCAAAAGCAAAACCCACTGACTACCAGAAAAGTGGGAATACCAATGGCCCAGTGGCATTAAAGTCTTAAAGTAAAATACAGAACCTTAATTTTGTCATCTCTAATCTAGACTGAAATTATGTTGAGTCAGTAAGGAGATGTATTCTACTTTTAAAGAAATGAATCCAGTGTTTTAGAGACACTGTTTAAAACGCCATAAATAATGTCAGCTTCTTGAAGCTCTTGAAACTTCAGAATATCATATATAACCCTAAGGAATACAGTCTAAAAAACATGAGGCAAAAACGTTGTACAGTGTTCCCCCAAAAACTGTGGGGGCATTCGGCCAGGATTATGAGCTGCATGGTTCAGCTGTAGTGTGTTTCTATGATACCTTGGTATGGTATATATGTATAGATACCATGGAGAGAGGGCCCAGATGCAGCTCTTAGGAGCTGAGGGCCCCTTTGAGACACAGAAGAAGGAAGCACAGGCCTTGAGCAAAGCATCTGCAGGCATTATTTGCCTTTGAAAGCAACTTCTGTAATATTCATCAGAATTATTTCTGTAGAGTTTCAAGTCAACATATTGTCACAAGACGCTGTAGCAGGAAAAATCTCTTCTACACAAGTCTATCTACCACCTTCCTGTACATTTGCTACTGCAGAATGACTAATGTAAAGCAAAGACAAAAACATGAATTGAGACAAAATAAAAACAAATCTGTGGTTAACATTCAAGAATGAAAATTTGTGTATTGGACATAAAATACTGTCTTCACTCACACTTGAAATAAAGTTTGACTTTCAGGCTACAGCACAATTAATTTTGGGCTTATATGAACAACTATTGTCATTTGTAATATTACCATAACTAAGAGAATCCTGTTTGTCATTCTCCAAGCCGCTGGCAAACATTTAAACAAACACACAAATTCATTTTCATGACAGTTGCAGCAAAACTAACAAGAAAGTCACTATTCCTCTTGTTAACCCCTCCAAAACCTAGCTAAATAAACAACTTGTATTTTAGAAGTTTAAGGTTTTGGGGTTCAATTTCTCACATCCTTAAAAAAGTTTATTGACTTAAATGTTCCCACTGTTGTTCGCTATTATATAATGTATGCCCCACTCCACATACGATATGATACATAACACAAATTTCTAACCTGTTTTAAGTGAGCAAAAGTTCATTGTCCTGAAAATGTTTATACAAATGTATGCGAAGATGATGATGATGAGGATGACAGAGATAAAGGTCTTATAATATAAATACTTCTCACTTTTTCTGGCGAAGATTCTAAAAGGTCATTGCATTGAAACCATGGGGTTATACACGCAGTTCTTCTGAGTGCTGCTATACCAGGATTGTTATAGAAACCTGTGGGGTTCGAGGGATTTTTTTTCTTTCTTTTCAAGGCTACTAGAAGTGCAAGCATTTCTTTGCAGTGAATGAGTTAAAGAAGGGTTGTTTCTTTACAAACACTGTAGTATTACCTAAATTAAAATTACAGACAAAATAGCATGCTTACAAGTATATTGATATGAGCAAAAATAGAAAAAAACATTTTATTACTTGTTATGAAGACTTCATAACATTAAAAAAATAATTTTAGATCTAAAATCCAGACCAGTACAGAAAAATATTTGGGACATTTGGACAGTATTAAATATCTAACTGTAAATGAGCCACTGTTAATATTTGGTGACACTAGTTATAACAGTAATGCTATCCCTTTGACTTGCACAACACTGTGATATCACCATTATAATGACAAATGGAAAACATGAAAGGAAATAAAACTGAGTTCATATCTAGTTCACTAAGAGATGCCATATCCTTCTAAAGTTATGGGGCTGAAAT
>VYZT01034675.1:98641-111415 GCA_013400735.1 Pomatostomus ruficeps | reverse complement strand
GTGCACAACAATGGTATCACTTTTTCAATCTCCCTGACAACAGCTAACACCTAAATAAGATCCTTAGAAGAAACAATGGAACTTATCTCTGCTTAACTAGCATAAATTTAAAGGTAAATACCAGAAAAGAGGGAGTCTAAAATAGGGCTGAAGAGAGGAAGAGACGTTCTTATCTCTGTTTCTCTAGCACTTTTAGAGACTGAAGACTCAGAATGCCACAGTCTCATCATTAGTAAAACAAGATTCGAGAAACTATGGTTACTAACTTCTCAGAGACTAAAAAACCTGAATCTTGTTTAAGCTGTGAAATTTCTACCCAGTCAACCATAGTTAAACACACTTGGGTTAGTATGGTCATCATTTAATAAAAGCTATACAATGCGGGGGATGGGGGAGAAGAGGGAGAAGGAAGAAAACAAAAAAAATCCAACCCCAAAGTAATCAACATCTTTCTTAATTACAGATAAAAGAACAGTGTCAATTTATCTGTAAATTATTAATCGGTTTTATTTTCAGAAGTGCAATAGTATAACAATGACTGCCCATTGTAAAAAAAAAAGCTTACAAAACTGTATGAAAAAGTACACTATAGAGAACATCCATTCAGTTTAACTTAGAAAAATGTTCTGCTAAGTACGTGAAGAGATCCCACCCTTAACATTTAAAAGCATCAATCAGTGGCCATTGTCATCAAAGAAAACTTAGATAAAAAGCTACATGATATGAAGACAATACGTGATGTGCATTTTTCATTAAACTTTTCCAATACTGTCTTTCAGTGGGGAAAAAAAGTTAAAAGAAGATTTGTGGCACATGTGGATCACATGCATGTTTTCCTTATCATTTATTTGCATTTTAAAGAAAGCTGAAATCCTTTCTTCCCCTTGAGAGCAGTAAATGAACTGCATTTCTCTTGTCACAAATCTTTCTGTTCCGGTCTCTGACATTTACTCATCTTCCCTTTTTACCAACCACTACCTCACCCAAGTTTGCACCCAAATCTACAGAGTATGAAAAAAAACCAAAACCAAAATCAAAACAACAACAACAATCCAAACAAACAAAACCCCAAAAAAACCCCCAAAACCCCAAAACAACAACAACAACAAAAAAAAAACCCCAAAACCACAAACCCAAAACAACCCAAATCTTGAAGATGACCATTTTTCCCTAGTTCTAATTTTTTTCCCTGGGCCTCAAATACCACCCTTGAAAACTAAGACTACATAACATACTGGCGGGTAAGACTGCCTTTTTGATTTAGAAATCTGCCACAAGTGTGTCATTCTAAGAAATAAAAAAAATCCCAAACTTGAAGGGAAACTAACAATTTAAAAAATTCTCACCTGGAAGACTTGACTTGTTTGGTAGTATCCCTTCAACACGTTCCTCCTTCTCATCACAGGGATCCTCTTCATCAGACAGTACTAAGAAAGCCTCTTTTGGCAGACTTTCATTGCTTTCCTGCTTGGATGGTGAACCCAAACAGTTGTCTATTTTCTCTTCTAAGTCTGGGACTGTGTCATCCACTGGAAGAAGAGAACTTTTAGAAAAACAGCTCATATCATCTTCAGCAGGGGCTAGTTTTTCCAAAATTGGAATAATTTCATCTGTTTCCATACGGTCAGTATTGTCCAAGATACTTTCACTTGGTTCATCTATTGTCTTCAGAACAGTGGTTTCTGAAAATCCTGCACTGCCTTCTTGTTTTTCCTGGTCAGCCTCCATACTGCTGGAGATGGCTGCTTCTCCAACAGCTTCTTCAACAGTTACTTCTTCAGTCCTCTTTTCCTCACCAAATGAATTGGAATTAACAGGTAAATCATTTGTTTCTCCTTTCTCTTCAGAAGAGTCACTAATATCACAGACTAATTTACTTTCACTTTCCAATGGGATATCATTCTTTCTTTGGTCCAAATGATCTTCTTTCTTATTATTTTCTTCATGGAAGTTATCTTTACTGCTACCAACCACTCCATTTTCAGCCTCACAGTTTACTGCAGTGCAAGTATCTTTAGCTTGCTCAGGAGTAACATTTTCTGAAGACAGCATTAGAGGCTTGGATTCTATGTCATTACCAATGTTTCCTGGCCTATTTTCAGGGCTTTTGGTCTCACTAATTTCATCAGAAGCTGTTCGTCCTTCTTCAGATTTAACACACAAGTCTACCACGCCATTAATTTCTTTCTTGTCTTCCACAGAATCTGTATTGCTTAAAAGAGAATTCATATCAGAATCTCCATTCTCATGTTTTCCATTTAACAGTTTCACTTCAGTTGTCTTCAACAGCTCCTCTTTAACCTTATAGACCGCTTCAAGTTGTTGCCGATCACTTGCTCTCATTGTTTTTCGTGCTTTAAAGACTTTTTTCTGAGGTTCCTCTGTGCTATCCATCTTAGCCCTTAAAAAAAAGTTCAGAAAGAACTGTGAAGATAAAAATTTATCGTTGTCATATTACACTGCTACTAAGAAAGACTGTAACATTTAGCATATTTTAAAATAAACCAGTTGAAATGCTACTGACAAAAACAAAAAACACCTCTCAACACCCAAATTTTATTTGAAAGTGAATCCATGTTTCTCTATATGCTGCACAAACACTGATGCAAAGGTCACAGAGATCACACTATAACATCACGCAGTAATATTCTGACTACACATTTTAGACCACTTCTCTCGTAGTATTGTATTAGAAATAGATATTATACTAAGGGAAGAGCCAGCAGCTTCTCTTCTCATACAAATGTAAAAATAAATGTAAACTGATGGATCAAGAATACTTCCATCTTTCTAAAAATATTTAATGAGTTTCAAACAGAATTAATAACTGGGGTAAATGACAAGATTTTTTTATATTAAGTCACTTCTAAGAAAACTTCATTATATATGAAGAATTTCTCAATGTATCATTAAGATACTTTTGTCTGCATAAATAAAATAGACTTTCATCTTCCATATCTATACAATGGTTAAATTAACTTGGATTTTTAGACCACTTTCATTCAATAACATTTTACTAGGACTATTTATGGCCATAAAAACTACAGGTATTGTAGCACCTTGTAGAAAAACTTCCTCTTTTAAGGAAAACTGGTGGGTTTGCCCTCAACACAGTTATATTCATTCCATCCACCCACACAAATATTAAGAAAAATAAAAATGTTTATAAAAAATGTAAGAAAAATGTTAGAAAATCTATTTTAGCGAATCAATACATGGAGTTAAATCCAGCATTACCTAGAAAGCTATAATGATTTTGTTGAAATACAACAAAATCTGATTTCACCTGTTTCCATTAAACAAAACAAACCCATAGGGATTTTTAAAACATATTTTTCCCCATGTGGCCTTGCTTAATGGCTTCGTTTTAAAGGATTATATATGATAATGTTCAAAAGTAGAAAGCAGCTGAGAAAGTTCTAAGATCTTGAATCAACTGGTGCTAACCAATTTAGGTCTTCTGAGGTCACAAACCTTCCTAAGTTACTCCTATCAAGCACACACCTTTTATTAAGTTTCTCAAAAACATGCAAAAATCATATTAACAGTAATTAAAAGACAAAATAATCAGGTACTTATCTCTATATGACTTTTTTCCCCCACAAGCACTAGATAGGCAAATGTTTATAACACTGACATAGTAGAATTATTGGACAAAGGATGCACTTTAAATACTTAGCATGATTCATTTTCCATCAACCCCCAAACCATTTTCATTTACAGAGCTAATAAATTCATTAATAAACTGCATTTTGCTTTTCAGGTGGGACATAAATTATTTTTAGATTTTTTGGTAAAAGAAAGTAGGACTACTGCCAACACTAGCTCAAATCAATGAGAGTTTTGTGTAACCACCCTCAAGTTCAAGAGCATTTGGACAACACTCTTGAGCAGGTGGAATGATTCTTGGGGTTGTCCTGTGCCAAGTGAGGAGTTGGACTCAATCCTTGTGGGTCCCTTACAACTCAGGTTATTCAACGATTCTACAATTCTACGAACCAAGCCACGAAATTCAGAAGGCAGATGCCACAGCCTGTAAACAACAATTTGGCTCCACTCCGTTTTGTAGCCAACCTTGCCTACAAGTTTTATTTAGGCAGTCCTAAGACTGCCCTTTAGCCTTCCCTTCAGCAGACTGAAGCTGTCAAGCTCCTTCAGCACCTCATCACAGGTCACGTGCTTTAGCTCCTATCATTTTGGTCTGCTGGATCTTTCCCAGTTTATTTGGAACATTTTTTTTTGTGAAGGAAATTATTTATAACATTTACCCCTAACTACAATATTCTACATACTAAGGTAATAATATATATTCTAAAGTACAAAATGAATTCAACTGTAAACCCCACCATCATGACACGCCATAGATTACAATTACAAGGCTTCTTTTACACTTAGTTAACATGACCTGACAAAAACAGTGACAAAGCATAAAGCAATTTTTTGCATTTCCTTTTAATTTAACACTGATCTTCCCTTGCATTTTATTTCAGTTCTTTTCTGCAAAACAATGTAGAATCCTCAGATCTGAGTTACTGATAGTACTTAACACTTTGACTCACACCTCAGGAACAGATGAACAAATTTTGACAAAAAGTTGTATCAGGTCTACTTACAGACTCTAAATAATACCATTATGACAAATTTTTTTGCCATTCTGACCTAGATTTTCTGAACTGGATTGTCTGCTACTGCATTGCCACTAGTGGGAGCAAAATATAACACCTACAGAAACACTGACCTGAAACATCACTTTTCTTGATTTGAAAAAATGTTCTCATCACATAACCATTTTCAGTCAGATGAATTATGAACTCCAGGAGTGCTGTTAATGCCTTTCTAGAGCTGTCTACATGCTAAATACAGTTTCTGCACATTCCTTCAGAAAAAAATGCATTTAATGCAAGAGTTTTAGACCTGAAGATACAAGAAGCATGTAAAAATCTCTAGTATTTCAAAAGTGCAAGTGCAGTTTTTGAAAGCACATTCCTTCTTTCTTCCCAAGAACTTAGAACAGGAGGCACACTTCTTCACATCATTACAAAAGCATTTATCAGACTGCCATGTAATAGAATACTCATCACCAAACTCACATTCCCTGCATATAAACCCCTATAACCAACACACATGCTGTTAAAGATTTTTATCTTGTAGAGTCAATTTGGAAAAAAAATCAGGCTTGGCTAACCTTGAACAATTCAAAGCACTCCTAACAGGTGACCCACTAGTGAGTCCTCTGGTAGCACAGTATAAGAATAGGGTCTCTGCATCAAAATTACAATAGGGAAATAGTTCCATCTCCCAGACCACAGTGTTTTCTTTTACAGACATTACCCAGAATTTACAAAATATATTACAAAATTCACAATCTTACTTTTCTTATGACCAGAAAATACACAAACAGATTAATGTAACATTTATAGATGTATTAAAATCAAATTTGTAAGTGCAACACTTGAATAACCATATAACTTAAAATAAATTCCTATTTTCTGTTCTAATTTCCTTAGCCATCTAAGCAGTTTTTCATTAATATTTTTAACAACAGAGTAAATATGAAGAAAATAAATGACACTTCGTTTTATATTTGCCAGGAAAAGCAGTCTTAAAAAATGCAAACATCAGAATCCTTTCATATTGACGCATCCTTACTTTTTTATTAAAAAAAATATTGGATGAACAAGCTTGAATTTCTAATGCATTTTAAAATTATGTTTACTTTTTGTCTTAGGATGTTACCCAAAATCCAGTTAAAAAACAAAGCAGCAACACAGTTCTAGAGAGAACCTGTAGGAAATACAGGCTTCTGAAAATTCCATTGTTAAATGGTTATGTGAGTAACTCATGCATGTTTTCCTACTCAATCCCATATCTTTTGCAACCAAAGAATACTTGATTAAAGCTACCAAAAATATTCAATAAAAACTACTGTGACAAAATTATAAGCATAGATGAGATGAACCAGTGTATTGGGTTCATCTTTTAGCAGTGAAATATCTTGTACCAGGGCAGACCAGTCTTAAAGCGTTTCCAGCCATACCCACAAGGGAGCACAGAGCAGCCAAAGAACAGATCTCATGTGAGAGCAGAATGAAAGAGAAACAGATCAACTGGTAACCAGCCCAGACAGGCTTGGCCACACCAGTGTAAGCCAATCAGTCACCATCTGACAAATACTGGTTTCCAGTCTTTCAAAGGGGAAAGGTGCACCCCTTCAGAGCGCAACAGAGCAAGTTACATGAACTCAGTCCTGCACAAATAAAACATATCAAGCTACTAGTGTTCTAAATGAATGTATTTTGGTAGTCTCCCTTTATATTTAAGAACACCAAGTTTAGCTACGTTTGTTACACATTTCCCTCATCTGATGCTTGCGTGTTTTCTTTTTTTTACTCATTGTGCGACCAAGTCACAAGGAGGAAACCAATGACCCAGGCATCAAGCCACCAGAGCAGCAACTTTTATTTCAAAGAAAGGCTTTTGTCTGCATCAGCACAAAAATGACTCCTGCATGTACAGCTTCCTGTGTAAGAGTTAAATGCTGTAAATAAAGAGGTAGGCTTTGGGCTGGTTTTTTCTTGTTTTGATTATGGTCTACAATTTTGATAGATCAACACTACACATTGTGTTCATTTCAATACAAAAACTCCCGTTTTCATTTTAAGCTTGAAAGTCATACATATTTAGTCATGTGAGACATGAACACATCATTAGGCACCTCCCTCCAAAATTTAGAAATTTTTCTTGTGATGATATGTGTGCTAAATGGCACAAAACATGCCAGTGCAGCTAGGAATATGAGAAGGTCTCTTTTCTGAGCCAATTAAAAAGCTTTCCCTTTACCTCCTTATTTTTTTATTATTATTCTCTAAAGAGACCGCAGCTCTAAAGCAAGAAAGGATTGTATTAGCTGGTATGGATCAGCCTATGATCATGTGCTCATGTGAGCAGCCCATGAGCTGCTCGAAATGATAAACCAATCAGCAAGGAGCTGCCTGAATCCCGCCTAGTGACAGGCAGCAGACAAAGGGAAGGTCATGGGAACACGAGGGGGAGGAGGGAGAAGCTGCAATCTAAACAATAGTGCACAATGGGGTTTGCATAACATCATGTGTCTAGAACAGCACCAGCAAAGGGCCCCTGGAGGGCATGCAGCACTAGCCAAAAACGCCACAACCATAAAAGGTTTGCCAAAGCACAAGAACTACATGGAGGAAATAAAGTTCACTGATCATGAGCATCAGTGCTCAAATGTGCAAGCCTACTTAAAAAAGTAGCCAAATCAAGGAAAGCGAAGTACCAAATGGTCATGAGTATTGTGTTCTAGATGGAGAGTTCCAGAGAATGAAAGTGGTGAATAAAACCTACCTTTTAAGTAGTGGTTCTTAAAAAGCAGTTTTCAGTTGAAATCCTCAATAGCAATTTTGACGTAAGTTGTCAGAAATTAAAAAATTATTTTCAAAGAAGAAAAAAAAGCACTTTTGTGACCTATTTTTATAGAAGACATGCTGAAATCACGTGCCAGTAATTTGATGTTGTACAACTAATACAAGTCTACCTATTTGGCTGAATGGAATACACACTACCAGCCTAGTGAACTCCACGTACAACTGTGCCTTTGTTTTCAAACACAGTAAAGAAAATAGAGATCATATGATTATCATATGTGCAAATAATATTTCTTCTGGCACACCACAGACAATTTAAGTTTTTCTTCCATCTAAGCTAAAATTATGTTAGCATTAGCTGAGTGTAGAGAGAAAAATAGCCCATTTTCTAAGAAAAAACTATGTCACCATCCTGCTCTGTTTCACCTAGTGCACACACCGCCAAACAAGGTGAACTGTAATGACAGCCCCCTTCAGCTGACTCGTCCCCGCCGCATGCCGCGGTGCGGTTCACGCTCCGGGGAGCGCGGCACGTTCCCCTGCGGCAGCGCCGCGCAGCGCCGCCAGCGCTCCCCAGGGGNTCCCATTGGCTGAGCGGAGCGGCCGCGCGACAGCCAATCAGACGGGAGCTCCTTAAATTCCACCCGGCAACAAGCCCCACGCGGCAGACGTCGGGCGCGGGCACGAGCGTGCGCGTTAAACGCACGGGATTTTCCCAACGGCGCAATAGAAAGCTAATGGCTTTCCGTCTGCGACCTGGAGCTGCACAACAGCGCTGACCCACGACTGCGAGTGCACAGCCGCGATAAGGAACAGGTGTTTAATGCGCAGGAGCATTTTTAAGCGATCACTGAATTCCTCCGATGTTGAATACTGAATCAGATAAACCGCTAAGATGCAACCTGGGTTCAAGTATGGCAGCTAGAAAACGTTCTTTTCTTAAGATCCTATGCAGTGCCTCTGCTGTTTCAGTATTCCAACAGAAAATTGGTATTTTGTAATGACTGCAGCATGACTTCTGCCTTGAAAGCAGATGCCAGTCTCCCCCCCAACCCCCTTGCAAACTGCCTTCTGAAATTGAGCAAAACATTAAGCCTACATACGTATCTATGCCTAAGAAAAACACCCACCTATATGTTTAAACCCTTCTTAAACCAGCGTAAACTCACAATAAGGTTTCAAAGAGATTAGTCTTGTTTTGTTGTATATGAGATGGACAGCGTCATGTACAAACTTGAACTATGCTCTAGTCACATTGGTGTCATAGTAAGTTAAGCACTTGTGTCTTCTGTACATCAAGAGGATAATACCTCCTCTGACATTGGCTCATGACTGGTTTCTCATACCAAATTTTCAAGGTTTCTTCCCACAAGGCTACGATTTCTCATGGGACAAAAATGACTGACAGGTCTATTTACATGGCTAAGATACTTCTGCTGGTGGCTTTGCAGAATTGTCCTTACATGCTCATCACTTTATGCCTAAATAACTGAATTCTGTAGAACACGGAAGAATGGAAAGCAAGTGGAGAGTTTTCTAGACAGCTTCCACAAGCAACTCAAGTCCCTTAGAAACACCCACTATTTAGCACATGGAGCTTAAGCTGGTTCTCCAAGAGAAGTTTTCTCTTTTTCTATATACTGGATTTTAAGAGCTACTTAAATTATTAAAGTAGTAAAACTATATGACTGGAACTCAGCCAGAGGAACAAGGCTGCGATGTGTTTTCTTACTTTCCACAAATGTTTGAGATTTCAGCTTTTATCAACAACTCAAAACATCAGCTTTCAATTCAGCTGTAAGATCTCCAAACATTAAACAAGTCTTGCTGTTTTAAACAGTGGTAACAGAAAAATTCAGCTTTCTTACAGAAAGATTTTTTTTTAGCACAAGCTGAAACACTAAGTATGGTGGAGTTTTTTTCATTTAAAAAGAAGGATTTACTGAATGTGAAGTTGAGTTTGTGCATTTTAAAATACATTTGATTAATATTATTATACACAGTCTCAATGTTGTATATTACAGTTCCATCTCTGGCATAGGATAAACAGCTTGAATTATCTTACCGTTATCCCTGAATATGAGTAGGACCTAATAATTCCATAGATGTGGTCACTAACTGCCAAAACACATCTAAAACTAAAAACTTACCCAGCTTCTGATATTCCAAACTTAAAACCTGAACAACCTGAATTAGTTAATGCACATGCAAATTAAAAAATGAGACACTCTGTGGAAAAAGAAAAATCTTAGAAAAAAGGCAAGATGTTCTGATCATGCTTAGGCTTTCCTAGGCATTATAAAATACAGTATGTTTTTCTTTTATAAGGAAATAATGTCAAGTAATTTAATAGGCTACAACTTTGAGAAGGTATCAGTAATGTATGCACATTTGCATCCTTTGTGTTCTGTTAGATAAAATGCAGAATAACGCTACTGTAGCGAAAAGATTAACATATTTACCCTGAACAGTATATTGTCTAGACTAGTTCCCGTATTAGACATGCAACTAGATGTAGCGATGTAACCTCGGCTTTCCAACTGGCAACTCAGTGACATCAGAATTCAGAGGTGAACTGCCTGATGCTGACAGCGCCCCCAAGAGTCACTTCTCAAACGCCAGAAGCAGAAGCGAAAATTTGCAATAGAAGAGGTGATGCTGCATTGAAACGTTACTGCGTGTCTACCACATATCTAAGTGCCTTTTATGAAGTTTTTTTGCAAAGATTGCGTTTTCTCAGTAATAAAAAAGCAAATTTAAAATGGAACTAAACGAGCAGTTGGTAAGGAGGCTGTTGGAAGGGTTATCACTACTTGCCCCGGGGAAGACACAGTATCTCGGCAGGGGCAACGCACCTGCTGCCCCGCCCGCACCAGACCTGCCCCGCACAGGCACAGCACACAGGGGTGGAAGGGGCACATCGCCAGGGCGCGAGGAAACCAGCTCTTCCATAAACTCATCCAGCTGCAGCCTAGTGGGGACTCAGATGCGCGGGGCAGAGAGGCTATTTCCCGTTTCCCACATGAAAGGATGAGTTTTCTTTCAGTGAGTGTCTGAGGCAGGCCAAGGCAGAGCCTCGGCAGCCATCTTGTTCTCGCGTCACCTCCCTACGCGATGGCAGGGACTGCCAGATTTGCATACCCGCCCGCGATTGGCTGCCGCGGAGCTTCTTTGCATAAACCAAATCCGCCTAGCAACAGGCTAAAAATAGCCAGCGCTGCTGCCGGGAGCGGCACCGCGCCGCGGCGGGAGCGCGGCTCGGCCAACGCGAGGGGCCAAGGCTCGCGCAGCCATCCTCCCGTGTGGCGCTACGTGCGGGTGCGGCGCGCTGAACTCCCTCAGGGCTTCGGTGGGGCTCTTTAAATGACAAAAATAAATTCCGAAGGAATTCTCTTTTCAAATCAAACCATAAACTATTATAAATAATCTTCACACTATCTTCTTTCTCACTTTCGTTTTTAAGCAAGCTGAAACAGAAACCGTCTTTCTTATTCTAATACCCCATGTCGGTTTGGTGAAATGGCAATGGAGTAATCCACAACACCCACAACAAATGTCACCTAATCCTTAGTAATTGGACTCTTATAGAAAGTTCTTCTTGGTTCCCGAGATATCCTTTGTTAATCACACCTCACCAGAAACACACCTGTACAATTCCTCCACTCAAAACTAAAGACAGTGTGGTATTTGGAAGGGCAAGCAGGATGAAGCAAGAAAAGAAACTCTGTAAATTGAGAAGGCATCTTGAAAATAAAACTGAAATATAAAATGAGATCAGTAAAGTGCAAAAATCTTAAAGACACTATGTACATGCATGTTCTATGACAGTAACTCCAGCAATAATTTACATGTACATAATTTTATGACTTCAAGCTACAAAACAGGAATCATCTACAGAAATTTAATTTTCAGCAGTATTGCACTGACAATATAAACTCTTCTGACTACAGCAGAAGCAAGTAAAGAGGTTTCCACACTGCTCTATTCAACACATCCACCCCCAGGTTTCTGCTTCCTGGAACTGGTTAAAGGCAGATGAAAGCCAACATCGTAAGATGAATGAAACACTCAGTGCACGCAGAACATATACAGCTGTCTAACCCAGCTCTTCGGCAGCCTGAAACATGCCATCTGATACCTAAGGTATACCTAAGCACTGCTTGTATGAAAAAAAGGTATTTTCTATAAGATTGTCACAATTAAATAAGGAGAGAAGGAAAAAAGTGGCCAAAGCAGGTGGTTAGTCACCGTGACCACTGAAGACAGTTGATATCTTCTGAATGACTCAACAAAACAGAACCACAAAAATTAACCAGAAATCCCACAAAGAAGTAAGTGAAGTAAGACAAAAATTTGCATATAAAAAAGCTTCAAAATAAAGTTAGGGGGAAAACCCCACCATCACCACCAAACAAACCAAAACACACAAAGTTTCCTGTGAAAGCTACAGTTTACCCAAACTTTATTACCTGTACCTAGTGTTGGGACTATTAGTTGCAAGCATTCTTTAGGAAAAGGTAGCTTACTGCATACATGTTAATTAGCTACTCCTAATGCATTTTACTAGAAACTCTGTCCCCTACCACAAGACCTTGTTCATTTATCAGAGGCAAAATGTTTTCTGAAGGAAACTAATGTTGTGGAATGATGGGAACGAGAAAAGAAAACACCAACCTAACATTCTATTTATTACTAGATACAGAAGAAGGGGAAAAAAAGGCATATTTTCAGTATTGGAAACACACTGTATTTATATGCTAAGGGTCCTAGATAATGCAGGTAATACATGTTTTTACAATGATAAACAGTCAATTTCTAATAAAGTTCTATGGCAGTCAATTTCTTACTGTACAAAGCATGCAACCAGAGAAAGACTTATTTACTCTAGTAAACATGTATAATGGCAGATTAAATTCTCTTGGGTCAGTAGGTGGACAATTATTTTTCTGTATTTGCTCCTAGGCCAAGATTTGTCACCATTTGTTGTGGTTTGACCCTGGCTCAGTGCCAGGCACCCACAGCAGCCGCTCACTCGTTCCCTCCCCTGCCACAGCTGGGCAGAGGAGGGAAGGAGAGGGGGGACAAAAAAACCCCAGGGAATTAACCCAAAGGTCCATGAGTTGAGATAAGGAACCGGGAGAAAACGCTCTAAGGACAAACTAGGCTTAACTTAAGTTGCAAAGTGAAATTTATTACTACCAGAGTTAGAAGGAGGATATGAGAAATAAACTAAACTTTTAAAAGACACTGTTCTTTTCACTCTCTACCCCTCCCTCCCTCCCACCAACAGTGCAAGGGGGGGGCAGGGTGTGGGGTTTTCAAGTCAGTCCATTTCCAAGATCTTCCCCTGCTCAGGGAGAGGAGTTTTTTTTTTTCCTCTGCATTTGCC
>VYZT01034675.1:69128-95768 GCA_013400735.1 Pomatostomus ruficeps | reverse complement strand
GCAAATACCTGTCTTTGAAAACCAGGACACATGGCAATATAAACTATTCATTCAGTGAATACTGCTGCTAAAAATATAGAGAAATATACATAAAGACACTGCAAAGAGTATCAAGTTTGACAGACTCTTAAAAAGTTATTTTCAATTTTTATATGAATAGCCATAATAATAATGCAGACAAACAGATTGTCAAACAAAAACCACTATGAATGTCTTTGTTTTAAGGGCAAGGTACACTGCAAGGCCCAAGAATCCCATTCTAGAAGGGGAAGGTTATTTTCAGAAGTCCAGACTAAGGTACACCAAGCAACGGACAAAGTCTTTAAGTGCCTATCAAAAACACTTTTTTGGGTGAGTTTTTTAATTCTAAGAATTCAAGTGAAAAAATCAGGATAAAATTGAAATGCAATGCCATACAACACATTTTTGGTATAATGTCCTCATACCTACAAAACTGGATTAAAATGAATACTCTTAAAATTCCTACAAATTTAAACTGTGTTTTCATACATAGGTTTTAACAGTCACAATGCATATTCCACCTGCAAAATTTCATTTCAGAAGAATGGTTGAAACAGTTCACAACAACTAAGAAGTTAGATTTCAATATACGGTGCAACAAGGAAAAATATTGAAAGCAATCTATATTATTCAGCTATATTGAAATACTTTTTTCTGCCCATTCTGCAACTGCAGCCCATGCACAACTAATCCAGTATAATCCTGCATCAAATTGTGAAGACGAGGAAAGGGAACAGGAAAACTGGAGGGGAAAAGAAACAAAGAAAACTAAATGCCTTTTGTTCTCTTATTACAAGTTAAGTTAAAAAAGACTATTCAGTCAAGGCAGGAGAGATGTAACAAAGTTTCTAAAATGTAACACTTAACAAAACCAATAATTTTGTAAAAAAAATTATTATATAAGCACCTTAGGACAAAAAAAAGCTCCAGTTGCTATGAAGGACTTGATCATGTATATTATTAGTTCGTAGACATTTGAACATTTATTCTATTGGCCATCCAGGCTTACGCTATTCTAACCTGATAGTGAAAATATTACAAAAGTTATATACACTTTCAATAAAAGTTTCCAGTTATACCACGACTGGGGACTGTACATCATTCATACGTTGCAGGTGTTTATTGCTTCTACAATATAAAATGTAAGACCAAAATATTTGGTAGGAAGTCTTGTTTATCACTAGAAAAATATCAATTTGCAAAGTAAGTTTTATTGCCACGTTTTTGTTTCCTATCCCTGACAAAGGTAGTTTACAGGCACACCAGAAGAAGGAATAAATTGGCGTAAAATTTCATGAAGGAATTTCTTTAGAAATCCTGCTTCAGACAGACTTACTTTACAGCAGCACTGCTGCTGTAAACATTCACTGTATTTATCTGTGGCTACCAGGGACTACCACAGTTCCTATCTAACATCTTAGTTTTATCTCAATTTTGATATTTGCCATGTTGGCATATTCATTGGAACTTTACTTATTCTTTAAATAAGCTCATCTCATTCCACTCCTTTCACAACTGTTGCATGAAATATAATCAAATAGATTTTTCAAGGGGGAAAAAAGAGGGGGGGGGAGCTTCCTTTTTCCTATACTTTTCTAAGTATCTATAGGTACATAAAATATCTTGAATATTTGCATGTGGCAAGAAACAGTCACCACAGTGCTACAGAAACCTCACTGGGTTTCAGCAATTGTCTTCCCTTTTCTGACTTCTGGTTTCTCCACTTAAGTTAAGCAAGGACAGGAAGTAGAGAATTTCATACTAAAAGGAATATCAAAAAATACACACCACAGAGCAATTAGCATATTATCTAGATTTATTCTACAATGGAGTAAAATACTACTCTAACACATGAGATTGAACCCCCTCAGTCAAAGAACATGACACATGAGCCCATACACATTCTCCCTCTATCTTATAAGAAAAGGACCAATATAAATGACCTGCAGTGACTATACTAATATACAGACATAAAGCAGTAGATTTCACAGTGGCAGGAAATGAAAAAAGATTGCAAAAATCCATGCAGTCAACATATTTCTGTGTATAATATTGCTATGAGGTTACTGCTTTGGGAGAGACTGCCCACACCGACTGTAATCTAATCCAGAGGGGTTTCCTATGTAACAGGACAGCATCCTATGCCCTGGACAGCTACTCTGCATGCTTTGCATACAGTAATAATATTCAGAAGAGGCAACAAGCTTTTCAGAATGCTAGCAGAATAAGCACCACCACTGCTATGCAGGACCTTCTTAAATAGTCTAGTCAACATCCATACACAGAGTCCCATTCTCATAAACTCTCGCCTGTCCTTATCAAGTAGCATTTAAGCATTAAGAAGTATTCTTCAATGTCTTAAAAGGGTTCTGTTACATTAACTATATACTGTGACATCTCTCTTTGGATTAAGTAAGGATTGAGGAAGAAAGAGAAGAAAGAGGAGAGGATGAAATGTTAACAATTTGGTGTAGGCTCTTGTGATGTGAACTGTAAATAGCTATGTTTTTATGAAATACTAAGTAAGTGGAATCATGCATGCACTTCAGGCAACAGCTCTTCAAATCATTACCTTAAAATGACCAGGGGAAAAATCAAGTGCTTAATTAGCCATTTGAAATACAAGATGACAAATCTACACAGATGTCTGAACAATGTAGAGTAAAAATCCAGTTAACTAAAAGCAATCCAGCTATTGGACTTGCTCATCTTGCAATATGAATCTTAATAAAAGGGAGTCAATTATCAAGTGTTGTATCACTTCAGCTGCTAAGTACTTTCATTCATCTTTTACATTGTGGGATGACCAAATGCCAACAAGCCATATCTGCAGCAAAAGCCTACTACTAGGAATATGAAGTATTTTCTCTGAATTACAGCTTGTTGTTAATATTATAAAGGAATATGGACTTCTAAACATAAGAAACTGAAATTAAAATCTGTGGTCTGAAGGCACTTCTTTTCCATAACCATGAAAGAATACATCTTTGTGTTTCCTCTATCTCTTAGTGTAAGATGCTTGAATAAAAAGCAGGAAAAAGTTATATGCAAAATGTCCTCTTGACCACAGCAGTCAGCAAGTTCTCATTCTAGGTTTCCTAGAGGATACAAAAACAAAATAAAAAGGAAGATTGAAGAGATGTTCCATCTAGTCAATAAAGACCTGTCTTTTAGACTAAGAAACTACAGCCCTCAAATGAGATCAACTTACACTTCCCAAAGTATTTATGTCTGTTTACTAATAACCCCAATGAGGCTTGCCATTATGCGGGATGTACAAGTAACTCTGGAAGGCTTTCCTGGCTTTAAACTTCACATCTAGCATGACAGGATGAATTCTTTTCGAAGCCACCATAAGTCCCAGTTTGCAGTCACTCAACACCATCACCTCTGCATGGTTGCTGGCAGCGAATGTGTGGGCAGAAGTCAGCCAGCAACATTTTGTTCATGCTGGCTAGTGAGATCATACACACTAGCCTAGTGAACCAATGCAATGTACCTACATATATACTCTGTTTAGGACACCAGAAAAAACAAGTCTAGAGCCACCTCCAACACAAATGTTGCATTCCCAAGTGGAAAGGATGGAAGTGAACAAAAGCAGAACACATTTCTTCCGGTAATGAAGTCATGGTTTTGCTTGTTAATGCAAATTTTCAAATATAAAGAAGACAACATTACGAATTCATGAAGCATTGACAGTCCACAGAACATCAAACTAGCATTCACAGTATTATACAATACCAAAAAAAGGAACTGAAGTTTGCCTCGACTGATATGTTATTTGGCAGTGATTTTGTCAGAACAGTCCATAAAAGTTTTTGAGCCTAGTCCTAAAAAACAGTGGCCAGGCTGTAGTGATGCTGCCAACACATTCATGAGTTGGTAGTACTTGGTCTGTAAAAAACTTCTTCTGTGAAGAACTCAAAGCAGTTCTACAAAAAAAATCCTTAATTTTGCTGTTTTGTGAGAGGGGAAAAGCAGCTGATGAAGCAACAATCCAGTAAGACCATTTCATAAACACAGAAATACATGAAGAATTTATACAGCTATTTTAGACTGCTTGCCCTCCCAAATGTCATTAAAAAATCATATGGAGAAAAATGCATCTGCACAGTCACTCATGGTGACCATTTACAAGAAACGTCATTTTTCCTGCCTAGGCAGTTTCCCAAATGTGACCCAGAGATAGATACCAGAAGCAGACAGCAAGAATTATACTTAAAAATGCCTCCATTGATAATATGGATAAAAGCCTCAAGGGAAAGCATCTTAAATTTTGGCCATTTAAAGTTTGCTGTAATAAGTCAACCTCCAGAAAGGTTCCACCCAGAAACCTCTAACATCAAAAGGAATACTCTTCCACAGTCCGTCTTTTGCCCGGTGAGCCCACAGGCCACAATGCTTGCTTGCTTCCTGGAAAGGACAGGCTTCAGTTTCACCTCATCCCAAAAATAAAAGGCTAGATTTCTCTTTGAATGAGTGAAGACACCATTATACATCCTTCCTCCATGTGCTGGCACACAACATAGCTGAACTGTTTCCCACTCATCAAAGTGGGACATTGGGACAGTAGGTGCAAAATCCTGCATCACAGATCAGCTGATCTTTCCAAAGAAAAACTCTTGTTCAAATCTTCTAAGAGTAGCTTAAGTAGGCTTCACCCTTCTCTCTGTGGGGTTGGTGATGGAGAACACAAGGGACCTCTGCCCCTCCCATGCCAGAACTTACGGAGTGCAGGCCTATACTGCAGCTGATAGCTATGTTTCTGAAAGTCACTGAAGTTCTAAAACAATGCAGCATAGAAGCTGTACTTCTCACAGTTTTGAATGTTGCTCTCTTTGATTGTAAACCCCCCCCCCCGAAACCCCACAACAAAAACAAACAAACAAACAACAGCATTGCAGCAAACCAACAAAGCAGATTTAAATACAAAAGGAACACATCACATAAGGTGCAATTTCAGGGCAGATCTGACCACTAATTAAGGGGAAAAACCACAACGAAAGAGAAACAACTGTAAATAAGAACAAGATATGGTCACTGACTGCATGCTATTAGGATAATGGAATATTACCATGTATTTTATTTTTCTCAACCATAAAGGTTTTCATTCAACAGTTACAAGTTCTGCTGCATGGAGATTAAGCTTTGCCCACTGTCCTTTCAGAAGGGAGGAGATAGAGGGAAACAACTTGATGTATCTAAAATCATTGCAGCATGTCTGGTGAAAAATAATGAACTGCTAGAATTAAGGAAGACGCCATAAAACAGGAAAACAAAAAGAATAATTTCTAGGCTCATCAGACCACTAAATTCCTTAGCTACCCATCTGATGAAACAAAAAAGGCACTTGGCTTGTTGGCTAACTTAGATTCATCTGGCTATGAGCCATGAGATTAGACAGTCCAGAAATTATTCTTGGGGAGGAGAACTTAGACAACTTTTGTGGGGTATCACCACCAAGTCAAACTAGCAATAAAGGTTGTACCAGACCCTACTAAGTAATTGTATACAATATTAGAAATTTATATTACATGGGAGATTTCATGAGAGCATTATCCCATGTAACCCAGCTGCAGAATTGCCATAGTAGGCAAGCCATACATCAGTTGTTCCAAATCCATGTGTCATCTAAATTGCATAGGTTGGCCATTCTTTTAAGCCTGTCTTCAAATCAAAGTGAGATGTCTTTCTAGAAAGAGACAAAAAAAAAGTTCTCCTCTTCCTTTACTCACTCACAGCGAAGTTACTAAAAAAAAAACCCAAACCAAACTAAAACCAATAACTTAACTGGCATTCATAAAGAACAAAAAGACAGACTGTTTTCAGAGATACACAGCACACTGACAAGAGGAAACAGATACACCTTGCAGCAAGAGAAATTCCACACAGATACAGAGAACAGTTCTTCACTACAAGGGTGGGTAAACATTGAAACAGTCTGTCCACAGTGGTTGTGGAAGGCTCCTCAGGGAACTAGTCACAGCACCAAGAGTACAAAATGCATTTGGGTAACTCACTCAGGTATGTGGTGTGATTCTTGGGGTTGTCCTGTTCAGGGTGAGGGGTTGGACTTGATGATCTTTGTGGGTCCCTTCAACTCAGAAAATTCTATGATTCACCCTTGACAAACCCTGGAGCAACCTGGTCTAATTTTGAAGTTAACCTCCTTTGAAGAAGGTGTCAGACCAGAAGACCTGCAGAGGTCCCTTCCAACCTAAATTATCAGCTTAACTTTTAAATTACTTTACAATTTTATTGTTGAGCCAGAATGATTCTTGTGCTTTTTGCCAGGACCTCCTCCTGGCAAAATTTTTCAACGTTGTGAGAAAACAATACAGACAACAGGACTGCAACCTGTATTGATGCATGATTCACAACATCAGCATTTAGTATCATCCATTAATATAACTTTACAAAGTATATGACTTCCTTCCTCTTCTTCTGTATGCTACAGAATTTCAGTCCCTCTGCATTACCTGTCTATTTTGGGGTTTAGCCAATTATTTTGTCTGTGTGAGCCCCACTTACTTTCAGGGCAAAGTGTTCTGTCAAGCAGATATGTTCTATGCTGGATGGTCTACAGATGTACAAATCAGATTTTGGTGTGCAAGGGTAATACATCTATTTTTAAAAATCTAATAGTGTTTGGCTCTCCTTAAGCAAATGATTCTGATGACTGTAAGAGTCAATCTTTCCATCCTGTGTAAGTTAACAAAAAGTAACTATTTTACAATACCAATCATAAACTTTACTTGGAGCATGATTGCGACCTCCTCCCCTTCAAAAGCTTTAGAAATGAATTTAATGTTTAATTGATACGGTGTTTGGGGAGAGAAAGTTGCTATTTAAGGGAAAGACTGTATCAAGGAGTAAATGCATTACACATATTGGGTATTTACACCAAGGAACTTCGTTTTAAAACAAATTGTATTAAGATATCCTTTTTATAATAGTGTTTCAGCAATTAAACCACCTCTGCATTAATTGAAATAATAGTCTTTCACATTTATTGATACACTGTTATCCCTCAATTATTTTTTCTCCAGACTTTTTAAAGAAGTCTTCAGGGTCTTCTGCAATTTCTATTTTATAAGGAGTTACTGGGAGGGACATGTCAGGAAAGTATTCGCAGCCAATTCTTTTAAAACTCCTGGATGCAGATTACAAAGCCCTGCTTATAGCCTTTGCTAAGAAATATTTATCACAGCATCTTTAGTATCTTCCTTGTAACTTCAAGGTTTCAAAAACTTGAGCTACCTACCTCACCTTATAATATAACCTCATTTTTATCTAAAATAACCCCAAAATATTTACTGCAATCTTTTTTCTTTAACTATGATTCTGTTATCATTATGACCTACATTACTGTTAAAGTGACTTCTCAATTTTTAACAAATCCCACATTTGTTATCCTTTGCTTTACCAGTCAAGGTTCTCCTCTCAGGAACATCTTATTTTAATCAGATTTCTACATTTTTAACGCCCCACTCAGTACCATTTCTCCTCTACCATCCTCACACTCACACTTCACAGAAAGGAGGGAGGGGCCCTGAACTGCTTCCTTCATATAGCAATGAAAGCAAGACTGGTTCTAATGGAATTTGACATTTATGAAGACTTGATAGTTGTTAATAGTGATTTCTAGTGTAATTTATTTGAAGAAATCTACCATACACCTGTGTTTGTAATCTCTCTCACACACACCCATTTTTGTACTTTTTGTAATCTGAATATGCATATAACCAGACTTCTAAATGACAAGCAAAATTCTGTCCATATCAAATCTTAAGTTAGCACTAAAAAGTTACCAAACGTTTCAAACTGTATGAGCTACCTACAGACCGCAACTAATTTGGCCCATATTGTAGGCATGCAGCATTTTTCTCTGCCATATGAATGCAGAAGTTTACCTTTCTCTATTACCATTAAATTCCCCCCTCCGCAGTATCAACCAGTTACAGTTCTCTTTCCTAACATAGTTACTCCATAGGCCTTAATTTCCAGGTCATTTCAGAAAGTCTCGAATACTTTCAATACCTACCAATGCCATTTTAAGCTCTAATAATCTATCTGCTTACTTTGTCCTTCCACCTCTTCAGTTACATTCTCTTCAATTAATCTTATTTTTCCTTCAACCAAAACAAGCCTGTCTGCTTACATCCCTATCTCGAGCTGATGTCTGCCTTTAAGTGGCCATGTTTTGTTGGCTTGTTCATGCATCTCCAATTATCTTTTTTCTCTAGGTCAGTGACCTTCCTTATCCAATAATTTTCTTTTACCATCTCTCTTTTCCAGTCTTCCACCCTGTCACTACTTTGACTTGTAAAATAGAAACAACACAAATATATTTGTGCTGAACTAGCACATCTGCCCCTTTCATGCACTACATGCATAACCACAACAGAGCATATTATGTAGTTAGCGATACTTAAATTCTATTAAAATTTGCTGCTCTAAGGCAAGGTTATTGTTTTCTGAAGGAGGGAGATAATAAAAATACCATATTCTCATCTATTTCCCTACTTACAAAAACAACTTTTAAAGATGTACATATAGGCATTTAAGAAGATATTTATACTAAATGATACGCGGACAACAGTTCAGTATCCAATTGTTTTAACAGCTTTGTAATCTCAACAAGAGAATTCAAACCACAACCAGGATAATGAAGATCCTTCATAACACCATGAAGCCGAAACACAATTGGTGGACTCAACTTCGTCAACTCTGCACCCTTTCCGGAGTAAGCTCTCACTATTGCTAAGCCTCCATGCGCATCAACTAGTGTCACTATAGATACAAAAATAACACAGTAGCAAAACAGTAGAGATTTGAATCAAACAAAAGCAGTAACATTACCAACAAAAACTACACACTCAAATTTCTACTATTTTTTACTATTTAGTTTTACTAAAGTAAACATTTCACAATAATTTCTAGGTAACATTCCCCATAAAAACAGCAACCCAAAAATAATTACAGCCAGAACAAATGGCTTCTGGGCTTCCCAGAAAATGCCACTTACATTCAAATTTCATTCCTGGCATTGTGCCAAATTGGGGGGGTGGAGGGTGGGCACCTAAATGAAAAAATTAACTTCAAAGTCCTCTGAAACATGAATGCAGAAAATCAGTTGATTGTCTTACCTGGCAAGAAGATGGCACGTGCAAAATGAGCTTCCTCCTCTGACTAAGCCACTGACATGTAACTCATTTGCATAAGTATTATGAGCTACGAGTAGACTTCCAGGTCGGCCATCTTGATACTAAGATCTTGTTTTGTTTACATAGCAGCATGAGTACCGTTTTTTACCCAGCCGGAGCTATGCTGTTGTACCTCTCAGCCAGTAGCCTACATCTGTTCGTTAAAACCTGCTGGAATTCCTACTTCTCCACATAAGAAGCTGAATGTGTCAGAGTGCCCCTGCAGCTCACTGAGCATGCCACAGCCTCTAAGGGAACTGTTGCAACTGCAAGTGCCTCCAGTTGTACTCTTTGTACTGCCTTCTGTGCTGTCAACTATTACTGCTGCAGCAACTATGTGTCTGAAGTACCTCCCACATACCACACTGTAGTACCAACACGCGTAAATTTATTACAGCACAGTGCAAGAGAGCACACTAAAAAAATAAAAAAACCAAAACCAAGAAATGAAATTTTCTCAGTATTTTTACTCACTAGCAATCTAATTACACCTAGATTTCTTTGTACATCTTTTCACATTCATCAGTGCTGCTTTTTCTGTCCGGAAACCAGAGTGCTCCTGCAACCCGTGTGAAGGAGAAGTCCATGACACATGTTAGCTGCTGCCGACACGGAGCCAGGCTGCAGTTACAGCTAGCTGGCGCCAGTAAAAATTTACATAAAGGGGCCTCATTTCAAGACTAAATTGCAGCAGGATATTGCTGAGCAAAGCCTTCCCCCTCCCCACGCGTTCTAGAATATACTTTTCTAGGTATTTGGTTACTAATAATCCAGATCCATGTCAAAAGTCAAGTGCTGCTCTCATTGTTCATATAAATGAAAATTCACAACAATGTCTGCAAAATAAGTATCACTTTGCAGACTGTTTCAAGTAGGATACTACACACAGTACTGTCCACTTCTATTACTATTCTCTAGTAATAGAAGTAACACCAGGAAAACAGATATGCACAGTACTCGGCAAGCAGGTATTCTTAAACTAGTATTTCCAGTATTTTGCAGATTTCCAACAAGAAATAAATATCAGTTCCAATAAGATAAATTAATTTTTAACCTAATACTGACAAGTAACATGTCTGGCCATTTCAACTGTTGTCTCTTTTTCACATTTAACTCTTCTTAATTAGTTAGGTGTAGGGGAAAAAGAAGATCTCTCAACCAAAACTATCTTTTCAAGTACTTTTAAGGTACAGTGACAGGCAGTGGCAGAAGCTTGGGTTTCAGCCTCACTTTGACTTCTAATAGCTAATTTAAAAATTCTTACCTTTTTCCTTCCAGTCACAGTCCCAATTAAATAAATGAATAAGTTACATTTTACAAATGCTTATTCTAAAAGTCGCTGTACTCTTTTGGGAGAAAGAAAAAAGAAAACAAGCTTTTAGTGTGTGTGTGCATGTGTGTGTATGTAAAGGGTGAATCATTTGCCAATACCGTTTCCCCTGTCGCATGCTGCCTTATAAGAACTCTTAGAGCATGAAAGAGCCAATGCAAATAGATACCCTATTTATTATATTAGCTATACACACAAATCTGTGAAACTTTATATAAAATCAAGTTTGGCTAGCTATACATCTAGCAATAGGGAGCTGTAGTTGCAGCCTGGCACCATTTAGTGAAAAAGCAAAGTGACGGAGACAGGGATGCTTCTTGATTTGAACATGGCAAAAGCAGAGCATCTCAGGACCAGAAGCACCTGCTTTACACCCCTGGCCTCTTCTAGTTCCCTGCAATGCTCCTCTTTAGAATGCCAAAAGTGTCAAGGCTATATATAGTCAAATTATATGTCCCATTTTCTGCTGCAAGCATAATTTGCTTATGTACGGCTGGTTCTAGGTTATTTGAGCATAACATACTATGCTCACCCTTAATGTCAAAAAGATACTATTTTTGTGTCTGAAAATATTTAGCAATGCAAATGACTTCTCAGTTGTTGTTATAATTTATCCTCACCTTTTGCATCCAAAACCCTAGAGTGATTTGTAAGGGAAAGTTAATTATATTTCCAAAATGACTATTACATTAAAATGACAATCATTAACATCCCTTTTATGTTACCTGTATCTTTTGACTTGCGTTATTTTCAGACTGATTCATGTATGTTAGCACATCTAAGTGCATGCAGAATACATCTTTCAGTGATACTGTTGTCATTTGCAGAATGAGTCATCAGATTAACAGCTTCTGATCTTAAAAAGAAAGGGCATCAGTGCTGCTTAAAAAATTTTTTTTAAAACCCCTTGGATTTCCCAACAGAGTCCCTACCGTCCCCGTCCCCTGTCCCCCCCTCCCCGCTCTATAGCCTTATGCACGAATACTTGAATAATAGCACGGTTCTTAACACAATAAGACACATACTGCAAAGTAAGAGCCTTGGAGCACTTTCTTTTCCGGGCTCCAGTCCGCTATGGAAGTCCATGCCAGAACTTGCAAGCAGCCCTGCGGGCGAGCGCTGCATCTGCAGTCTGCGGGAAGCACCACCCTGCTTCTAGAACATTCCAGCAGAGTCACCCTCACCCCCTCACTGTTTCGTCCCTGCGCCTTTCTCCCTCTCACACCACTGCCTATGAAAAAGAGCTCAGTTTCAAGCACAAAACGTTTTCACAGGAGGAGCAATTGGTTTAGGAGTTAGAAACGCACCAACGCGGTTACACAGGGCAGAGGGGGCTGCCGTAGGTAGGGCTGAGCCCCAGAGCAGCCGCGGCCTCCACACACAGGGCTGGCAACCAACCCCAAGTAACGTACAGGGCCCCTTCAGCAGCCTCCAAAGATGGGGATTTGGGCAGGATTTTTTATGTTTCCTTTGTTTTTAATAGGAAACTCTAACCTGAGAGAACAAACCATAGTGTACTCAATCATAATTCTCTACTCACAGCCACTACAAGAAAAAGTCAAAATGTCTGCCTGGCTTTCCCATGTTTTGCCCACGTAAGTGGAACCACCTAAAAGGCTATTATGACTTTGCCTTCTCAGAGCCAGTTCTCTTCCTCCAACATGTAAACGACTTCCTACTCCCTCATGAGAACTGACCTTATACACCAGATGTTGCAGTCAAAAGGAATAAGGCCAACTGTGTTCAAAATAACTACTATTAACTGTATGGGTTCAGTAAGTACTAATCACAGACAACATCCTAAAGTGTCAGTTCATTTCTCCCAAAATAGAAAGGTAGAGAAAAAAGTCACACAAAATGATCTCCTCAATCCAGCCAATTTTAAATATTAAAGCATTTCACTGAAAAAGTTTGTTTAAAATAAAAGCAAAAAAAATCCCGAAGGCCAACCATGATTAAATCTGTCACTAGTATCTTGACCTAAAAAAAAAATGAAAACAGAACAACCACAAACAAACAAACAACAAGAAAAAAAAAATAGAAGGCCCTGAGCCTTCTGTAAAAACATACACAGAAGCCCAAAACACCCCTTTCCCCCGACTTTTCTCCTCCAAAACACGGAAAAGATCATATTACTATTCACTTAAGAGTCAGCTAAAACCTCAGTAGTTCCAAAAATTTTCACACATTAGTGTTTGTGAAAGGCACAGAAAATTATGTACATTTCTGATGAGAAACTGTCTATCAATCCATTATCTTAGCTGCTGTGGTTTATTTGATATTTTAGAGCAGGAGCCTGTGTCACCAGAAAGAACAGGAAAGGCAGGAAAGGGGGGAAGAAGAACTGACAATATTTGCATCCGCTTCTCTGTTGCAGAAAAAGGGTGAGACAGTGTCTAAACCAGGTAATTTTCAGGCTCTAACAGTGTAATACATTGCACTCCCTTTCTTATAGAAATGGAAAATCCTCTGAATGAATATCCTTATCAACTTCAAAATCCCTACCATTTAGTGCACTTATACATGAAGAATTTTGTTATTTAGTAAACAAATACTGAAAACTTGACTGATCTCAAACTGAGAATCAAGATGATGGAGGAAAGTAAAAAATTTGGCTTACTCATAATTCCTTCAAAGACAGTAGATGCTTGAAAAAATCTGAATTTTAGAGCAAAAAAATATAGGTCCAATTCAACTGTTTAATAACAGTCATACCATGATTAAGTATTTAAGATTCCAAACAGTTCTAAGAGCTTGGTAAGCATTTATTTCCAATACCTACAGATCCAAACAAGTCAGCTATTTTAAAGTGATTTCCATACATTAAACAGTATTACATTCATTCTGAAGTCCATTCCAGTCCACTTCAAATCCTGCCTGAAATCGTTTGCTCCCAAAATTTCTACTAAAGAAGATGCAGCTGTGCAAATTGAGACAATTCTGAATTTTAAGAGGAACATAAAAAAATAATTGAGCCATGTTGGAATGGTTCCAAGCAACTATGATTTAGTAATGAAAAACTATCCCACTAGTTGGTGCATGAATGAAAATAAAGTCATTATAATAAAATTCTTCTCCTTTTAAAATACAGCATTTGCAAGGAGGGGGGAGAGAATCTATACACCTTCTCAGAGTAAATGATTGGTTTTCTTTTGGAAATTGTGTTTCTCTTGGAAAATCATGTAGATTTAAGACTACTACCCTATTAGAAATTTATTTAACTCCTGATATTCTATCCTTCAAGTTTACCTATCAGCAGTACAAAGCTAATTTTTCTAGAACACACAGACACAAGAACACTGCGCACAGTCTGACAATGTGTCTCGCATTACACCTGTCTAGCAATCAATTCAGTTGAAGTTGTTACTTCATTACATGCATCTATTTCTAATTCAGATCATGGACATCTAATTTATGTATTTAATAAAAGCGAAGGGAGGCAAGGGGGGAGTGTTTTAGCATCCACTCAAATACCTTGTTCCTGTGCAGATAAATTGGTGGTTTTAATTTTCTTTTTGATTATTAAAACCCAAACTATGAGCACCATGAGAGTGAAGAGAGATTATATTTTCAGCTACTAGTACTACCATAAAAAAATCATTACAATGTACTTGGATTTCTGAGAATGAGAATGTATCCCATATGCAAAACAGATTTCAAAACCTGCCATACTTTTAACATTCCAACAATTACTTTAGGAAAAAAAAAGAAAACCAACCAAAAAAATCCCAAACCCACACCACACTACCCATGCAGTCCGCACAACAAAACACTACAGCACCCTACTGGGCCAGTCAGCCATTCTGTACAGCACTTCCAAAAATGGATCTGTGTTCAAAATGGCCTGTTAAAAAGCAAAGGAAACCAAAACCAAAGAGAAAAGGAAACACAAGAGACAAGAGCTTTCCTCTGAGTTCTGGCAATCTCTCCATACATTTTCTATAAAATGAGAGTAAGTTTACTCAGCTCACAGGAAAAAAAAAATCATGGGCAAGAAAAAGTCACTAAAAGGACTATATAAAAGATACGGTCTGAATGCACAGTATTTTACTCAAATATAATACATATGAAAACCCACTCCTTACAGTGATTGACCAAAATACTCTATTTTTCATGCTCCCATTAAAACAGCGCTTAACAGAGAAACCTAAAATCAACAAAACAAATAGCACTAGACAATTTTTATATGCCTGTGGTTTTCTTTAAAGAAAACACCAACCAACCCAAAAACCCAATCCCCAAAAAGCCAACAAACCACCACAGGATGTGTATGCTAAAGTGTGTTTTAGGCATAAAATTTCATCCCCTTCAGAGATTATAAAGTAGGAGTTTGTTGATCTCAAAGAATGAAATGCTTCTGGTTCCTGTGAACAATGTGAGTTAACATCTGGAACTAATCAACAAAAACTGACTAAAAAACACACAAACCTCAGTAATCATTTATAACACTGTGGTCAGGATAACTGGAAGTAGCTTGTAGAAAACCAGAGAGATTACTGTTTCACTATGTTATTAATCTACATTCATTAGATGAAGCAAATGTATGGCAAAGCTCCACATTTTATCAAGACAAATGTGTTTAATTAGAATTTGTGGTTTGAATTTTCAGACCTTCTAAAGCACCCAAATGTTCCCAGGATTTTAACTATCTTACCCAATCAAAAAAAGCCACTATGAACTAATATCTGCTGTAAATGAAATTCACTAAACGAAGTTCCACTAGCAATAAAAATAAAAAAACTAACTACCTGCTTCTCATCACCACCTCTAAGCAGACACTACCATTACTCTTATCTCTTACACTAAAGCAGAAAAATTCTTTAACCAATTACTTAGAAATGTACTCCTAGCTGAAGTCACCAATCCATCTCATCTTAAAAATTCTGTATTTTGCTGACTTTAATTTTTTTTATCAAACGAACAAAATAACCATGTCTCCTGAGAATCTAACGTGCACTGTCTGCACAGAACACTTCATGTCTTTATAAATAGTGTGATGCCATTAACTGTAGAAAATACTACATGTGAATAGATATTTATAACTCATTTAACTACCAAGTGCTTTGTTATAGATTATACTGAAAGCTCCAAATTAATGTGCACAAATTCTGCAGAAAAACTAAACTTGTCAGCATTAGGACTAACTTTCACATCCCTAGCACTAAGTTCAACTGCAGCT
Source organism: Pomatostomus ruficeps (assembly GCA_013400735.1). Lineage (NCBI taxonomy): Eukaryota > Metazoa > Chordata > Aves > Passeriformes > Timaliidae > Pomatostomus > Pomatostomus ruficeps. The sequence continues at coordinate 80,029 of VYZT01034675.1, read as the reverse complement.
GAGAAGATACGATGAGCTACACACCAATGAGTTACTCAGCTTGTCTACCGTTCCCGATATGTTTCTGGAGAGCTTCAAGAAACTCCCCGTTTAATTACTCTCGGTTTAACTTACATGCAGCTTAAGAACCTGTGAAGATCTGAACTAGGTATAAAATACAGAACAAGAAAATTAAATAGACAGTAATGAAAAAATGCCGTCTTTCTTCTTTTCCATTGTCCAACTCCCCAGTGGAAAAAAGCTGAGCATTACTTTTCTCCTACCTTCATCTCCCTGGACACAGATAGTACCTTTTAATGTATTTTAAGGATGGCAGCTAGGTCACCAACCAGTACCACACAGTGGAATACATGAGGCTGTGTAAACCACTAGCACTTTGAAACTCAAATTTCAATTAAGTTATACAAAAGAAATAGTGATAGACCTCAAAAGTTCCTTCTTATTTGTAGTAATTCCATAGAATCTGTAGTGTTATTCATGAGTACCAAGTGCTACCTGCAAAACAGTTAGCATTTATATAATCATTGGGTTTTTAATGTATTTATATAGGCATTGTAATTATCTATCATGGGAAAAGTGACACATTGAAAACATGATAATCTAATCACTCTCTTACAAAAATTTGATGAAGTTTGTGAACAGTTTATTTCATGTTTCAGTTATATGAGGCAAGCATTTGAGAAAGAGACAGCATAGAATGAGCGCTCCTTTGGCCTGGTAGGAAGGTAAGCCAAACCAAAGTAATGTGATTAGCAAAACAGATACTATGTTTGATCTGTCCTATCCCACCTAATCTATCTTGTAACTGACACAAGATAGAGGTCTGTGAATTAATTCAGTGAGAAAGGAGAAAGAAAACAAAAATAGCACAAAACAAATAAAAAATCCCAACCAAACAACCAACCAACCAAAAAACCACAACCACCACCACCACCCCCCACAAAATTGACCAAAAAAAAGACAAGAACATTTCAAGGTGTTTTATATAGTTTAGGACTAGTTAACTATGCCTAACCAAGGTTTGAAATTGCTTCTCAGCAAAGTAGAGCTGGTGCTCACTTCTAAGCACACAGTCAAGCTAAACTGCTGCACTGAGGAGTGCTTTTTCAGCCATTCTGAAACTGCTCTGTCTCAGCTGCACTCAAAATAAGGCTAAGATGGCTGCAATGCTCACTCAAGACTTTGCTGTGTAAATGTTTTACCTCCTGCTAAGTTGTCACTAATTGGTAACAACTCAATGTTTTAACTCAGCAGGAGGTAAAACATTTACCTAGCAAAGCACCTCCCTCTTTACCACATTGCAACAAACTGCACAGGTGGGGTGGGGTGCGTGTGTATGAGCAGAGGAATGGTTTCTTTGACAGGCAGGAAGTGGTTAATGCACAGCTGCTGCACTGCAGCTACCTAGCACCATTGGTAAAGAGAAAATTGAAGTAAACCAAAAACCAGCGAGAGGCAGCCCTGCTAGGCCTGTGATCCAGAGTTTGTATCACATACTTCAAATCTCTCACAACTCCAAGGCAGTTCAGAATCCATGTCACATATTAACGGTCACGGATACAGAGCCAGATCATGCACAGAACTGACAAACATTAGGGGATGCTTCCAGAACAGGCTCACTTCAATGCTTCTAAAAAAAAAGATAAACGCCTTTAAAAAAATTAATCTGTACCTTTCTACTACTCTATCTACTTTGAAATATTCTGTAATATTAGTTGCCTAATAGAAGTTTTACTTGAGAAAGAAAAAACAAAGATCACTTTATAAGAATGCTACCAAAAAATCCCCAAGAACACTCCAGAACTTTAACACCTGCAGAAATCAAGTATCTAATTCTTCATGACAGCAATGCAGCTTGTTGTCTAAGTTTTTCAAAGAACAGCTGTATCTAGAATCACTCAAAGAATTTTGCTGAAATCTTGTTCTAACAGAGCAGTTCTTGAATAACTGGTTTGAGAACCTATAGCGGGGACAAAGGCATTGTCAAACAAAGACACAAGTTTAACACAAAATTAAACCCAATACATGTTTTGCTCTAGTATCTGTTTATTACTACCAATCATGCACTCTCATAGAAACAACACTGAATCAGTTCTGGAGGGAGCTCCTCTGTATCTGCCTCACTTCTCGTCTACAAAATCCAAATTTGTCTATTTTAAAGCAAAATACCTGCAAGAGCCCATGGGACAATTCTAAAGGAAATTACTGTTGAATTATATCTAGCCTTCTAAGAAAAAATCATCTTTGTGATCCAAAAGTAGCCCAATGTAGTATGACACTCCCCCCCAAAAGGCAGAAGAACATGCCCTCCAACCACTTCAGTTATGAAAAGGTCTAAACTTATGTAACTGCATGTCTGTTGCCAGCTGTAGCTAGTTATTTCAGGACTGATTAATCATGCCAGCAGTAGTTGTCTGATGCACTCATTAGCACCACCATCAGTATTTCTAACTTTAAAAATGGTGAAATACAGCATCTGGGTTTTCCTTTTGTGCTTGTATTAGCATGACTTGCAGTACAAGAAAAGGCACATGCCACATATGAGACAGATCCACTGATTGTCTCTGATAGTATTGTACAAATTTAGGAAACTAAATTAAAATATACTTGAAGTTTAAATGCCCAAACCCCGTATTTCTTATAAAACAAATTTGTGAACACTGAGGAACAAATTCATTACAATTAATTTAAAACTACCCACTACAGTGAAGCTTTTCTTCACCAACACCTATTACTAAACTAAAAATCAAGTTTACAACAAATTCAAAAGAAAAACTGTCTATTATCTGGTTATTTATCCCATGTTGCTTACTCTGATCATCATATATACCACACCATCAGCTTGTGTTGGAATTGGAATTTACAGTAAGTTGTAAGATTTCAAAATTCAAACTTATATATTTCATTTGTATAACAAAAACACATGTACTTCGATTTCCCCAGTAGAAATGTTTTAAATGGAAAAGAACTCTATGTTTAGTGTGTCTACAAAATTCGTACATCAAAAGATGAATTTTAAATTCAAGTCCTATAATTTCAAGAATATCACCAAAAACATAGGGACATTCTAAGCCAAAATCCAAGAGCTGCACATGTACAACACTGCATTTTACATAACACTGAGTCTTGGAGCTTTACATATCGATGACAATGACTTGAATAGGTTTGAATAAGCAAAAGAAGTTCACAAAAATTTCAGGGAACATCTTCCCCGAGCCAGAGAGAATAGAATCTGTGTCCAGTCCTCTTGCTACAAACGTCTTGCCTTGTCAGAAAGCCTCATGAACAGACACATGGATGCAAAAAATTTTACTGAATAGTAAGAAACCATATGCATTAATTTAAATGTCCACTTCAATGTGCTTCCATTAACACACAAAAGTGTGTTAGTAAAGTGTGTTAAAAGTTATTAATTAAACTAATTTTAAAATAAAACGTTGTTTAAGTAAGCACAGATTTATTAGTGAAGTAACTCCTCCGAAAACGCTTTGGCCCAGGAAATATTACAGTGAACCTACACTAATAATTCATTCCTATACTAGCATGGGACTACAATTTTTTCATTGCTACTTAGCATGCAATTTATACTACAGTTTCTCTATTCAGAACCCCAAGAAAACAAAACATTTTAGCAAAACTAGAGAATGGAATTTAAACGTAGCATGTTATGGTAAGAACTCCAAATAACCTTTAATTCTGCTGTCTTCTGATGACGTGCCAAAGCACTCTAATGAACTTACATCAATAAGTTCATTTACTGTAGTCATAAATTTTGAAAAAGGGCTTCCATTTTCCAAATTTCTCATGAACAGCAAACAAAAAATGCAAGAGAATGACATCCTGTTGTTTCTTGTTTCTCTAATTTTTGCCCTGTGTAAGTAACATCACCTTCGCACACACCTCTTAAATATCATTTCATAGAGCCACAGTTCATATCAGGGCTCTTTCCCTGAAGAATCAAGGGCAGGCAGAAATTTCCGGACTTTCAGACAAGGTTTTATGTCATTTAAACATTACAATGACAGAAGAGAACTAACCAAAGCATGAATACTTTCTTTTGCTAAAATCAGATGCTTAGAAACCCTTTCACTATGTATCATCCACAAATCCTTGCGTCCAAACCACATCCTATCCACTTTTCTCATTTACCCTCTTCCTTTGTTGATCCTTTTTTGTTTTGTTATATACGGTTTTATGCATTAGTTAACATTAAGTAAATGAAACAGTTCTTACACTGACGAAATCCAAAGGAAACTACTACTGTTCATATGCATCGCAACTGAAGTCTCAAAAACACCATTCACTGAAACCCCACTTTATTCCTATTTTACACAAGCCTGTAGGCTGACTTCAAAAAACATCTTGGCTCTCCATTTACGACTTCACAAATAAAAACTACTTAAAATGTTGGGTGAAAGAAAAAAGTCTGTAGTCATGAGACAAGGAATACTGAAGTTAAGAAAGACAAAACTCTGCACAACATTCAAGGACATTTCGTAATTCCAAGCAGTTTGATGGTAGGACCGATGAAGAAAAATTTCAGTGCATTGACTGAAATCAGCAATCATTTATGCTGATATACTTAAATATGTTTCTGAAAGAAACAAAAAATTTGAAGGCAACATGTTTTAAAAATGATCCTACGGAAACTGCAACATGCTGGAGGCAAAGGCAGAAGTAACATGGCAGCTTTTGGGTTGTTTGGCTGGTTTTTTTTTTTTCCAGAGGGGGACAAGAGGGAGATATTTTTTGTTTGGGGCATTGTTTCGGATTTTCTTACCGTAACATTTCTTTACACTACTGTGAAATTAAAGATAATGCTTAAGACAGCACAAAACGACAGAGTGAAAATACAGATTATTTTAACAGCTATCTGCCATATGCACAGTCATATAATTCATAAAACCTGTGCATTGCATATGGAAGTTTACTTGAAAACATTTTCAGAAACTACATCTAGAAAAGAAAAACATTTTTCCTGTCTTACAAAAATTCACGTTACCCCCAGCAAAGTAGCTCCACCAGTTGTGGAGCTCCACCAGTTGTGGAGAAATATAAACCAAAGTTTATATTTCTTTAAATTTATTTTTACAAAAAAAAAATACTTTGCACCCAGCCATCTAATTGCCTAAGCTCTCAAATGATTTGATGTTTGTTCATGAAAAAAATCAGAGCCGGTAATTTCTATGTACAGTTTTTAATCATTTATAACAAATGCAGGTCAAAATACAAGAAAAGGCATAGCTTGGTTTTTTTTCCTCCTACCTACCGAAGGAAAAGAAAGGATATTTATACGACATACATACAGTGATGTGATAAGTTCCTCCACTAGGATATGATGGAAACTGACACACAACTGAAAATCAGGCAGTCATTTAATACTTTATAGTTAGCACCATGCCTTCAGCTACACCACCAGAAAGTTTACTTTCAAAAAAACCCCCACAAGATGGGGGGAAGAATGGGAAGGGGAGGGCAGACTTGCTGTTGAATTTACTGGCAATTTTAAAAAGGATACACCAGCAGTACTAAACCAGATAAGGAGTGAGCAATGGAGCTAGTGAATCGCTACTTCTAACAAATTTACAGACATTGTCTTGCTACTTCTTACTCAGGTTATCACAGGTGCCTTACACCAGGCAAGTGCAAGTGAGTGCAGGTACACAGCTAGTCTGAAGCCGCATACTGATGTGACAGCCTCCATACTGCTCCGATGGACACTGCCTATCTATTGACTGACAACAAGTTATCCTCCCAAAACAACACATAATTTTGAAGTTCCCTCACTGCCAACACTGGTCGCCTTTCCTCACCCCAGTTGTTTGTTTTCACAAACTTTGCAGGTATTAATTATCTTGGATACTTACTATGCTTTATATTTACTGAAAATCAACAAGTTTTCCAAGAACTACTTAAGAACAGAAGAATTGGCAATCAATGTTCACATAAAACTGGACTACTGCACTAGAAATGAGGAGATTTTTCTTAAACATTTTAGGGCTGTGGCACAATTTGAAATTTTTGTTACTATCTGCATTGCAATTTTATGCTTAACCAAAAAAAAAGAAATAAACTAATTAAATGCATCTATCTTCCTAGCACAATTTGTAACCGTCATTTTAATAACCTTATCCATTCATTACTTTAAGTTTTATGGAAGTATGAAACTTACACCTGCAGGCAACATTTAAATTGCATGTGAACACAACCCCCAGTATCAATACAGGCTGGGGGATGAACAGATTGTGAGCAGCCCTGCTGAGAAGGTCTTGGGGGTGCAGGTGGACAAGAGGCTGGACATGACCCAGCAATGTGCACTTGCTGCTCAGAAATCCAGTTGTATCCTAGGCTGCATCCAAAGCTGTGCAGGCTGCACAGTGAGGAAAGGGACTCTGTGCCTCTGTTCTGCACTGGTGAGACCCCACCCGCAGTGCTCTGGGGTCCCCAGCATAAAAGGGACACGGACCTGTTGGAGCAAATCCAAAGGCAAGCAACTAAGATGATTGGAGAGATGGAACACCTCTCCCAAGAGAAAACACTGAGAGAACTGCGATTGTTCAGCCTGGAAAAGAGAAGGCTCTGTAGATACCTTAGGGGACCTTCCAATGCTTATAAGGGGAATACACAAAAGAGCTGAAAAGAGACTTTTTACAAGGTTATCTAGTTATAAAGTGAAGAGTAGTGGTTTTAAAACTAAAAAACAGTACACTTACATCAGATATTAGAGAAAAATCCTTCAGTGTGAAGGTGATGAGGCACTGTACTGTGAAGTGGTGGAACTGTGAATGCCTCATCCCTGGAAGTTTTCAAGGCCCATGCTGTATGGGGGCCCTGAGATTATTTTTAAGGTCTCTTCCAACCCAAACAATTCCATGATTATAATTAATATTTTACTAAAAGCATTTTGGCTTTTTAAACACTATCTAATACAATACCAGATGAAAGTATAAAACACAAAGCTTCATAAAAGTCACATGCAACTGGAAATCTACTTTCAACTTTGGAATGCTTTCTGCCCTATATATATCTGCAGACAAACAGCCAAGAACAGAAATAAGAACTAGAATATTAATTAAAACCAGAATATGCAACTTCAGACTAAAATAACTCCTCCAAACTAACAAAAAAGACTCCCCTTTTTGAATCACACTTCAGTTGTTCACCACTTCAAAAAAAATACTAACATGTTCTGAAAATCGGGTTTGTAGAAAACTAATACTCGTACTTTATATCTACAACTGATGACACTCACTTTCACAGTCTGATCTGTAGGCTATTACTGTAACTCTATTAAATGCTTCCAAGAAACTTTTGCATTGTATGTATGAACTCAGAAGTTTCTTGACCTGCATTACTATAGAAATATGGAAAAGAAAAAAATTACAACAACCTGGACATGAACAAAAAACGTAAGACATCTAAAGACACTACCAACAATACACAAAATTTTTTCAGGCAAATAAAACCTAAGATTCCCACAACATAACACAAAACTCTGCTCTTAAGAAAATAACCAGAACTCAAAAACTGTCATAGTCTATGTTTCCGATCCTCCTCACCATATATTAAAAATATTTTAGTTACCTTCTTTGGCAGCAGCCACCTGGTTTTAATATCCAAACCAAGGCCAAAATAGAAAAACTTTAAATATTAAGTATTACACAATTCAGAACTAAACTGCACTCAGAAATCAAGGCATTCTATAACTGTTTAATCTGACAAAAGACCATTCAGAGAACAACTTAACTTTCTGCTTTTAATGACCTGTCAAAAAAAAAAAAGTCACCTCACACAACAACCCTATCTTACTCTCCATCCTGTGTTTGAGTGACTGCTCCTTGATAAACAACTTCTTACAGTACAGCGGGACTAGAGTTTTTTCCATGCAATACAGCATACAGAGCAGTAAGTAGAACTCAAACACCAGGATTACAAACATACGTCATGAAAGTAGCATTTATGCTGACTAGTTTATGAGCTCCCACTTAGTTAGTATGCATAGGTGAATTTCTTAGAGTAATGTCGCATACTAAAGAAAACCAGAGACCAGCGAGAGAGGCTTCACAAAAATATTAATATTAGATCTCATTGCATTTAAAAGCACTATTATATAAAAATGTATCAGGGAGGCAAAACCCCCCCAACTCCCCATATTCACATATCGCAGTAGTTTTGTAACTTGCAACTTTTCTTCCTTTATCATCCTTTTTAAAAAATTGTGATGTACCTGTGTCATTACCATAATTTCCAAAATAAAATCATAATGTAAACATGTAACTAATCCACAACATAGAAAAAACACCAAGTGCAGAACAAAGACGAAAAAAAGTGTTAACATGCATACTATTAAGTAAAAACAACATAGTAGAGGATCTTTTGGCCTTACTGTTTACATTCCATGAATAAATGCCACATTTTTGCCATCAGTATAGTTTCTGACAATTAAGTCCAAATTAACCTAATAAATGATACTACTATTAAAATCATTTAGAAGTTGAGAAATGAGGAGTTTTTTCCCTTATTTTGAAAACAAAATACAGCATTTGGTTTAGTCAACTTATTTTCACTATGAAAATATTTCTAGTTTGTAACAGAAAACATGCACAAATACAATGAAAATGAAGAAGTTACTAATTAGGAATGAGCATTTTAGAATTTATTGAATGTGTTAAATATTTCTATTTGCACCGAATACTGTAAAATCAGTATTTAAAAATTAAGCTATTTTTATTTCTGATTGTTCAGGCTCTTCCTTGGCTGGCAAAATCACCTCACATGCTGGTAGGAAAGCATATGCCTATGTGTTTTATGTCCCAAATGGAAGCATTACTAAAGGAACCTTTATAGAAAAACTAACTTACTACAGTTAATGTTGTTTTTTTAAGTTTGTGAAATGAGCACAATAATACAAACTACAGCTCGTAAAGGTATAGAAAATGTGGTGAGTAAGGCATGCATATTTATTGAAATCAGCATTTTCTTAAAAACAAACTTCATATAGGATAACAGGTCTCTCAATAAAAACATCAGAGTAACTCTTTAAATTGATGCATATAATAACTTTTGTATTCTTTTACAAATAAATTCTACTATGATTAGTTTCAAGTCTACACAACAACCAAGGCAGTCTTGCTAAATTATTTCATACAGCAAAATACAACACTGTTCCACATTATCAGAGAAAGTATCAGCTCAGCACTGCTACACTTGGTAGAAAGATTTCAGCTGGTAAAAAACACCTTTTACTCCACACAATGTACTAAGTTTTCTAAACTAAGAATATAACCATAATTCAAAGCTACTACTATAATGTTCCTTAGATCATACGTACATAAAAATTTAAGTTATTACTTCCAGAACACATAAAATAAGATAACTACCACATTTCTTGAAAAGCATATAGTGGGTGCAGTTACAATTCATGAATTGCACAGATCTTCATGCAATCAGTAGCGACTTCATTTTATGATTCGCCTGACAACAACCATTAGCTGCATTTCATAGATTTGAAATGGAGAAATTACCTACCCAAGATCGTGCATCAAACAGCAGTGGTTTTTGTCTCTGGCTTCTTCCCCTTTAAGGAATTCTTAGTATCTGTGGCAATACTCTCCTTCATACCTTTCTGCAGGACTGCAAAAACCAGTACCTAATTAGAAAACCACTTATGTTTTAGGTTGATAGCTGATGGTTGTGTGCAGATTTCATATTTAATCTATTAATTCCAGATTTAAACAGGGATTAAGCATGTTCTTCACTTCTGTTTTTGAAAACATGAACGTAACTATTATGAACTGTAACAAGGGCAAACATATTTTAACTTCTAAAAGAGAAACAAACAGCATGCTTGTAAAATATTCTCATATTGCAAAACTAAGTTTTAGTAAACCTGTTAATAATAATACTGCATTACCTTGTATAATTTGGGGTATTGAACACATGTATCTATTAACATGTTCTTACTTCCGCTGATTCGCATGATAAGATGTCTAGATGCGTAAGTGACATTCTTCTGGGACTGAAAGCTCTATTTTTAAGGTCACTGACTGCTGTCGAGAACAGTGGAGCTGTTCACCCCTTCATTTTACACAACTACTTTTCCATCAACAATTCTATCCAATTTTCCCTATAGCTCTGTTTACAGTTAGGGTCACAGTCATGTGACATTAGTAAAATTATTTCAAAATTACTGTTAAGCAACAAAACATCCTACTACTTGCATTTCCGCTGAATATCTACCAACGACTGAGAGATCCAGGAAGAGAAGGATAGAGCTGCTAGACAAACTACTTAAGGGCAGAGCTACACCTCTAAAAGGCCTCAGAATTGAAGCGTGAAACGCTTAACTCTGAAAACTTTTGATGTTTTAAATTCCTAAGGAAGAGCAGAGGTTCGGATATACGTTCTTTAATTTAGCACATGGGTTCAACTGTTTCGCCATGTTGCTTGATGTGGGCGGCCATGACACCTCGAGGAGCCGCTTGGGCCTTGTTTACTGGTGGCGTCACATGAGTAAGCACAACTCGGCCTTCTTTCTTCCCACACCGAAACGATTTGGTTTCCAATGCACAAGCGTGTCCATACAGTGGAGAAACTGCGCCCTGGTGCCCACCAGTGTACGAACACCACCAACAGTTTCCCCTCGTTGCTTCCACAGCCCATGCGCTGCGATGGCCCACGCCCGCCCATCCGGTGCGGCCCTTCCCAGCGGCACACAGCACCACCCAGGCCGCGCCACCCCACTTCCGGCAGGGACCGAGGAAACGCTCTCGAGGCGCCGGGCGCGCCCCTGTCCCACCCAAACACCCGCCTCCACCTCGCCTCGCCCAGGCCGCGCGAGGCGGGTCGCGCCCAGGCGGGTGCCCGGTGCTGCCCGGTGCGCGCCCCCGCCGGACCCACCT
>VYZT01034675.1:51994-68797 GCA_013400735.1 Pomatostomus ruficeps | reverse complement strand
CCCGCCCCTCGGCGCGCGGCCGTGCCAGGTTAGGCGCCGCGGGGCACAGGGGCGCGCTCGGCCGCGGCCGCTAGGGGGCGCTGTGGCGGAGTGAGGGGCGGCGCCGGGCGCAGCCGGCCCACCCTCCCTTCTTTCCTTTCCTTCCTTCCTTCCCTGCCACAGAACCTGTGGCCTGCGTGGCTCTGCAGCCGCTCTGACATCTTCGAAAGGCCGCCCGAAATCCGCCAGGCTGCGTTATCAGTGACCTGCATTCCTCGCTGCTCGTCCTTTATCACCCCTCGTGTCCCGCTTCTGGGCTATGGCTGTGCCTGACCAAAGCACAGAGGTTTGGAGATGTTTGATAACCAGCACTGAGGTTCAAGAGGGCCAGGAAACCAAAGGATGCCTGTTGTCTCTACCTTTAGGTGACTCTGAGGCACACGGATTATCTTGGGTGAGCTTCAGGTCAAAAACCACAAGTGGCCATTCCCCATCCACCCTCCATTTCTGCCTCGAGCATGGGGGGAAAACGCCACACGGCCTGCTTTGACATGAGCCAGAACTTCGTGCTGCTTGTAGCACAGCCGAAAGCAGAACTGACCAGGACCTGGTCTGTCATGTCAGGCATCGGTCAGGTCTAGCATGGCTGTGTCCTCAGGTACACAAGAAGGCACAAGAGCATAGAAGGACGTCTAGAGTTCTTGGCAGAAGTACCAGTCACCTACTAACCTGGTAGTGGAGAGTCCCATTCCCTCTTTGTTAAGGCAAATAAAGTTCACATTCTTCCTATTGAAGGTGTGAAAAATGGCATCTTGATTTGTTTTCTTGAAAAGTAAGCTAAATACGAGTAAAATTTCTGGCTGTCACATATGGACCAGGCTGACCAATAGGTTTCTCTGTGCCTCTATGTTGTGAAACAGTATCTATGACACAGCCATTGTAAAAGTCCTGTCAGGTGTGCTTGGTGGATTGGTTAAGGAAACTTTCCCGTCTGACTATCCAGGAACCACTCTGGCAGTCACACTCGTACCACCAAAGCTGGGACTAAAGTCCCCTTGCAGCTAAAGGCTCCAGCAACTGATGGGTGCCCCACTTGACTCCCCTACCCTCACCACATCCACACAGTCAGACCAGTTTTCCTTACTGGTTTGACCCCATTTCCCATAGCAGAGTCTCCGACATCTGGATCCCTAAAACAATTAAATCACGGCGCAACAGCACAAGAAGAGCTTGAGCTGGTGCCTCTGAGGAGGGACCCTGAAAAAAGGAAGCCCTGGGCTTTTATATCCTCACAGTCTCTGCACACTATAGTCCAAGGTCTTCCAGCTGAGTCATTGGCTTCTGCCATGTCTCCAGTGTCACCTGGCCAATGCCACATGCCCTTCGCTTCTTTTGTTGTGCAAAGGGTTGCCACCAGTTCACAGCCTCTTGCCTGGGGCTCCTGCCACCCAGAGCTCAGTTTGCAGCTGCACTGCAGCTGCACACTGAGCTACCTGCACTGAAGGTATTCCCTCAACAGATGGAGGGGCAGTGTTCTAGCGTTCTGCCATTCCCAGTGGTTTGCTTGATCTCTCTGCTACGTTCCATTGCACAGCCAACATGGGAGAAGGATATGTACACATGTGCCCATACATTTGTGCAAACACATCTGGAACAGGGTTTTAAGAAGGAATACTAGCCTGGAACTTGAGCTGCTGAAATGGGAACACACATCTTCCCCAGCTGTCTTTGCTACAGGCATGACAATTACTAAGAGGAAGTGTGGCAGAAACCTGTAACCATAATGTCTTAAACTTTCATATCCAGCATTGTTGAGCTACAGTGCAATACTGGAATTTTTTGTCTTGAAAAAGAGATACTTGAATTTGAAGGTGAGTCTTCTGAGTTCTTGTGTACAGTCCGAAGACAAGGCATTTCAGAAAGAAAAGGCCACAACTACCCGGAAGTGGGCAGTTCCTGGGCATACCTCTTATTTAACTTGTAAATTCACTTCTGGTGAGCACTTTTGCAGAGTCCTTGCATATAAATCCTTTGGGAGTCAATCAGGAGTGAATGCTTTGTGGCTAAAAGATGAGTTTCCAGAAGACTGTGTATGAGTACAGCTATCTCTCTGAATAACAAGAGGTGTTATTCCAAACTTAATTTAGTATGGAAGCCATTACAGAAATGTAGTTCTGTTCAGTACAGTGCAATTCATGTAGTAAAGGGAGAGTTAAGAAAGAGAGCTGGCACCAATTTCTTCTCTCTGGCAACCAGTGACAGGACGCGAGGGAATGGCATGAAGCAGAGTCAGGGGAGTTGCATTAATGTAGCTGTTATAGCAAGTAAGTGCCCTGCTATGGCATTTCAGATACCAGTACAGGCAACAGGCTTGTACCCTTAAATTTGAAAAGCAAATAATATTTGTATTACAAGATTAGTAATTTGAGGAAGTGAAAGTCCAGATTTTTGTCAACTGCTCTTTCTATGACTGGTCACAAATTTGAAAAAGCAATAGTATCGGTCTATATTGCTCAGAATCGTTGCAAGAAGAAAGTTAAAATAAAAAATTGTCAGAAAAACATTACTTCATCAGCTTGTCTCTATTTGCAAAATGTGGGGATTTTGCTGTAAAAGGAATGTGCAAAGCAAACAGTACACTGGAGTTAAATTAACAAGAGATGAAATTTTAATACCACAAGAAAGTAGATATCCATCTAGTTGCCTGTCTGAGGACTTTGTTAATATGTTCAAGCGTTGTAATGATAAACACAGGGAAAAAAAATATACTCCAATGCATTTTACAAAAATGATGTTAAAAAATAAGTATTTTAGGTGCAACAGAGAATTTCTACTTGATTTTTTCAATTCTCTGATGAACTTAAGGCTTGAAGTGTGCGTACAATATTTAATTTTCTTATTTCCATGTAGTGTTATAGGACAGCTCCAACTTAGGAATGACATATCACTATAAAGCTGATTACATGATCCTTCTCTCTGTGTCAGATTGTGTTAGGAGTATACTATTAACATCATTAATATGTTCAAAATATTAACTCGCCCCATGTGATTTAATAATTGCTAATGGAGACATTGCAGGGTCACAGTGGGAACAATAAAAGGAAGAAAGGAAAGTGATGCACAAAAAAAGGTACAGTTCTCAATATGAAAATGTACTTTTTATATAAAGACGACTGCTGACTTTTAGTAACAACAAAATAGGATCATAAGAAATATTTAGCAAGAAGGGAAAAGTAATTTTATTGGTATATTTTGTCTTTAAATAATTACTGGAAAACATGTATTTAAAGAGCTCACCTTGCTAAATGGATGACACTTTTGAGCCAGTAAGATTTACATTAATTGTTATTTGGTAAATCACTATATTAGTAATTATTTCTTGCATATTAATTCCCTAATAGGATGGAATGACTACAATTTATCTGATTAGAAACAATTCCTACACAGGTCAAAAGGAACACCAAAAGTAATTTCACTAACAGAAATATTTCTGGTAAGAAAAAAAATAATCCTTATCTGACAATCTGATCTGTGATTTGGCAGTGTTAGGTTAATGGTTGGACTTGCTGATCATAGAGGTCTTTTCCAACCTTAACATTTCTATGATGTCAGTCTTAACAGAAGACTGTTTTTTATCAGTGACATGTTAAGCCTTAACATGAAGGCTTAACATGTCACTGATAAAAAAAATTGGATAACTTTCTGGTTAAGAAAAACAGCAGGCTTTTAAAATTCCTTTTTCATACAAGGGCTTTTGGTTTTTTTCATACAAAAACCTCAAGTACATCTATGAAATCATGTTAAGACATTTCATAAACTTTTAAATGTATTAATTTTACAATATAAGAAAAAAGAGCAGAAACATGGTGAATATAACCAAAATACTCGAAGAAATTTTATTGTAATGAATTAAAGCTAGTTAAGGCATTTGCACTTAGGTTACTTTTCAGAGTAGATTAAGCACCTTCCTGTAATGTGAATATGCTATTATTGTCTATTAAGGCTAATAAGAGGATTTGGGGGAAATTCCTAAATCTTCTCTATTCCTCACCGATTTTATGTTAGTTTTTTAAAGAAAATAATTATGAAGTAAATATTATCCTGCTCAGCTGCTTTGTGATTAAATTTACTTTGTTGTGACTTTGGTATAGTTACTAACTAGTTTATTTGCTGAGCAGACATATCTAGTTAGAACACCTACCTGTCATTTTTCCACTGAGTTGTCCTCTCTTATTTCAGTACCTTCCACCTCCACCACAACAAATTTAATCTAACTTAATTTCTGGTTTTAATAAGAAAATATTATTTTGTAGCAGCAATATTTGTATAGTTCATTGGTAAATGCAGAGTTCAATTAGTGACAAAAACATGTTTTTACAGCTTGTTAAATTTGTTCTACTAAACTATCAGCATTTTGAGATACAGGCAAGTATCTGTCAATTCTTATGCTTAACATCTAGTAAAAAGTCTATCAGAGTTTTAAAGAAAAAGTAATTTTAACAAAATGTGACCTGATTGACAATTGGAATCTATTAAATAAAGATCCTTTCCAAAAGGATCTAAAACTAAAGTCTATTCTGAGCACCAGTCAGGAACATTTTTGGAAAGAAGAGTTTGTCTCCTATTGTCTCATTTGGTATGAGAAAATTGTGAAACCTAGTTGTAAAACAGTACCTGATATACAGGATATAATCACTAGAAGTATTCATATGGTGGCCATGAAATAAGCTGGTTGCCATCAAGTATGTTGACTGAAACGTAGTTCCTGAACACAGTTCTCTTTCCATTACTTCAGGGTCATTGCTCTAGCAGTACTTGGTTTGGAAGGTGTCTTTCTCCCTCTAAAAATGCAAAGTAATACAAAGTAGTGAGGTAAAGTAGCATTGTTATTACAGTACAGGTTGAGAAATTAGTACTCAGTTTTAACTCCCATGTGTCTCACATGTGTTTTTTGAACATGTGTCTAAGTTCTATCCAATACATGTAAATATTTTTAGAATCTGATAAAGAAATGTAAAGAATATCTTATATGATTCCTCCTTGGGAATATGTTTTGACCTGTTGGAGGGAACCTATCTGAACATGTCTGGAATGTAATGCATATTGGATGTTTTCAGTAAATAAACTGATCATCTCATCTCCAAATCATCTGAAATATGTGGGTTGATTTTTGTCTATCCTAACTTAGTCTAAATAAATGAAAAATAAATGAAAAAAACCTGACTTTGAATGTTGAGCAATGGAAATATTTTCTTTAAAAGTGTATTATCTATACTGGTAAAAAGGCTTACCCTCAGGGCAAATCATTCTTCTCTTGGTTTTCTTATTCTCAGCTCTAGCCTCAGGGTTTTTTTCAATGTCATACCTGCTTTAGATCTTTCTTGAAAGTGGAAGACTCATGGGTTAATTAATTAAAGTGGTAATAGTTGTACCAAATGTCTCAATAAATGATGTGTATCTGGAGAAAATTGCCAATGAAGAATCAGATGCAGAGTGATTTAGTAACAGCTTAAAAGGTAAAATACTTGGGCTTAGCAGCAGTGAACTTTTCAAGATTATGTTAATTACATAAGAACTGGGACTTAGGGTATTTCATTACCTCAACTGTATTTTAAAAGATCTCTCTTTTTTTTCCCTTCAATCCCTGTATGCTCAACTTTCTACATACTTGCTGGAGACTTTGAAAAATTGGCTGACAGAAGAAGGGTGGAATGTAAAAAAGACCTTGTTTTTATTTATTTACTTATAATTATCAGTTTTGTTATGCCTGTATTTCCTGCTTGGGTTGAATTTTCTCCATGATGTCTGAAAGTGGAAATGAAGAGTAACTTAAACTTTACTGTATTTGTACAAACCTAAAAAAGCAATCATATTTCAAAAAAAAAAAACAACCCAACCAAAAAACCCCAGCAAGTTTTGGGGTTTGTCTGTGTTAACTTGTCCATTATTTTTGCTAGAAGTCATTGTCTTCCTTTAAAGCTTCTTCCTAATTGAAGTTGTCATCTGGTATTTTTTGGCCAGATTCTGAGTACTTTGTCATGACTTCCTCCTGTAGCAGGTTTTATTATACGGTAAACAAAGATTAATATTTCTTGTATAAATATAGCTTAGATAATATCCAACCTTTCTTCCAATACTGAGGCATGTAACTAACCAAAACACATGATACTCACTGATACTCATTTAAGTCATCAACAAATGGAAAAGTCAGTACTGCCCATTGCCAGTTACTACCATCTTACTTACCATGTGTTTAATTTCCATGACTTAGTAGAATAATTTTAGCTGATTTCTCAGGCATGTTGGTGTACTTGGGGAAGTGGGAAAGGTGGGAGGGAAGGAGGGAGGAAGGAAGGAAAGGAAGGAAAGGAAGGAAGGAAGGAAGGAAGGAAGGAAGGAAGGAAGGAAGGAAGGAAGGAAGGAAGGAAGGAGCCACTGATGAGAAAACCTACTTAGAATTTGGCGAAGAGGCTAACGTATATATAGAAAAAATCTTATCCCTCTACCACTGTAGCAGAGCCCTCTCACAGAGACATTCCCTGTGATACAGGGACCTGAAATTGCAGACACTTTTGTCATTAAAATATATATTAATCCCACATTCTCCACAAATTTCACTTACAACATGAAAAAAAGATCCCCATATAAAAGCAACACCATCATGACACTGGCAAAGGTGAACATTAAACACACACAATAAATCTCCACCACTCTTCATCACAGCAAAAGTTCCCATCACCTATATCAAAGCTGCCCCAAATGACTCCACTCCCTGGCAATGTCCAGTTCAAGTTTTGTGCATTGCCTCTCCCAATTACTCTCCCTCTGGTAGTAACACTGTCAGATACCAAAATAAAACTTTTTGTATGACAGATGACAGAGAAGGAAATACTTCACACTTAAAATAACATACCTTCCACACACTATTTGATTAGCAATAGACCTGGACAACTACAGAAATAATTGCCTAGAATACCACTTGAATATTTGATACATTTTGAAAGAATGTATCTATTAAATCCTGCTTAACTAATGATATTTATTATCTTCTCTTTCTTTACACCCTCTTCTTCACAATCACTCTTCCATTCCTGTCCCCAAAACTTGACCCACAAAAATATGTTTTGAGATTGTATTGGAACCTAGTCACTAGTCGCTGACAGGGGACAAAGCACCGAACAAGAGACATGAAACCCTTAGGTAAATAGTCATCTCCTTTCAGATCACTGAGGTATTTAGGTGCCTTTCTCTCCAGTCTTCCGTGTAGTTCTGCACTTTGTATTAGTCTTATGCTAATGTCCAGCCCATTTACTTCTGAGATATGTGCACTAGGCCTGTTTCTGCCTCACCCATTCCAGCAGCTCTAGGGTCTGGTATCTCTTTTGGCTTACTCTTTCCCAGTGTGTCCATGGTTTTCCACTTCTATCAGAAATGTGAAACTGTTCAGGGCTTCTCAGCTGAGAAAAGAGCAGGTTCATTCACAATTTTGTTGACTCAACAGCAAAACCAGTGAGGAACTACATAGCTACCAATTGGCAAACCTGTAAGGTACAGCATTGGAGCAACAGCAGAAAACCAAAGTTGTTTTACATATACCCATCAAAACTGTGAGAACTGAAATTACCTTACAATAATACTGAAAAGGAGGTGAAGCTATTTATCCAGGAAAGTCACCTATATGTTGCAAAGGAGGTTTGTGCTGTTTCAGATTTTGCTGGGATGAATAGTTTTCTTGTGCTTTGCAGGAGTTTTTTATTTTTTTAGTGGCCTTTCTTCTTCTAATTTTAAAGTGGTTTCTTCAAATTACTCAAAAGTAACGTCCATTTGCAAGAAGGGTTTTGGGTTTCCCTTATACTGTTCTGCTTCTTGCCAAGAATTAGCACCATGGTTTTACTTGTTATTTACTTGCTAGTTCACTGATAGAGTGGTAAGAGTAGTTTTTCTAGAAAAGGAAACCAAATGCTTTTGGGGATTTATTTCCCACTCAAAATGATCCCTTCATGATGGCTCCTCTCTGGCCACACATGTGCAAAAACGCCCTTCGGCTCCCTTAAGTACCTTCGGAGAAAACTAATTCCACCAACATATGGCGTTTATGGAAGCAAAACAAAACATGTCTGCCTGTTGGCTGAATTGTGAGCACAGTGAAGTGCATGATACTGGGTTGTGCAGCCCACCTGAATGCCTGGGTCCTGCTTTTAGTGAACAACAATAGGAACGAGATGTTTTCATCGTGTTTTCCAGAGCCATGGAGTGGCCAGTGGTCCCATAACCCTGTAGGGCAATGCAGAGAATGCAGCCTGGGCTTGGTGACTCCAGCCTGTGGCCAGAACCCCAGGGACCCATGGCCATGGCAGCCTCACAGTGGGACCCATTCCCTGGCAACACGAGAGGGATTGGCGTTGCGTGGCAACTGGGACTTGTGACGTGGGGTGCCTCCAGGGAGTTTTGGAGCATGGCGGGGACAGGCCCCAACCAGGGCAAACAGCGGGCTCAAGGATCGTCTGAGGCAGAAGAGGCAAAGCCAGTGTCTGTAGGAAGGTACTGGGTACGCCGAGGCAGCATTGGCCTGGTGTCACGGGATCTGGGGGATGGCTCCCAGCCTGCAAAGCTCACTCTGCCAATCTGCTCTGTGCCTCCCTCTCCAATCCACAGAGAGGGCAAGCTGAGAGATTGCTGTGATGTGAGAGGGCATTACAGACCATCCCCGCCCCAATTCTGGTTCTCTTGGTGGAGACCAAGATCAGAAGGAGCCCACTGAGCATATCACTCTCAGGCAGTGGAGCTGCTCTCCAAAATTAGGTCACCAGGATTGTACTTTCCTTTTATCAATAGCATTCGTAATGGCCAGTAGGTAAAATACAGTTCCCTAAACCAGATTGTGTTTCAGAGACTTGCTGAGATCTAGACTTCGCATCCCAATAAAAGAAGTTACAAAGTGAGAGAGGTCCAGAGGAAGCTAATGGAGAAAGCAAGATGTCTGCATAATGATAGTTAACATTTTTGGTTTTTCTGTCCTACATGTTCTGAAAATTCATGACTGGCTCATGCCAAATGGGTAGAGTGGCTAAGACAAAAAATATAGAAGACAAGGGTAAGTATTTGGTAAATATTTAGGTATGCATGTGATATGTCCCCAGCCAAACTGGGGCACCCCAAGTACAGTTTTATGCAAGGTTCTTGCACCTCTAATCACTAACACAACCCTACTAATTGCTAATCATAGTAAAACTCTGCAAAGCAACTATATTTCTGCAGCATTGTAGCTGCTTGTCCTGTTGAGTCACACATTAGTTTTGCTACAGTTACTTATAGGTAGGTAGGCTGAGAGAGTTGGGGTTGTTCATCCTGGAGAAGAAAAGGCTCCAGGAAGACCATATTGCAACCTTCCAGTACCTAAATGGGGCCTATAGGGAAGGTGAGGAAAGACTTTTAGCAGGGCCTGTTGTGATAGAGCAAGGCATAATGGTTTCAAACTGAAGGAAGGTTGATTTACCTTAGGTATAAGGAATCAGTTTTGTACAATGAGGGTGGAACAGCTTTCCCAGAGAGGTCGTAGGTGTCCCATCCTTAGAAATGCTCAAGGTCAGGTTGGATGGGGCCCTGAGCAGCCTGATCAAGTTGAAAGTGTCCTTGGTTATTGCAGCAGGTTTAACAAGATGGCCTTTAAAAGTCCCTTCCAACAAAAACACTTCTGCGATTCTATGACTATATACTCAAAAAGAAATAAAAATGTATCCTTGTTTATATTAACTCATAATTTCATTGTATGTTTTGGAAGTGCAAGGTTTTGTGGCCAAACACCACAGTAGGGATCTTTTTATTCTCTATTTCAGTTTCAAGACGGAATGTGACTTGCATGCAGCTACAGTAAAGTGAGAGATAGAAATTATAAATACTAGAATTGTATTGATTAACAGTAAGATACAAAGGGGCAAACATCCTATTACAGTATCTTACAAAGATGTATGACAAGAAATGTTGGATTTACTGTAAATCCCTTCAGAAAAAATACAGGTAGGATTTAATAATCCTCAACTTGCCAATTAAAGAAAATGGCTAATTTTCCATATTTTTTTTCTACTGGACAGATTTCATGTACATTAATTTTTCAGTTGCCTGCAGATCCTCCTTTTCAATTGTTTAAAAAAAACCATCAAAGGTGTTTGTGTGAGAGAGAAAGAGGAAACTTCCAGAAAGTTAAATAATTTTCAAGCTCTTTTATGCAATGGTTGCACTTAAATTTTCTATTGTTGGAATTGTTGAAAATATTTAAGGTTTTACAGTGCACTAACACTTTCACTGTGGAGTGTAAGGAATGCTTAAAATCTAAAGAGTAAGACAGATGTGAAGGACAAAAAAGACAAAAGTAGAGCAAACCAGTAGCTTATATTTTTGATTCCATGGTTTCTGTCTTGGTTTTTCAAACCCAGGGTGTGCCTTTATATATATGTCTATCTGCTTTATATGGCAGGAAAAAACCATGAAGGGCTTGGTTGCAGGAAAAACAAAGAGAATGAGAGGTTGTGAAGGACCATTGGAGACAGGAAGTGCAATGTTGATGAAAGAAGGAAGTGAGAGCTATAAGGGAAGCAGTCCATCAGACAGGGTCAGGAGAGTTAAGAACAGAGAGTACTGTGCAATGACATCATCACTGCACCCACTGAAATTACTTCTGTGTCTCCCAAACTCAAACTCTGGTGGAGTCCTTACAGGAAAATGCTTAGCTTTCCCCTTAGCTCATAGAAACACCAAACAGCGGTGGCTAAGAAAATGACGGCATGGAAACGACATCACTGAATGACGAAGTCTGAAATAATGATTTTTCTCCTACAGCAAGGCTAAACTACAGCTGAAAATAGAATGCATATAAGAAGGACCTATTTGCCAATGTCCCTGCAATTCTGCTTCTGCATATTTTTTAATTAAAGAAGAAATGTGTGGTTAAGTAAGTCAAGATACACATTTACCAATTCAGGATGCCTTTGCAATGTCATCTCTGTTGTGAAATCTCACTGTTCACAACAGTTCCGTTTCAACAACACATCTGCTAACTTGTTCTCCTGAGAGGCAAGAAAGCTAATGCAGCCTTGCATACTCTTCTGCATTACAGTATTGCATCTGTAAGCGGAAGGTTATATATTCAAATCCCTTTCACAGCTGCATGCTTGCACAGTAGTATTACAAGCTAGTATTAAATACTTAGAATAAGGCTCTCATTAGTGGCTTCTGAAGAGGCGTTTTAAGCTACCAAGCTTAGTCAGTCAATTAACTTCCAAGCCTATGTACTACTATGCTCCACTTACTGCCATGCAATAAAGTTGGGTTAATACACCTATGAAAACATGTATCTTTGAAGTATCCAGATCAAGCAAGGCTTAGCAATATTCATGACCATTACATCACCATATATATATTCATCCATGAACAGACTTGTATGTTCCTAATTGGACCTTCAGCAGGTGTCTCACATAGGCATTGCATGAGTGGTTCTGTTTTATCATGGCATGCCTAAATATGTAATGCTATTGGTATGAACATCATAGACAGCTGAGGAATGTTACAACAAATGTGTAACAAATCATTTCTGCCACAGACAGTGGAGGATGATCACAGTACTTAACTTCTAATGTAGGAAAACTTTCATTCTGTAAGGGAAGCATGTATGAAGTGGAATGGTACTGGACATTAGTGTAATTTTTCCCTTTTAAAAAAATACTTCGAGTTCTCTTTTAATCAAAGTTTTTAAAATTAAATGCATGGAGAAAAAAAAAATCTAGTCTTTTAACTGAAGTAAATGGGTTTTCCTTGGCAGTTTCCTGTATAGGCAGGTGAGAACTGATTAACTTGAAACCCAACATAAGATCATTAAAAATGAACAGCTCACTCTTATAAATATCCAACATCAAGAGGCAGAGAAGAGAGAATGTGGAATGCAAAGACCAATTGCCGCCTGTGTCCTGGTTCTAGCCAGGACAGGGTTAATTTTTGCAGTAGTGGGGAGGGGGCGTGGCCAGGACCTGTGGGGCATTCTGTACCACTTTCGTCTTTGCTGGGCGTGGGGGGAAGGGACTCTCTTGCTTCCACGGGAGAGGGGGTCCCTGCTCGTTGAGCAAACGTGATGGACGGAGCGGTGGGGTAATGCTGGTTCCGAGTAGAGGGAGTGGTCAGCATGGCATGGCTGTGGTCAGGTCAAGCTCTGCACTCTCTCTTTTATACACTTCTGTTATTAATATTGTTGTTGTTGTTCATTTTCTTATTTCAGCCTGTGATCTTTGCCTTTTGTGCCTCCAGTTCTTCCATCCAATCCGCTGCAGCACGGAGGCAGAGAGGAAAGGGGAGCAGTGAACCAGCTGTGTGTGGTTTGGAGTTTCAGTGGGAGCACTAAATTGCGGAATGCCATTCCTACAGACACCATGATGATACTGGCGTATCCTACCAGTTGATCAGGGGATATAACATTTGCCTTCTGATCTTAAACAAACAGATGACAAGATATTTTTAATTTTGAGACTGCCATATTGTAGGCAAGAAAAAGTCTAAGTCCATAGGAGACAAGGTGAGTTTAAGAACCTAGAAATATAGTGATGTTATACATACGTGCACCTGAATCCAAGTCACTTTTTCTAGAAATATTTTTTGAGGGGGCAAACCACAAGCTTCCTCTCCGTATTACAAAGGTAATTTGCATATCTCCTTCCAAAGAGGTGCTTTTCTAGAATTATGTGGTATTTTCCTTCATATACCTTGGTTTCAGCTGGGATAGAATAAATTTTCTTCTTAGTAGACAATAAGTGCTGTGTTTTGAATTAAGTATGAGAATAATAATGTGGTTAAATCATGACACCACGAAAAAAACCAAAGATACATGGAAATCAATGAATGTAGATGATAGGGAAAAAAACCCAAAGAAACAAAACCAAAACAAAAAAACAAACCTGGTTCTGGAAGGTGGTGGTAATTGTAATGCCCAGGTTCTAACATCAATGTACACCTCTTAAATTAACACGACTAACAAAGAAAAGGCTTGCAAGACATTTTAAAACAATGAGCCAAAATGGAAGTACAATCGCCTTAGAAGTGTTTAATCTTTTGCCTTAGAACCCACTTACTCTTTTTAAAGAAAACCAAAGGAAAACTAATGAGTCAGTAGGACTCATATAGTTTCAGGAAATGGCTTTATACCCACTGCCAGATTATATCAAGAGGAGAAGGAATGATCTCATTACATCTGAAGACCAACAAAGAAAAGACCTTTGTAACCTTCCTGCTGGTTTCTGGCTTCCCACAGCAGCACTGACAAATATATCCAAGAAGCTGGCACTGAGTCATCTCACCTGTTTCAGTGCTGTACACATGAGAGTCCTGTAGGAAACAGGGTCACACTGAATCCATGTATGTTTCAGATAAGCTGTTCTGCTGCCTATCGCTCTCCATCCGGCATTCCTCCGCACCTGGATTTATTTGTGTACAGCTTTCTCCTGTTCTTAAATCGTATTGATCTGATGTCAACCTCCTGTCTCAACACAAGGACACCATGCAGTACAAGTGTTTCCAGTTACAACTTGTTTATGAGGCTATGCAGAAAAGAGTACAGACCTCCTTAGTGTGGCCACACTTTTCTCTCTTTCTGTGCTTCAATATAGCCCCATCATGATCCCCCTGACAGATCCCAGTTCTTTTTATGGAGGATCCTTCAATCATTTGGTCTTGCTTGAGCCAGCTGCAAGATAAGCAAGGGGTCCAGCTCATGTTTTTTCTCAGCCAGCTTCATCAATTCCTCACCAACTTAGAGCAACACTGCACAGTTCTGATCATTTACCATATGGTCTGAGTGTGCAATTACAATCACAACTGCAGATTCCTCAGATATTCTCCAAGTGAATATCAACTCTGTATAGGCTTGATGGTTGCATAGAAATGAACTGCAAGTGAAAAAAAGATGTTCAAGTGCACTTCAAACAGGGAATAGAAATCATCAAAAAGTGATAAAAGAAAATGTCATCCTTGCTGTCACTTGGCCTAGTATTTGGGCAATAAAGATTTGTTCGGGGGTTTTTTTCTTTATTTCCACCTGCATACCTCTATAGATAAAGGCTGTCATCTGCTGAGTAGCTGATAAAGCTCCAAGGAAGAGAGAGGGATAAAGGATAAACTTGCTGAGCTCATATCTGTATCTCAGCAAAATGGCCAGAAACCTGACTAGTGAAGAAGGCAAGTGTCTCACAGCCTTCCAGTTAAGGAAACTTTCCTGTCTGACCATTCAGGAGCACTCTGGCAGTCACAATGTCACCACCAGCGACTTTAAGGGGACCGAGGTCCCTTTGCTTCGAGCAACTCCAGTGAGCAGCCTGATGCCCTGCACACCTCACTTTCACAGTCAGACCTGGTTTCCTTACTAGTTTGACCTCAGGGTTCTTACAGCCCCCAGCTCCTGCTGTGTCAGGCTATTTTGTGATCTTAAATATTAAAGCAAAAAACCCCACCAACCCAAGATCTGGAATACTGGCTGGAAGATTTACCGGTAAAGAATTTGTTTTATTCTTTTTTTCTGAGAGAAATGGTGTTATAATAAGTCTCCTTTGACGATGGAGAATTTTGAAGAAAATAAACCTATCCATTCTTGAACATCAGGGTTCAAACCTCCTGCCTTTTATTTTCCCCAAGCTTTTTTTCCCATGCTGTCTGCAGAAACTCGAAGGGGACAAATTCATGTTGTTACAGCTGAATGTTGAGGTACATATTTGTTCCTGAACTATTAACAGTATCCAAAGACAATCAGGAGATGAACTAATGGAGATTATCTATCAGGATGATGAAGAAATTGTCAAAACCAAAGTCTACAAAATTTCCTAGCATGCTCAGATTCTCAACTGGCAACGCTAAATCTGAAAAGCTTATGTTCACACAGCACCAGAGCATGACAAGTAAAAATCATGCTACAATTTCAAGATGTCCTTGGTTGAGAGACCCTTTTAATGGAAATTCAGTGGCTCAGTAACAGCATAGAAGAAATGGTGCTCAACAGTTGAAATCTGTTGCGAAGTTATATGGATCTATTTTTAAACCTGGGCTAAAGTAATTACATAGAATCCAGAAATTACAGTATAAAAACAGTTGGAAGCCATTTCCAAGACACAGTGCAATGAAATCTGTTCTCCACTGAGCATGAGCACAACCCTCAGCGGATGAGGCTGGGTAAGAGAAAGACATGGCTGAAAGGAATTCACTGATCTGATGCCTCTCCTTGACATCACTGATGAACAAGAAGAAGCCTAACTGGGTGAAGATGCAAGAGCTGAGATGGATCGTTTTCTCCAAGGACCCCAGCTGAAAGCCTATCTTCACAGAATAGAGCTCATCTCAGCCTCTGCATAGTTCATTCGGCTCTCTTCAAATCCCTCTCTGTGTGACTTCCCTCCAGTCCCAAGCAAAGTGTCCTAACCCCTCAAATGAGAGAGGTAAAATCTGCCACCTTACAAGAGGTCTCCTGACCTTTGTATATGGCTTATGTTTCCCAGGAACATTGTGTGCTTTTGATAACTGGCATTTTCTTAAAAAGACACATTTTCAATGCTGCTGCAAGGGAAATATCCTGAGTATGTCAAACAAGAACCTGCATAGGTTTGTTTTGGTTTTTTTTTTGAGCCTTTCTGTCCCTGTGATTGACATATAAAAGAGGGAAACGAAGTCAGACTTCATCTCTTCCCTGTGCTTCCAATTTTACTTCCATCTCGTATTGCTGCAGAAATATTCAAGGTCTGACATTTATCCATCAGTATTTTGTAGTTTTGTTTGCACCAGGAAAGGCAGATAAGATTTGGGTTCCTTGTGGTGTAAGAATTGTTTGAAAACATACTTCTCTCTGATTAGAAATTACTTCTGACGACCAGTGTTCACAGTTCCAGGGTAGATAAATTTGCTGGCACTTCAGGGCTGAATAAATAATAAAAAAGATAGAATATTTCCAAAATTACCCCAGAAGTTCTTCTTAAGGAGCTGAGAGGACAAAGCATAAGATCACCATAATTAACAGGTGTTATATTTATTTCCAGCTCAACTGAGAGAGGTTACTGGCAGGGAAATTTATGCATTATGAACCTGTGAACTTACCATTTTATGCACAGTCAGAATCACAGCTTTTCTAATCAGTATTTGTATTGATGGAAAGACAGTTTGAAAAACAGGAAAATTTAACTGTAAAAAACTGACACTGTAGAATCATACATAGGAATGGTACTTGGAAAAAGTAACTTTGAGATTGGCTGCATCAGTGTCAATTTTTCTGTTCTGTTTTAAAGTAGTAACCAGCTTTACATCAGCCCAATGTCAGCTATCTGCAAAGTCCTCAGAAGTCTATTTAAGTTCCCCAGGCATGACTTGCAGCATGAAGTGGATGCTGGGAATTTCTGGAAGTGAAATGGCAAACCAAATCATATTATTGGGCTCTACAGATCGGAACAAATCAGAAAAACTTTTTTTATCTTCATTGCTAGGCTTCATGCTCTTTTCCACCTGAATGATGGCTGATACTGTTGGAAAATGTGACTAGTGTTTGGACAGAACTTCTCAACACATATAGGCTGTAATTCTCTATGAATCAAAGATTCATACAGCAAGGGTGTAGAAGCAACAGAAAAAGCTGGACAGAGGAGAAAGCTCTTTGGGTCACCACACAATTTTATCATTTATTTAGTTTTAATCAGAATTTACACATTACCAAAACTTCATGATGTTCTTTAGTTTCTGCACCTCTAGACAATTTAGCAAAGAGTAATCTGAAACAAATTAATTTCTTGCTACTGGATTTCCCTCCCCCCGCCC